>CM027873.1:84239475-84678651 GCA_016097615.1 Eucalyptus dawsonii | reverse complement strand
ATTTATATTAGTGATTTAATTGTTTAATTATACATGTTAGGTGGTTAGAATAGACTAATTAGGGACTAGATAGATTGTACAATGTATCTAGTTAGGTTCGGAAATTTTGTAGGCCCATTTAGGTGGTTAGAATAGTATTTCCGGCCTAAGGTATTTATTGTATTTAAATTGCTTTATTTAACTACTTTTGCAATTTATTTAATTATTTTATATTTTTGGAAATTATATCGATAGTTGGTGACTGAAATTTTGTGTTGATTGCAGTGGTGTGCTTAGTTTATGCAATAGAGTGTTAATTTGTGTAAATTGAGTGGTGATTGGAATTTTGGTTATTTATTCCAAAATTGTGACATTTAAATCCCGGGTGTCGGGTTTTGACACTAAAAATGGTTTTAAATACTATATCAAATAGTGGGATTTTAAAAAGAAGGGTATTAATTTTTTTGGTTCAAATTGATTGTGTACCTACACACGATTATTTTACCGTGTATTTAATATGAAGAAAATATGCCAAGTACATTATTTTAATTGAGGCATTTGTGTGTAAAGCACGATGTCCTTGGTCGAGATTGATATGAATGGAATCGCTATTGGAACCCGTCACGAGCTTTTATAGATTCAATCAACGCTATTTATTTCTCATTAAATTTATATGAAACTTATTATTGCCATACATTATACATCTATATTATCATATAGGTAAATCCTAAACCAAATTGAAGATAAGTAGGATTCAATTTGAAACTAAGTTAAATTAATTATGTTAAATAGTCATTCCTATGGCCCATTACAAAATTTTAGATATACGACTCTTCACTATCGTCATATATTATTCTTCTTTTTGGTTGAGATCATTATCTATCAGTTTAGTTACCTTGAAATTGTCATTGTCGATCACGCCCATACTCAGATTCCTCTATGCTTTGGGCATACAAACGAGACATAATGGTGTGTCGAAGAGGTACTAATTAACCAACTTGGATCTCGAGCGCCCTCAACATTGACCCAAATCCATGGCCGGAGGTGTGTGATCACAAGAGCTGTATGTCCACAAATTGGTGCACTTGGGAGTTCCACCCGGACCCGTCGTTAAGGAAACCATCGAACTTGACAACTAAGGCAACTTTGAGTCCAAGTCAGCAGCGATGATTGGGTCATTGAAGACGAGTACATGTAACTCAATCATTTTTATACTTGGAAAGTAGTTCCGGCCTGTATCCGAGCTAAACTAAGATACAAACATGGCATGGAGCAACTGTTTATTGCCGAAATTCACAGCGATAAGAACTATCTTGACGGCTACAAACATGGTTGAAGTTGTCAACACTTGAGAAGAATTTCCGAAAAGAAGGTCTCAAATATTACATGTTCGCCAAACTCAACTGGCCGAGACCTTTATTCCCGTCTCCCGTTACCGTAAACGCCGAGGTGCTTCTCACTTTTTACATACAAAATTCAGCCTCTTCCATACACTATTGCCGGGGAACGCTCCAAGATTAAAAGCAGATGATTTTTGCATTTGAACATCCACATACATTTGCCTCTCTATTGATGGAATCTTGTTGCTTTATATTGAAAAAACAGATTATGTTTGTTGTCCTCACTATACCCCTATGCTGCGTAGTTCCAAAGGACCTATCGATCAGAACCGAGTAGCTTTAAGCGGCATTGCACATTAAAAGACGAAACTCGCAAATAGATGAATTGCAAGAGGAGACATTACTAAAGTGAGTATATATGTATTGGATTGTAGTGCGAGTTACCACTCGAAATGAATTGGCCGAGCGACATATCATACTTCTTAGGTGGTGTAGTTTTCCTGATAAAGAAAATCACCATGAAGTTCATTTTCATTTCCAGCTCTTTTCTTCAGCAAATCTACTTCAATAGCTAAGTAAATCATACATAAGAATAGAATAATTTTGCCTTAGGATTAGGGAAGGAGAGTAAATTTCCTGTGTATGCATCCCACATTGGGCGAACAACTCGCCTGGCCCTTCGGGGACAGCCTTTTAGCTTAAAACCACTCACCTCTTTGATCCGTGAGCCCTAGAGACACTCAAGATGCCAGGATGGAAACGTTTAATCTACCCAAGCTGCATTTCTCAAGGATCCTACCAGCCGGAGAAGAAGAGATTTAGAAAGCCATAGAGGTTTTTCACAAAGCACTTACTTCGTGGGACTCGCCCAAAACGATACAACAACAATGCCTTATATAGGCAAAATAAAGGGAAACAAGACAAACAGGACCAACTCACGGGTCCGTAAACAAATGCAGGCACCGGAAACTTCCGGTAGGGAATTATTCGCACACTATGAACAGTAACTGTACTGTGAACAGTACATTCCCTAGCCTAGTGCCATAAAAAAGGAACAAGACTTTGCTACAAAGGAAAATGTGGACGGACTAACGATCTCGTCCGTCACGAGCATTGTAGCTACATACCGAGTCGGCATCCGAACTGTCTTCTAGAGATGTGCTTCATATTTCGCCGAAGAGCTTCAAGATCTTGAGGTGAAAGAATTTGGTTCAGCCTTTGAGATGAGGATGCTTCATGAGCCCAATGGGATGCTTCTTCTTCTCGCCGCGCTTTGTATTTTCACTTGCGTTGTTGGCAGGAATGTTTGGCATGCTTGGCCGAGGCCAACTGGATGGCTGTGCATAAAAGGACATGTCCATGTTTTGGAATGAGGACGAAGATCCTTGTTCGGGCAGGATTCTCGGGACAAGAGGCCTCCCAAAGCGCAGCATGGGGGTCTTCGAGTTGACGGACAATGTCATCTTCGCTTGTCATTTCATGTTCTTGGGACGCATGTGGCTTGCTCTATATTACCCTAGTGCTTCCTTAGCTTCGGTGCTAGATCATAATGATCCCATGTAGTGGGTGCATTATTCCAGTACATCTTCGGGAATGGTCTTGTTTTCCCGCATAGATTCTCCTCGAGTTCTCGGTATTCATGTTCATAATATCTAACTGATCTTGGATAGGATTTGTGAATCCGGGCTTCTCGGGTTGTTCGAGTGAGGTTTATAGGATGTGGTTCCTATTTCGAGTGGTGCATCGAGAATACCACCATTATTTCTAAGGAATTTCCATGGACGTCTCGAAAAACTGCAATGGTGCGGACTTCAGGATTTGGTGTCGCGGTTCTCAGCTCTCTTTTCTAAGTCTTGTCTCCAACATGTAGGATGATTGAACCAATTTAGAAAATCTAAAAGATTTCTATCACATTCCTTTTCGATGTTTCTCCCGAGCATGAATATCCTAGTGAGATTGGCAATGAATCTTCTCGGGTGGAAATTTCACGGCTATCAAGTACTTATTGGTTAAGTACCATAATAACTGCTTGAAAGGATCGGGAAATCATCTTCCTTCAGATAAGAGGATGAATAAAAGGATAATTCAAATTTAACCCAAAAGGATAAATGATCGAACCTCCATGGACCTGTGAAGGTCCGTGTGGCATTGCCACATGAGGTTCTCCATCTTCTCGGTGAAGATTGTCATTCTCGATTTGTCAATAATCTCATGGGGATATTTCGGCTTGGCAAATCTTTGATCTTCTCAATCTTGTATTTGACTCCATGGTTAAGCATGTGGGAAAGCAGGTCTTTTAATGTACATGTTGATTTCAGCTAGTGCTTTGGGTCTTGACAAAAAGTCAGCAAGGACATTCTTTTTTCTGCAGAATATGTTTGGTTTCAAAAGAGTATTTTGAGAACCATTCAGCCCATTGAAGCAGTTGAGATTTGGAATCTGTTTTTGTTTGAACTTGGTCATCCGGGAGGGAAAGATGCCATGTTCCTAGTCTGACCAGGAAGTGATGCGGCATGAGAGAAATTCAAACCTTTGATTCCATTTTTGACTCCGCAGGGATTTCTTTAAAAGTAGAATGGTGATGCATTTCAGCCTGAAAACTTTCCACCTTGTGGGCACAAACGTGTTTCTTACCATCAATTTCTTCGAATAGGACGGCTGGGCCCAAAGATTCATCACTCTGCGCGCTTGAAGAATTCTTTGCCTGTCATGGTATTTGTAATGGTGGGAGATTCGCATAATCTCCTTAAGCTCTGAACAGCTTTAGTCTCGGATCTTTTCCTGCTGCGGGGAGTTCTTTTTTCAAAGATGGATTGCAAATGAATCAAAAGCTTTGCAATGTTTGGGACAAAAACCCCTGAGATAATTAATTATCCCAAGAAATTGCTGAACTTGTTTTGTCGTGGAAGTTATCTCGGAAACTTCATGAGTTCTTGAGCAATATGTGGTCTCGGGATAGTATGTACCTTTGTTGAGGTGCATACCAAGAAATTCAATTTCTGTTTGGGCAATATTCATTTTCCTTTGAGAAAGATAATGCTACGCTTTTTTCACAATTTCTCGCAAATTTCTCAAGGAGTTGGCAAAGTGGCTCCGTTCATCAGTGGTCAGAGAGGAGCGTATATCGCCGATATACACGCGTGCTTGACAAAATAGGTTGGAAAATGTGACACATGGCCTTTTGGAAAGGGATGGGAACCTTTAAGCCAAAAGGAAGAACTTTCCACCTAAGTGCCGGGTTTGGGATACGAATCCCGTTTTGGTTCTCGCTTCGTGGATGAATGCCCAATTGCCAAAATCCGCTTTGGAGGTCGAATTTGGAATAGATATGGGCCTTAGTTAAGCCACTAAAGAGAGAATCTCTGGATGGTAAAGGAACTTATCATCTTAGGAGAAAAAGATTAAGAGGTTGGTAATTAATTACCGCCTCATTTTTCCTCCGTTATGCTCGGCGCTTATTGACATAAAAGGCTTCACAAGCCCATTGAGAATCGAAACTTCAATAAGGCCTTGTTGCAATAATTTCGAGCATTCCCTTTGAGCTAAAGCCAAGTGTTTCCGTTTCATTCCCGCATGGCTCGCCTTTTGTTGGGTTGATGTCTTCATTTTTTTTTGAAGGGAGGCTAACAAAGAATTTTGGATTTTCCCATAAAGGATGAGAACATTTTTGAGCGAATTTGAGTGGGGATTCCGAACAAGATTCTTAACAAATTTTCCAGATGATTGGATCTAACAAACTCATTTGATGGAAAAGAGTCTCTCCTGAACATCAACAACGAACTCGAGAATTGATTTTTTGTATCTAATACCCTTTCCAGAATGATGCGGAGTTGGGAGATTTGAGTCATGATGTCCCACCCAATTAGCAAATCTTTATTGGGGAGGTTTGATCCAAAGATTTTTTGCCTTTATGGAGCATTAAAAGAACTGACAAGAATCGGAGTAAGTTCTCACACTTGTGGAGAAAGTATCTCCTAAGGAGTCAAGTATCGGATTTTATGAGGGGTCCAATATTCTTCAGCAGAATCCCTTAGTGTCTGCTAATGGAGCAACTTGTTCCAAGATCAATGAGAGCAATTACATTGATAGGTTTGGCGAACTTGAGGTGAAGATTTTTACAGAAAAATTGGGGGATGCTGAGTTTGACTTGAGAATATGTCGTGATTTGCCCCGAGGATGTGGGGGATATGTGAAAATGTCTCCGCATTCCGACTTGTCGACTGGCTTGGAGGTTTGATAGAAGGATAACATAAAGGGTTTGCTTCCGTTGGTTCTTCGTCACAGAGAATAAGGATTCAATGTCATCATTTTCAAGGAAATACCTGCTTCATTTTCAATCGATGATCTCCACCTTTTTTCGCTCGAGGACAATTTTTGGCAAAAATGTCCTTTCTTGTTGCAAATGTAGCAACGGCTTGATTTCATGGCCTCGCGGTGGATCTTTTCTCTTGCGTAGGTATCGCCATTTCTTTCTTTTTTCCGGAAATGCTTGGAGCCATGATTAGATCTTTTAATCGAGTACTTCTTGTAGTGCCTTTTCTTCCGGGAATAATGGCCACAAGTACCATCACAATCCTGTTTGGAGCATTTGATCTTTAACTTCCGTGAGAACAGCCGATTCAAGACGTTTGTCATCTATGATGTGTAGAGGTTCGGACCATTCGGCGCTTTGCCATAATTCTTCAAGGCATAGAGACTTCTTGCTGATTTCTCCTAAGGAACGTCTTGTATCCGTCTTTGCTTTCCAAAGAAAGATTTTTCAACCATCTATGATAGCTCGTTTGGAATAGAAGTGAGGAAGACATGCTTGAGATTTGGATTTGCGCCAATTTGCAGAAGAGTCAAGCATTAGTCAGTTACGTTTATCAAGATGCTTTTTCAAGGGAACAACATCTTCTTTCGAAGAATTCTCTTTTAGCTCTTTGAGATCTCCGGGATTTCCCACAAAAACATGGTATAGATAAGTAAGGGCATGGTCAAGGTTGGGTGACAAATGTGTAAACGTAGTTTGTCTTGTTCTATGAGTGATTGCCACCAAAATTTAAGGCTCCCCGTGAACCTTGTAACAAAATTGTAAATGACATCATTCATATCATGGTTGGTGATGACCGTGTACTCAACTAAGTATGAAATTCTTAAAGTCTTTCCACCATCTTGGATAAGGAATATCATCAATGGAGAAGAATTGTTTGGATGCCATGGACACATGCCTGCGTAATTGTTTCCTCGGCGGGACTACTTGTCTGTCCAAATTCTCGATCGAATAGTTTGATTGCATTTCGTAGCGTCCGAAGGGGTATCGGCCATGAATATTTGTGATGTTGGTGGAACAGTAGGGGGAGAACCGACTATTTGGTTTGAGAAGGATGAAGAAGAAGAAAGAGATAATTTAATCTCGATGTAGTATAAGATGTTTCAAAGTTGATCGAATCGTTTTTTCGATAGCGTGGATCGTGCCTGTGCTGTTGGGTAATAGGATCAATTTGCTTACCCAAATCCTTCAAAAAGGATTCTAATGAATTTGATAACATCATATGGTCCGGCCTTTCTCTTACAACAATTGAGCTTGATTCGTAGGTGGTGTTTTCTCTTTCCTTTTTCTTTCTTCAAGGCTTTGAGACGATTTCAGAACTCCATTCTCTTCTCGAGGATCTTCCGGGGATATTGGCAAAAACAACACTTGTGGTGCTAGGGATACATACCCGCTTGGAATGTGAGGTGCTAATGGATTGAAATGTCTGAACCTTTCCTTCTTCAAGAAGTTGAATCGCTTTCGAGTTTGTCTATTTTTGGCTTTGGACTTTTCAAGATAAGGGCCCAAGATGTTGTCCTCGATTCCAAGGCATGAAGCCTTTTTCGGAACTCGAAAGTATCTTCTTGGTACTTTCATCATATCTTTGGAGATCTTGTTGCACATTTCCGATCTTGGAATCAATAGCCTTGAAGGCATTGTTCTCAAGTGGCCAACAGAGTCTCCGATTGCTGCTTAGGAATGGCTTCAAGCAGTAGGGGTTTTCTTTCCCCGTCTTCCATGTTCGTCTCACGCTCTGAGGGTAGGTATTTTGGGAACATGGCGGGGTACCTCGCCATGTGGATCAATAAACTCTTCCTCAGAAAGGTGGAACGAGAGTTTAGAGCTTTCCTTGACAAGAGAAGGAAAATCAAGATCTTGGAACATGGCAATAGAAGAAGTGGGTGGTGCTTCGCTAGGGACTTCGAGGGGGTAAGAATGCTTCTTAGCCCATTTGAGGATTGGCTTATAGAATGGAGAGAGAGCTTGCTTTTTTTGGGGAGGAGAAGGCGGGCGGTGATTGTGGTGGATCTGGCGAGGTTCGGGATGTAGTACGGAATCGGGGTGGTGGAGGTGGTTCATAAGACACCATGAACTGGTATTTATCACACTCACTAAGAGTATCTACGTGAGGAATCTCCGTTTAAGTACCTCTCGTACATCTTATCTTTTGACTTTTTCCGTCGTGGAGGAGATCTTGCATGAGGATCTACCTCGGGTTTGAGAATTTATGCAAGAGGAACACCGGGTAAAAAGGATCCCAAAAACAATGACCATAATTGTCTTTATAGTAATGAACAAGATGTCCATCACCAAAGTGTCGAACATGCTTTTTGGATCTAGTTCGGAAATAGATTCAAAGAATACATGGTTCAATCATGAGAATGGTCTCGGAAGATGGAGGGACCTTCTCTTTTCTTGCCAAATTTGATGGAAACAGCTTCCATCTTTTTTTCGTACGAATTCGGGAGTCCGTGGACTGGAACGGCTTGTTATGTAGCTTTTCATAGTTGGTGATCCAAGTCTCTCGAAGGAGCTTGGCTAACGTATCCTTTGGGATCTGCTCCTGGGAACATGGATACAGGACGCCTGATCATTTTGCATGGAGATGAACAATGTGTCTTCATTACCATTGTTGAAGTTGAGGTCGAGAGCATGGTTCTCGAACTCGATAAACCATATGGTAATGCAGGGCTGCAAACACAGAAATGCCAGCTTGGTGCTCCAGCTGAGCCGGACTTGAACTTTCAGAAAAGAGAGAAGTTGGGGGTCTGAAAAAGCGATGTTGAAGTTTAGATACCTGGAGTCACAAAGACGGCTCGGCATTCGTAGGGTTTGGAATAAAGACGATGCAAGCATGCTGGTATTGTAAAACCTGGTATCCAACAAAGCGATTCTTGCCACTACATCAAACCCTTTACTTAATTATGGAAGGGTAAGAGCAAGACTTAACAACATAGAGAGGACATGAGAATATCCCCGTTGAACCCATTGTCTGGGAAATTGAGGGATCCGAAGAGTAACAAAGCACTCTTTTTCAGTAGCGTGATGGGATGCTGGCCAATTCTGGGAGGGACCGAACGCACTTTACTTGCTTCGGGTTTGAGAACCGCCTGGACGAAAGGATAGGTGAGAATGATGAGGTGGGGTTTAGCAAAAGCTGAATAGGGATTCATAAGAGGAAGCTGAGTTTCGAGATCTTTGGTTTCATCGCTAAGAGAGACTTCATAAAGATAATCTATCTAGAAGCATTTGAAACACGAAATTCTGAGAGTGCTCGAGATGAAGAAGAGAAGAGCTAGAGAAAATGGGTGCTTCAAGGATTTCGGATCTGTCATGTCAGGGAGAGATCTTCTCAGCACTGGATTCTCCTATCAAGCGCATGGAATGGATAATACTAAAAACGAAACCATGGCTCTGATACCATGAATGGACCTAGACTTAGGATCGGGAAGGAGAGTAAATTTCCCGGCAGTATGCATCCCACATTGGGCGAACAACTCGCTCAAGCCCTTCAGTGGACAGCCTTTTAGCAGAAAACCACTCAGCCCTTTAATCCGATGAAGATTATACCCCAATTTGAATTCCCAAAGATATGGACATTTCGAATTGCGCTCCATATCATATATATTCCCAAAAGTAAGAACAAGAGTTGAAGCAAATAATAACCGAGAGAAAGCGATACTTATTCTCTTACACAACCTCCCGACTTGTGCGTACATGGTATCATATTTTGAACAATGACTACTTGCACAACTTGATGTTTCAACAAAGCTTAAAAGGACAAATTGATAAAACTGCCACACCCAGCTCTACAAACATAGGGAATGGCACGATCGTCCTCCTATCCAAAGGACGCAGTCTCATTTGTATAACCAACATTAACCCTGCCATCAAAATATATATCATTATATCTCATAAAAATAATAAGATGGTCACATGACTAGAGTTCTAAAATCCACCGATAAAAATATATATATCTCCAAAGAATCGACAAATTATACGCATAATTATCTCAAGTTATACCCATAATCCAAATTCCTAAGAGTCCTCCACCGATGTAGTTTTCCTCCTAAAAGTCGGCAACTGAAAAGAATTGAGATGAATGGTATACATACCACCTCTGAATAAATAGTACATCTATTCTCAACAAATCAAGCATCAACAATGCACATTATAAACAGTAACAATGACAACTAAATCCAGTATATAATATATGTAAAAGTCCAAATATGAGTTACATCATTTCAACAACATTTTCAACATATTAGAAACACTCAATCAATAATATTTAAGCAAACATCCATGGTTTAGTCCATTGATTACTCTAGTACTTCATATCAAACTATAGCCATGTTTAATGCCCCATGAAAAGGCTTAACAAGATTCCTCCTAGGCGTAGGTCTCCACTAATGCCGCCAAGTGGCCTCGTCATTCAAGATGTTCTGAGAATATGTATGCTTACTCACAATCCTTCAATGATTTTAGATCATATCGACAAGAGGACAAATCCATCAACATAATCCCTGTAAAAAACAAAACCATTTCAGAACCATTTAATAAACTAGAGTCACAAATCCATACAACCATTCGCAATTCCATCCACAAGAAGAATACATTCATGAAAAATTTCTCAAACCATTTTGTAAATAATTAGCTCTCCAACTATTTCAGGAGATATCTTACCATGCTATTTTAAATAACCAAATGAGGACTAATGCAAGATCCAGCTTTACACAACAAAGATGTTCTAAACACCATTTTAGAAATATATCTATATCATAATGTGCAATGCCTCATTCATAACTTACATAGCATATCTAATTCCGGTGATTTTCTTGCCATGAGTTAACATATCATAGAAGAGCTAAGCACCAGTCCTCATCAACCAAAAGCCAAATTAAAAGCTTTACTGCTTGAAAAGCTTAAAAATCCTATCAGAGAGAGCATTAACCAAATGTCAAACTTACATATCACTAACCTCAACTAAGATTCTACTAGGCGATGCTAATTTTTGAGTCAAAACGCCCGTATAAGTCAACAAAAAGGCCACACAAAGCATCATACTTGTAACAGAAACAGCAGCAATCTCATCTTACATTGTGAATTTTGGCATGTCATACATCTCTACCGAACTCCATTTTAAGTGAGTTTACAGTCAAAAGACAGCTTATTCAAAGTACTAAAAGACCCAACAACTCCTTAGAACCAAAATTTTGCCGACAACCGATGAAATCCAGGACCAAACCCTGCTAGTTGCAGTCACTCTAAATTAGTTTTCGAGTACTTCAAGAACCATTGTCAAATGGCAATCCGTAAAATCTCACGGTTCCAAGACCAACCTAAAGTTTCGAAACAACATCATGTCACAGCTCAACAATCTCAAGAATCAACTTAGCAACCCTAAAACCCGAACCGATGCGAAATTACAACTAAACAAAGAAAATCTCTTTGATTTGAAGGTATCGAATTCTTACTGAGTGCTTCAAAACGGCATCGATCTAGCTTGTCCTGGCATCAATCTAGCTTGTCTTGGCCTCCGACCCGAATCGTGCCAGAAGCCCCTTCTGCTCGTTATCGAATTCCACACCCTTTCTTCTGTTCCTTCTTGCTTTTGCCGACTCGTTCCCTCCTTCTCTTTTTGCTGCTCTTGACTTTTCATATGGACCAACTTCGGAGGGGAACAAGACGAAGGGTTAAGGTCTCTTGGGCCTAAATTTTCCTCTTTAGAGAGGCCTCTGGTGGGCTGAGGCCTCAGCATATCCATCTAACCTCGGGCAGTTCCAGGCAGTCGTACGAGATGTATTTGGTGCCTTCCGCAATGATGCACAATCTAAGAGCCCCAACAAACATAGCTTCTCTAGCTTCAGAGCACCAGGGAGGGGCCTTCGGTGGAACTACAATCTCCAGTTGAAGACGGTTCAAGTTCGATCTCAATTAATTGCGGGCACTTTTTACAATCAGATGTTGATACTCCTTTTAAGCTCGAAAGATTGGATATCCTCACAAGTGTCTCGCAGTTGTTCATCACTTCCAATTTGAGATTCTTTAGCTGTCCAAACACATTATCGAACTCGATCTCTTCGAAACAACAGTCGAAGAACACTAAGTTATACATATTGTCCAGGTTGAGAACATCGACCATTCTATTTGGGTCTTCAAACCTTTTAAGATCAATGCATACAAACTGGACGGAAAACCCAGTTATAACCCGTAGGTTGGCACAATTTATTTCTAAATGCCAGAGATGAGAAAGGATCTCAAGTCAATTGGATGCATGTCGGAATCGAAAAATCCACGCTCAACAACTGCAATTTATGAAGCCCTCCAAGATACCCTAGGTTCGGATGTAGAATTCGTCCTCATTTAATTAAGGTCGATCTTTTAAAGTCTTCCTTAGAAGTATAAATGCAATCACCTATTATTAGACGATTTAAATCAGTGAGGTTCGAGAGGTCGGGTATTGCCTGCAACGATGGAGAACTTATATTTAGGTCTGTTAAACTTGTGGGGAGGTCCGGTAGTAATTGAAGCCTATCACAATAACTTAAATCAAGTTGTCTGAGGTTAAAGAGCCAATTGATTGTCATTGGCAATCTACTAACCTTTGTGTTGCACAAGTTCAGAATCTCCAATCAAGATAGTCCTGTGATTTCACTAGGAATTTTGCCCTCGAGATTGTCACAACCATAGGTTGTTAGCTCCTCAAGATTCTCCAGAGTCCCTATACTCTCCGGTAAGTCTCTTATCTTACTATCCTCCAAAATCATGAGCTGCAACTGTCTAAGGTTGCCAATAGAACGGGGTAATTCTTTGATAGGTGTAGAAGATAAATCCAATTCAAGTAGCGATTCTAGTCCACCAATGGAATCTGGTAATGCACTTACACTAGTGTATTCTAAATTCAAATAAAGGAGTGATGTCAACTTTCCAATGGAATCTGAAAGTTCTCCAAGGTTGTGACACCCACTTAGAGATAGATGCTTCAAACCCCGTAGCGCTTCTATTGAGGGCGGGAGTTTTCTAACACCATCATGATTTTCCACCTTTAGCACCAACAAGGATTTCAGACCACCAATGAGGCCTGGTAATAGAGGAACGGATGGAGAAATATTTCTCTGCAGTAGATAATTTTTGACAGTGATATCCAAATACCTCAGGCGGCCAAGCTGATTAATAGAGCTATCAATTTCTTCCAATCTTCTACAATTTTTGAGAACCAGTTTTTTCAAGCTCTGGCACTTGGAGAAGTTAGGTGTCCTCTTTAAATAATTGCAGCTTGCCAAATATATGACTTTTAGATTATCATTTACCTATAAAACAACCAATTATTGAGGAAAACAATGGTATAGGCGAAGGTCAACTCAATGTAACAAATGCGAACATACATAAAGGAAAAAGAACGTATTATATGAAATTGTACCATGCATGCTCCCCATCCATTCCAGTCTTCAGTAATATTGCTCTCTGAAAGCTTGAGAACGGCCAATTTCCTTAGACATAAACCAATGACATGTAGCTTTGAAGGGCAATGACGCCAACAAAGCCATATTATATTAGAGAGAAGATTTTTGAAGTCTCCTACAAAGTTTCCTCCATTCAATTCGAGGAACCTTAGAACAACTAGCCTTGAAAATTCACCACTCGTGAAATTATGCCCGTCGCCAAGACTTGTGAGTTTGAGTGCTACAATCTTGTTTGTTCCCTGATATTTTCAAAGCAACAAGTTGCAACATGAGTGAACAATATAGAGTAAGTACTAAGTATCAAAACAAGAGCATATATTTGAATTCAACTAATAGTAAATATGAGTGTACCAGCTAAAAAATGGGGCATATAGATATTATCTTATACAAAAAGGGGCAAATTCCATGAATCATTATCTCCCACTTACATGGGAGTTGTAATGTAAAAATTAGTTCTTTTGGAAAGCCGTTCATTTCTCTCAAATCATGCCAAATCATTAATGTTTTGTGTACAAAATTGAGCGAACATTTTGGGTGAAAATAAACTCTAAATACACACAAGTGCATGTTTAGTTTTTTCATGAGCAATTAACTTGTTTACTGAGATGTACCAGGTTATTCTTAACCACATCCAAGGCGATCGTCGGACACCACAACCTACTGCGCTTTCCAGGAATAAAGCATTCTTGTCGAACAATCTGTCTTCCAAGATCTCTAAGTTGGTTGTGCATCCACAGTCTATCATCTTTGAGTTTTATCAAAGATAAATGAATAAGAACACGGAGTCCAGTATTTGGAAAAAAATCACAAGCTTTCCACATGTAATATGTAGGGATTCTTTCTTCACCAATGCAATGACATGCAATATCAAGAAAAATTTGTTGTTGCTCGTACTCTAAACCTTCGTAACTTATCAACAACTTTTTCTGGACATCCTGATGGGGCACTTCCTCTAACTTCTTCAATGCGTCTTTCCATGTTTTCTTGCCTTTTGAATGGAGTAAAGAACCTATGACCTCGAGAGCCAATGGTAATCCTCCAGTAGTTCCAACAATTTCATGTGAAATTTTGATGTAATCATGTGGAGGTGAGTCACTTTCAAAGGAGTGCTTGCTAAATAGTTGAAGAGCATGGTAAAACCGCAATTCCTTCATTTCATGAAAAGAGAAATCTTGGTGATGCATAGGGATGATATTGTCGTCTAGGGTCTCGGTCTCGGGAGCCAAAAAGTAGGTGTTTCTAGTTGTGATAATAATTCTGCTTCCCGAACCAAACCAACTTGACTCACCAACTAGATTTATGAACTTGTCTCTCTTGTCCATATCATCAAGAACAATGAAGGCTTTCTTATCACTAAGTTTTTGTTTGATCACGTCCCTCCCCTCATTGGCATAAAAAACTTTAGGATGTTGGATACCAAGAATGTCATGTAATAATTTCCCTTGCAGATTTAAAATATCGCTTTCACGGATATCTGAAAGAAAGCTGCAACTTTGGAACTGGGAAGAGATACGTTTGAAGATCGCCTTAACAAGAGTTGTTTTTCCGATACCGCCCATACCGTGAATCACCACAAATCGTACATCAGAAGTGCCTATGGCTAACAACTTCATAATGGTTTCCATTTGATCGTGAATTCCCACCAAGCCGTCACACCAGTTTCTCTGCGTAGGCATCAGCTTACTAGAGACTTCTTCCAGAACAAGGGCTATAAGTTTATCTTGGCTGCCATATACATAATGCAACCGTCTCAGTTTAGAAACCACAAACATGCGCAGAAGCATAAATATGTAAAACCATAAATTTTGATTGTTAAAACCAAGCATGGATTATCAGTTTATTTCATATTCAGTCCTTCCCAAGTCGAGAAGATGGATCTCAGTTACAGATAACGATGGTTGGATATTGATGTGGGGGCGGTTCTGAGGAGCTTTTGGATGGTCAAATCAGTGACGTTCTAAAGTGCGATGTAGCCATCAAACTAGCTCTATAGGCAAGCGGGCGAACCAGACCAATTGTTTTGGTTCGTGCAATGCATCTAGCTTGACAAAGGGTGAAAATAGACCAAATCGCACATTAAACAGAGAGAGCATTCTTGAGTGGAGCCAACATTGACGAAGATGTCAATACTTTTTAGTGCAGGAGTTTGGGCAACACAATCCCACATCGAATGGGGCACACCTTTTTGAACTAATTCATGGGTAAGGTCCACCCTTAAATGACAATTCTACTGTAGTAGGAATTACCACTAGGAAGAATGGCATAAGATGTGATAGAAACTTTATGCAGAAGTGCCGTCAATGGATCGGTTACGAGTTCTGAAAAATCATATGCCTGATGAAATGGACTTCATAAAAATTAACATGGTAATTTGCACAACCATTTCAACTTCCATTTGACTTCAGAATATTTGTTAGAAGGAGGGGGGAGGGGTTGATCTATAAATTGAGTTGTCGCGATTAAGAAACAATGATCTAAATTTAGAAATGAAAGTACGGCAGTTGTCATTAATTACCCGTGATCTTTAAGTTATATCCCTTGATTCCAACGACCTCTCTAAGGGCCTCCTCCCACTGCTTTGCCTCTTCACCATATTGTCTCTCATGCTTTCGTAGGGCCTTACCATATGATCCAGTTCTGAGCTTAAGATTGGATGCATCCACCCCATAGAAGATGGGCAAGATCAATTTCTTGTCTCTCTTCCTACACTCCACCATGTGTGCGAGCTCACGGAGACACCATTTGCTGGAAGCATAGTTTTCAGAGAAGATCGGTACGTAGATTTTTGAATTGGAGATTGCTCTCAAAAGCTCGCCTCCGATCTCTTCCCCAACACGGAGCTCTTCATCATCTTTGAAGACACAAATCCCGGCTCGAATCATGGCCGTGTAGAGAGAGTCCGTGATGGTTAACCGAGTGTCGGGCCCTCTAAAGCTCAAGAACACCTCGTAGTCCCTCCTTGATGATGATGAAGATTCACCACTGAGGGGAAGAGACTTTCCTTCAGGGCATTCCATTCCTGTGATCTTTGGCCACAAAAGCAATATCAAATTATTGTGCTTGGTCGAAATTGCAACTTTCCAGTTTCCTTGCGGCCGTTGCCAATTTATAAGAAAACGGTAGACTGACTCTTTTCGTCCTAAAAACAACTGTTGACTGATTTAGGCTCACCGTGAGCAACAGAAGATGCAAAGAAAGATCACTACTGCACGCATCCACGAAATCCCCTACCTCGGACAACTGTTCTTCATTTGTAGTTTAAAACGCACCTCCTTTTCCTGAGAACCAAGGGAGAGCCGTCGTTTTTCGCAGTATTTTTCTCGGAACGTTCCTGAGTTGATTTGGGGAAGTCTTCAAATGTATTAGAACTAGAGCCTAATTCCCTTAAAAAGCAACGATTTTTCGTGAAGCATCAAAGCATGAGAGGCATTCTTCCATACGCAATGATGGAGCCTAGTAGGAATTGAAATAAAAAGCTGAACGACCAAACCTGAGGGCATGTAATAATGCCCTCTCACTTTTCCTACAGCCACTTTTTGCCCCTTTATTAGGTCGTCACGAATAAAGTGCCTTGGACAATACTTTTGCCATGAAAAAAACATTTTCTGATGTGAAATATGAGAAGGTGGGTCATCAAGAGTCAGTTCATGTTGGGAATGTGATGATTATCGGATTCTTGATTTTATAAACCACTAAGTCCAGATTAATCGAGTTTTCAATACGATCATTGTTAGGGTAAAAGAAAAAAAAAAAAGATCAAGTCTCTCCTATAATTTTAATAAGTGCGTCGAAACTCAAAATGCAATGTTTTAAAGATGTTTCACCTTGAAACTAAATCTGGTTGACATCTTTAAAACTAAATTGTACATTGTTTAAGCATAATAGTTCCGGTTCAGTGGCAATCAGATATAAAACACGCCTTGTTGCAAAAAGGTTCAATAGCCTTATCAAGTGAAATCACTTCTAACTCAGAAAAACAACACCTACCCAAGTCAAAGCGTTTAAAGAAGGTACAAGTGCATTAGAAGTCTTATAACTTGTTATGAAAGTGTAATGGGAAAGATAAAACTTTTAAGAAATATAATTAAATTCTAAAAACTTATCACAAAGTACAATCAAATTTTAAAATTTTCAAAAAATGCAATCAACGAAATACTTGATTGGACAAATTTGATAAGTTTTAAGATTTTATTGTATTTTTTTGAAATTTTTAAGACTTAATTGTACTTGCTTGACAAGTTTTAACGCTTTCAATATACGTATTCCTTAAAAGTAAAGCTTTTTCACAATCCTCCAAAATTAGTGGCGGTGCGTGATAAAGTGCTGCCATTCTTGGAGCAATGTCTAACACTCATGTTCTATAAATTGCTTCGTTGATGAAACTGGAAATTAATCCTCAGCTTCAAATTCTCTACGAGAGAGAGATTGTGTTTGTGCGCGCGCGCGTGATATAATTGTGTGAAAAAAAAATAGTTTATTTGGATCATATCGACGTGTAGCGTGATGACCATTCAATCAATAACAAAGCTTGTTACCACATTATTGTATAGTGCGCTAAATGCCCACCGAGCAATCCCCTGACAATCCAGGCTTTGCGAGTCACCGTGACTCAAGAAAGGCCCAACCTTGTTTTCATTATGGAAACAAAAAACCCAAAACAGAAAGTGCTCAGATTAAAAAGGAGATTAAAGTTTCAGAACAGTTATATAGTTAATCCAGAAGGTACAGTAGGGGGCTTAGCTTTATTCTGTGATGATCAACTGCATTTATCCATCAACTCCTCCTCAACTACAGCAATCTTCACCCATTGTCATCTGAAAGACTGTAATCAGAGAAGGAATATTATTTTTCTCCATGCTCCAAATGATTTCAGAGAGAGAATACGGCTATGGGAGCAGATTTATTCAATAAGTGTGCACTATCGCGTACCATGGCTTTGCTTGGGTGATTTTAACGACATCCTATATCACTAGAAGAAAGTGGTGTAAATACGAGAGCAGAAACTTACAGTTAACAAACTTTTTTCAGAGACTTTGTCAATCGGTGTTTCTTGATGGACCTGGAATGTAAGGGGTGCTCTTTCACTAGTCAAATAAACGTGAGGGAGAGAAATCTGGTGAAAAAGAGGCTAGACCGAGCTTTACTTTGTCGTTCCATGGAGAATTACTTACCCAGAGGCTAAATGTATTGCACTCCCGGCAATAGGCTCGGATCATACTCCTCTCTCCTGATATTCTCGGCTCAACCAAAGCGTAGAAAACGAAAAGCAATTTAAGTATAGGAATATACCGGACTAACGATGCAAAATGTAAAACCATAGTTAGAGATACCTGGAATGAACCTGCCTTATATGATCTTAATGTAATGGAGAAACTGCAGCAAGTACAGCAGCAGTTGATACAGTGGAGCAAAAGCAAATTTGGCCATGCTAAGAAGAGGATCACCTGGCTGAAAGGTGAACTCCAGAACCTGATGAATAGCACACAAATCAATGGAGAATCAGCTCAAGCGAAAAAAAGTTAACTCAAGAAATTGATCAACTATGGCGACAAGAGGAGATGTATTGGGGCATGTGGTCGAGGATAAGCTGGATAAAGTGGGGTGATAAAAACACTCGATTTTTTCACGCGACGACGATTCAGAGAAGATGTCGAAACCAGATTACAATGCTGAAAAATGAAAGTGGAGATTGGGTACGGGGGGAACAACAGCTACAAGGGATGACAGAACAATATTACAAAAAGTTATACACATCCGTGGGCTCCCGCAACTGGCAACCTATCTTACAACTCATCCTTACCTTAGTGGATGACCAAATGAACCATACCTTGATTGCTCCAATCACAGGGGAGGAAATCACTAGAGCTATGCAGCAGCTAGGAGCCTTTAAGGCACCTGGTCCCGATGGGTTTCATGGCATCTTCTATAAAGAACACTGGTCAGCAATCTCTAAGGAAATCCATCAAGCAATGCAGCTCTTCTTCACCTTTGGCCAGCTAGATCCTACACTCATCACATTAATACCCAAAATCCCACACCCTGAAAAACTTGAGCAATATCGCCCCCATCTTCTGTAGTTTCCTTTACAAAATAACCTCCAAAGTACTTGACAAACGGGCTCAAACCAATTCTACCACTCATCATCACGAGAGGAACATAGTGCTTTTGTGGGAGGCAGGCAAATTCGGATAATATATTGATAGTTCGGAGGTGCTACACGGATTACGGCGAACCAACAACAGGAAAAGAAGTTTCAAGCTGTTTTTAAAATTGGACATGCGAAGGCGTATGACCGCATTGAATGGGACTTTCTTAAAGCATGTCTAATAAAATTGGGATTCTGTGACCTATGGGTACAGTGGATCATGCAGTGTGTGACCACAACACATTCAGCATAAATTTTAATGGGGAGCCCTTACCTTTCTTTAAACCCACCCGTGGCTTACGCCAAGGTGACCCACTCTCACCTTATCTCTTTATCATTGTGGCCAATGTGTTGTCTATCTTGATGAAGAAAGCTGTTCAGGAGGGTTCACTTACAGGAATCAAATTGAACAACCACTGCCCTACTTTGTCCCATCTACTTTTTGCAGATGATTCGATCTTTTTCCTGCATGGCACAATTGTAGAATGTCAAAACTTGGCTGATATCTTAAATCAATACTGCTTTGCTTCAAGTCAGGCAATCAATCTTCACAAATCAGACATTTATTTTAGTAAAAGATGTCCTACAGCTCTAAAGAGAAACACGGCAACAACTCTCAGAGTTCCAGAAATCACAAAGATAGGGAAATATTTAGGCATACCTTTAGATTGGGGGCAATCCAAAAAAGACATGTTCACATGGATCTTAGCTCGGGTCAATTCCAAACCGACAGGTTTGGAAGGAAAAATTGTTATCAAAAGCAGAAAGGAAATACTCCGAAAGCAGTAATACAAGCCATCCCTCAATATGCTATGTCAATATTCAAAATACCCATATCGATTTGCAAAGCAATTGAGAGGAAGGTTGCATCCTTTTGGTGGAAAAGTAATGAGAAAAAGGCTGGAATTCATTGGAAGAAGTGGGATTTGCTAAAAACCCGGGAAGAGTGAAGGGGTTTAGGTTTCAAAGATCTACAAATCTTCAACACAAAGAATGCTAGCTAAGCAGATGTGGCGTATCATTCAAAATCTAGACTCTCTCGTTAACAAAAATTTTGAAAGGGCTGTACTACTCACACCGTGACATCTCGGAATCTTTGCCGCAGGTTCACGTCCCTTGTGGGGTTAGCGAGTATCATCAAGGCTAGGGACTCCATAGCTCCTCGAGGTCATGCATAGGATTGGAAATGGAAAGAACACAACAATTAGAACATATCGATGGCTAAAAAGTGGCCCCATAGAGGCCGAGCAACAAATCAAGAGCCAGCCAAAGTTGCGGATCTTATAAACCAAGGTACGGGCACATGGAATGAAAATCTATTACATTCTATGTTTGATGAAAGAAAAGTTAAGGAAATTTTAGCCACATCCATTGGCTTACCTGAAGAAGAAGATAAACTGGTATGGATGCATACAAAATCAGGAGATTATTCAGTAAAGAGTGGCTATTTTATATTCAGGGAAGCCTCTCAGATCACAGGACATACAAGCAACCTCGTCTTACCAAGTTAACCCTAACCTCTGGAAATATATTTGGCAGTCCACAACCCTGCCCAAAATTAAACTTTTCCTCTGGAACGCATGCAAGAACGCCCTAGCTACAATGGAGAATTTACACCACCGAAAGATCGTACCTTCTCCTCTATGCCCTCTTTGTAAGCAAGAAGCAGAAACACTCGAACATACACTCCTTCTCTACCCATGGACTGCCAAGGTCTGGAACTCGGCTCCCCTGCATTTACAGGTCTCCATATTCGATCTCACCCGGTTCGAAGACTGGATCTGCAGGATACAACAAAACCCAGTTACCTCCGGCAAATTTGATCACATAGCGGTGGTGTTATGGAGCATTTGGAAAGAGCGGAATCAGTTTATTTTCAACCATCAAACCCCAAGGCCGCAATCAACAATTGCTAGAGCAGAGGCATTCATAGAAAGTTACAGAGCCATAAATGGTAAATCTAACAGCAAGAAGGAGACCGAACACTCATCTGAAACCTGGCTTCCACCCCCTCCAGGTACGCTCCGAATCAATATAGATGCATCTTTTGTTCCCGACCCGGCGAATGACTTAACACCCACCGATGCGAGAGATCCTCCTCGACATAGAGCCGTCATCGCTTGTGTCTGTCGAGATCACCGAGGCTTCTTGGTGGACGGTTTCGCGAAGCCAGTCGACGATGCTTCGGCTTCTCAGGCGGAGGCGATCGCAATGAACGAAACCCTAGATTTCATCGAGAACCGAAGCTTTCTCTCTCCACAAGTACACTCTGATTGCCTCTCTCTTGTGCACTCGTTAAAGTCTTCTACTGAACTCGGTTGGGAAGTGCAATCGGTCGTGAGCTGGGCCCAAGCCAAACTCGTCCGTCTTCTGGGCCTTTCCCTGGCCCGCTGCAGCCGAAGCTCAAATTGCCTTGTGGATTGGATAGCTAAGGCCTGTCGAAACAATACTTTACCCCCCTAACTGGATATCTAACCCCCCTGCTTTAGTTGATCTTTTATGCACTAATGTTCTTGGTGTTATATTCCCTCATATGAAATAGTAAATCAAGTGCTGTTGTTTGCCGTTCAAAAAAAAAAAAAATGCCCACCGATTGTTATTTAAACTTCATGAAATACTCAACAATTGGTAGCAATGTGATGCTGATACCTTGCCTAATATGCATGATCATAATTGTAATTTAAATTGATTTACTCTAATTTCAAAAAGTCTATTTTTATATGCAATGCAGTCCTTCATTGATTTGATTCCTACACTTTTTCTTTAGTTTGAGTAATTGATTCATCTCCATTACTTTTAGTTTGTTCAATTAGGTCTCTCAAAATTATTTTAATATGTTTCATATGTCATACACTCGTCGATTGTCATATAGGAAACTGCTATAATGGACAACAATCTACTAAAGCTATTGGACAAAAAAATTACAGAAATGGATATCGTATGTGTAATATATATTCAAAACTATTGAAAAGTAATACACATTTGTTTCTTTCGTGTAATTCATTTGAAACAAATTATTTGCTCGGTCGCTTTAAGAGGTCATTCTTATTCGTCATCCCAATATGTCAGCTAAGTATGGATTTTGCTGTTCTTGTCAAAGCACACCAAATAATCCTTTCTCCATTCACACAATATCGATTGAATAAGGAAGAAAGCACATTGTTTTGTCAAGTGAGAGCTTTTATCCTTATCTGAAACCTATTTTTGAACTCGAGAATGATATTGAATATTTTAAAATAATTTTGGAACCTCATTTATTCAAAACTGATGAAAAGTTCAAGAGCGACAATGCTCCTTGGGCAAAGTTAAGGTCTTATTAAACAATTCAAAGGCCAAGGACATCATAACACATAAACAAACAATGGTGAATTCTTTAAGAGTTCTAGCGTATTGGACTTGGTTAGCATTTGCAGCGAGTGAGGAGACCAAACCCCCTATTTTAAGAAACCTCCTAGCTTCCTTGGTCAAAAAGCGACCGGTCGTACATAGTCAATAGTCGAAAATTGCATTCGTCCTTTTTCTTTTTTCTTTTTGTCTTCAAATCCAAAATAAACTCGAGGTTACAAACACTGGATCCAATCAGCTATATTGAATAAGGAAAACCAAATACTAAACCTGATTTAGGAATAAAGAACCTCTATTTAAGCAAAGCGAATTCATCAAATACTTCAATCGATTATCAATTCTCAATTCTCAATTTGGATTTGTTTTTCAGTATTCGTGCTTTGTTTTGATTTATTTGTCATGAAGATAATGTACTTTTGTATCCTTTTAGGTAATATAATTTTCTTTCGACAAAAAAAAAATCAATTCTCAATTGATGCGTAGATGCATTTAAATGAGATGCCCATAGGAGCACCCTCTGAGATAGAGGATCAACGTACCTGATTTGCAATTGAAAATTATATGTTAACAAGCATTTGGTCCATAAAGATTAAAGTCCATCCTAAAGTTGGCCGAAAAAAAAAAGCAAGAAAAAAAAGGCCAATTGAGGCGGGTTTTTGGCGGAAGTATTTCTTGATCAGAACTGATAAAAAATCCTTCTCGTTGAACTCGTATCTATAGTTTTCGCGAAACTATATATAAAAATGTTGTTGGCTTGACATGTCTCTAGTATTTTGCTGATTTTGCATGATAGAAGGTTTGTTTATCATGTAGTCTTGTTGGCACCTATCAATTTTTTATGGGTTAATATCACGAAAATCCCCCACCTATATACGCGACAAATTTATCTCGAATAAATTTTTTGATCACAAAAAATTATAAACAAATATATATGTGATAAATTTGCCATAAACTCATTTTTTGACCACTAAATAGTTCAAATTGATATGTCTATCACAAATTTATCATTTATTAGTTTTTGTTAAATTTTATTGTCAAATTACTAAGTTAGAAACATTTAATGTTATGAGATGTAGTAATATGAGATTCCTACCTTTTATTTTCATTAAATGATATACTGATTTTGTGGTTTTTCAAATGGTATTAATATAATTTTAAGAAGGGTATGTTTGTTATAAATGTATTAATTTGTGATTTTAGCAATAAAAAATTAATTTAGGACAAATATCATAAGTGTACCTATTAAAAATTTTTAGTGATAAAAAATTAATTAACTAAAAATTTATTGTATGTGTATTAATTTAAAATTTTGGTGATATTAATTTTTTTTTATTGTGTTCCCGTTCAAGGACAGCATGCCCACATCAAATGGTAATTTAGAGCAGATCGAGAATCTTTTATGATCAGGCCAAATGTACGAGCTGCCCCGGAATTTTCTCCCGGAACTTCCCCTTCTCCCTCTCTCATTCAAACTCTCTTGGTTACAGATCACCCAAAGGAAAATGACTGAATCCTCTTGTCGGCCACTTGCCCCAATACTTTACTTGCTCCTTCACAGAGCGTGAGAGGCACGCCCACTTTGTCTTGACTCTCGACTGCAATGTGCATTCTGGGTGGAAAGATCTTTCTTCGGGTTCAGTTCCTTCTACGTCTTTCTGGGACCCTGAGAAATTCCCCAAAGGCAAATGAAACCCGTGCGTCTGCACCGTTTTCGGGGACGCGTGTGCTTCTTTCATTCGCCCCCTGCTTTGTTAATCTTTCTTTGACTTCTTGTCAGCAAAACCGAAGAGATAGAGTTAAATAAAAAGAACAGAGGGAAAGCAGAGGGTCCGGCGGATAAGAACAGGATAAGCGGGAAGAGGACGCAATAAGGGCAAGTGGAAAGGAAAAGAAGAAGGTAACCAAAGGAAAGGAAACAGAGAGACATGAGTTTGATGTTTCCGGACACTCGACGTGTTTGTGGGGGCTTGGAAACGGTGATAGACGACTGGAGGATTGCAAGAAGCCGGGCCCCCTAGAGCGCTTGGACAAACCAGGCAACTAGGCAAGCACTCGGCCAAGAAGTGGCTGGGTTGCAAGACGACCGACAAACCCCCCGAGCTGAAAGTCTTTTCCAACATAGTGCTCGGGTGATGGGGCCTATTTTTGTCAGACACCTAACCCCGAAGTTTATGTATATCTAATGAACAACTTATGAGAAATCTAGAGTTTTTAAGAAGAGAGAATGATTATACTCCTTTCTTGCTTGAATCGTTTGTTTATTTACTTGCATTAGTCATGACAATAGTTGATGCAAGATTCCAACAATGCAATTCAGCTAAAAAAATTCTCCCAAGAATAGCAAGGTCGGTTAAACTAGGAGTGAAATCTCATTCTACCGTTCTCGAAATCATGTGAGCAATTTGGTGAAGCTGATAAAAAAAGACCAAGTGATATTAGTCTGATACTTTCCAATTGTAATTGATTACTGTACCTGAAAAATGCAGATAATGCCGAACAAGGACTCGGAGAAAACAGGGAAAAGAGACAAGACTCCCTAAGTCTTCGTCTTCTCCTTATTTATCACGGAAACTTCTGTTAAGTGTGAAATGAACCCAAGTGATGCAGGTTTTGTTTGAAGTGGGCATGAGAACGCGGAGACAAATAGTAGATTCACCATTGTTTAATCTGTTAAATAAAAGCTCCAAAGAACATTGAGCCAATTGGAAGACGACCTGTCATATGTTTTTTTTTTTTTTGGTCGTAACCTGTGATATGTTTGACAAGTTAAACATCAGCCAATGCATTCCAAGTCTTTGCTCGAGTCCATGTTCTTTGTAAGGTGAGATGGTGATGGAAGTCGCTCAAAGTTAAGTGAAGAACTAATATAAAAAGACAAGACTTCTTTTGAGCCTAATAATGTTTCTTTTCCTCAATTTTTTCGCTTCTTAGTTAGAGGCTTTCCGAGTTTGAATCTCTCTCTGTTCACACTCTCCAATCTGCTACCTTTACTCGAAAGCCATTGGCAGGCGCGCAGAGAAATTGATGTTGATCACTATTCTCGAGAAAATTATAGTGCTTGCCAATTTTTTTTCTTACTGAAGCTGTGATCTACTGTAGTTGAATGAACGTGTAATGGCCGTGCAGGAACACCGACCAGCCGCTCCATCGTTTGCAACTGATTGTATGTGGCAATCTGCACCGACTATAAAACTTAAATATAGAAAAAATGGCAATGGTTGATTGATGAACATGCCATCCGAGTAAATTCCTCCTTTGCAAACTTTTCTGAACCAATTCCAATTACTGGTCAACCATGACAATGAGGGACGTAATTCATTTGAATGTGACAAAGTAGAAAAGCATTAATCACCTGATTAAAACATCAGAATACAATTGTTTTTGCTCCCCTGTCCAACCACCCTGATGTGCATAAGTAGAATCGTCAAAAGGAGTTTTCCAGCTGAATTCAATTACTAAAGGAGCTCATTTATCTTCATCAATTTTGAGGGATTAGACGAGAGAACAACCGTGTATATACTCTGAATCCCCATGCTGTTAGACGTTTACTCAGGTGTCGACTGACTATGTTTTATCCCAAAACAACTGTTTGACTGATTCTGGATGCTTCCACAAAAATACCTCCCTCGCACAACCGTTCTTCATTGTAGTTCATCGCGCCTCCATCTTCTTTCGCAGTGTTTTCTACGAACCTACCCGAGTTGATTCGTGGGAATTCTTCAAATGCATGAGAACTCGAGCCTAAAGCAAGAGAGGCATTCTTCTATACGCAATGATGGGGCCCAGCAGGAATTGAAAAAAAAGAGTTGACGACAACCTGAGGAAATGTAATAATGTCCTCACTTTTCCTAAAAGCCACCTTTTTTTCTACCCTTATTAGGTTGTTGTATAATGATATAAAGTGTGTTGGACAATATTTTCGTCATGGAAAAACAGATTCTCTGATATGGAATATGAGAGAGTGGATCATGAAAAGCCGGTTCATGTTGGGATTATGATGATCATCTGATTCTTGATTTTCCATATTCCATTAAGTCAATTAACTTCACAATACAATCATTATTAGGACCAATCAATCCTGACAATAATTGAAAAATTAAGATCAAATCTCTCCTATGCTGTTGATAAGTGCGTCTTGAGAAAAAAGGCTGAATTCAATCACTCAAAATGCATTGTTTTAAGGTATTTTACCTTGAAAGTCGACCTGGTTTGGCATCTTCAAAAGTAAATTGTACATTACTAAAGTATAACAGCTCCGATTCAGAGGCGATCAAATATAAAACATGCCTTGTAGCAAAAGGATTCAATAACCTTATCAAGTGAATGCACTTCCTTTAACTCGGAAGAACAGCGGCTACGCAGGTCAAAGCATTAAAAGAAGTAATGCTTTTTCACTATCTTCCGAGGTTTGTGGCAGTACCTGATTCAAGTGCAGCCATTTTTGGAGCAGTATCTAAGACTAATGCTCTGGAAACTGGAGATTAAACCTCAGCTTCACCAATTGAGAGAGAGAGAGAGAGAGTGTGTGTGTGTCCTTGCGTGTGTAATATAATTGTTTATTTGAGAGTAACGATTCAAGTTGACGGATAATGGCACCTGCCAATGTTCTACATGTATTTTAGCTATTACATCGTTTCCGCAACTTCACTTGATGTCGAATGAAATTTGAGGGAGACGTGGCCGCTTGTTCCATCCTCCAAGACCTCGGAGTTTATCGAGCTCTGTAATGGAGAAATAGTTGCGATTTTTCTCTTAATTGCCTTCAAATTCACATACCATCTTGCTTTGTGGACTAAGATCTCGAGATAAATCGGTGAGCAGTCGATGAATGAGTCAAAAGGACCCCCTGGTGGGGTTTTCTTGGGCAATAATCTCGTGCAAAAATGCTCGTTTTGACAGGGGTTTCTCTCTTCCATTCTTCTCTCTTTCATACTGCTTTTACCCTTAACTTGTATGGCTGCCTATGCCCGCTCTTTTCGATTCACATCTTAGCACAGCAATACATGGGAAATTTCTGCGAAGCACAAATCTATTCTTCTCTCTTTCACACTGCTTTTACCGTTACTTGTACTGCTGCCTATGCTCGCTCTTTTCGATTCGCATCTTAGCACAGCAGTACATGGTTTCTGCGAAACACAATTCTATTCTTCTCTCTTTCATACTGCTTTTACCCTTCTTAGCACAGCAATATATGGGAAATTTCTGGAAGCACAATTCTATCCTTCTCTCTTCATATTGCTTTTACCCTTCTTAGAAACAGCAATATATGAGAAATTTCTGGAAGCACAATTCTATCCTTCTCTCTTTCATATTGCTTTTATCCTTCTTAGCACAGCAATATATGGCAAATTTCTGGAAGCACAATTCTATCCTTCTCTCTTTCATATTGCTTTTACCATTGTACGGCTGCCTATGCCCGCTCTTTTTGACTCGCATCTTAGCACAGCAATTCATGGGAAATTTCTGGGAAGCACAAGGCGGACGATGCTATCAACTCTAGCCAAAATTGAAGCATTTTTAGCATTTTCTTTTTGTTCATGTCGGAGATAAATGAAGAGGTCTGGAATATTGGAATGAAAATTCTCTTCTATGAAAATTGAGGGCGCATTCGTAATTTCTGCCATTTTTCGCCCCAACACGCCAAAAATATCTTCGAAAATATGGAAAATGTCCTTTCGGGAGTCGTAATTGGACACGCCCTCCGTTTTTTTGCGGGTCATTATTGAGTGGTTGAAGAAGGAATTTCAATCTCACCACAGGCAATTGACATGGGAGCATCTTGACCTAAATGTGTAATGTGCATTGCATTATCTCCAACACTTTTTGACATGACCATTCAATCAATGACAGAGTTCGTTACCACATATTGACTAGTGCTCTAAATGCCCAACAATTGTTATTAAAACTGCATGAAATACTCAATAATTAATAGCAATGTGATAGTGATACCTGAATTCTTGTTTAAGGTGCATTATCATAATTGAACTTTAAATAGATTTACTTAGGTCCAACAACTTTGTTACAACGTGCAATGCATTTCTGAATTTTCAATTGATTCAATTAGAATGCTAAGCTTTTGTTTATAGTGTTTGTAATTGATTCATCTCTGGAACTTCAGCTTGCTCTTGTGAAATTATTTTAGTATGTTTCATATGTCATACGCCCACTGATTATCCTAAAGGAAATTTCTAAAATGGACAACAATCTACAAAAGCCATTAAATTAAAAAAAAAAAAATAAATTATACAAGTAGATTTCGCCTGTGTAACAATTATCTGAAATTATAGAGAAATGATACACATTCGCTTTTTATGTGTGATTCATTTTAAACAAACAAATTTGCTTAGTCCCTTTGATCATTCTCATTCATTATATCAGCTAGTGAGAAGTACAGAGGATTTTGCTGTTCTTTTCAAAGCACAGCAAACAAATCCATTCTCCATTTCACATGATCTCCATTGAATCAGGAAGAAGGCACATTGTTCTGTCGAGTGAGAGGTTTATCCTAATCCGAAACCCTTTTCAAACTTAAGATGATACTGAATATTTAAAAATAATTTAGGAACCTCGTTAATTTATAACCAATCGAAAGTTTTGGAGCGACAATGCTCCTCGGGCAAAGTGTAGGACCTACTTGATAAATTGAAAGGCCGGGCATATCATTACATGCTAACTGACAATGTTGAATTTTAGGACCGAAAATTCGAAAACTAGTGGTCTCACTGCCCCTAGATTTGATGATACATTATTTGACGAAATCAATTGGATTTGCAATCTCCAAAGAGACTCAACAATTAAATTGAAATTCCTGTTGGATGAAAAGGTTAAAAGCATAGCCACAAGCATTTGCCTTTTATTGATCGAACCTTGTTG
Organism: Eucalyptus dawsonii; assembly: GCA_016097615.1. Classification (NCBI taxonomy): domain Eukaryota; kingdom Viridiplantae; phylum Streptophyta; class Magnoliopsida; order Myrtales; family Myrtaceae; genus Eucalyptus; species Eucalyptus dawsonii. The sequence goes on along the minus strand of CM027873.1, from coordinate 84,649,212 downwards.
CTTCGATGTTGGAAACAGACTTAAGGTTTTTTCTCCTCGTATGTCCCTATGCAACAGAAGTTTGAAGGAACTATCAGCTGTCGGCAAACTGAGTAACTTCCTTCGGGGTGCATGAAATTTTTTATTGAAATCGTGGACAATCTGTTGTATACATCAGAAGACGGATTTGCATATAGATGAATCGCACAAAGGGATATCACTTGCTTACTTCAAGCCAACTGAAAAAAGAGTGGAAGAGTCCTGGCAGCTCTATATCAGTTTCCTTAATAGGGCCATCTATTAAAATATATCTCGAATTTGAACCCATTGAACAAAGCCCAACTGATGAGAATGTGTGAATTTGACCATGTGCGAGTCAAAAATTGGCGTACAAGAATTGGCTGGCCGAGATTTCAAAAAGCGTGAAGAAGAATCAATTACGCGTGACTTTGTTGCCTTCTCCAAGTCCAATTTATCCTGCATGTTGGATTCTTTGGCACGCTGAATTTGTTGCCGCAGAAGAAGGGGTTCACACACACACATATACACGTGATCATAATTGTACTTTAAATTGATTTACTTAGGTCCAAGAACTTTATTCTAATATGCAATGCATTCATGCTTTCCCATGATTTGTTTAGATGTCCTACACTTTTGTTTAGTATGTGAAATTGGTCCATCTCTAGAACTTTAGTTTGTTCAATTATGACTCTTGAAATTATTTTAGTATGTTCATATGTCTTACGCCGTTGATTACCCAAAGGAAATGGCTACAATGGACAACAATCAACTGAAGTCGCTGGATAAAAAAATTATACAAATGGATTTCGTGTGTGTAATATATATCCCAAATGATAGAAAAATAATAGACATTCGTTTCTTATGTGTAATTCATTTGAAACAAAAGATTTGCTCGGTCACTTTAAATGGTGATTCTTATTCATTATCCCAAAATGTCAGCTAAGTATGGATTTTACTGTTCTTGTCAAAGCATCGCCAACATTCCGTTCTCCTTTAACATATTACGCTTGGATCAGGGAGAAAGCACATTGTTTTGTTAAGCGAGAGGTTTTGTCCTTTTCTGAAACCTTTTTTTTTTTTTTTTTAGAACTTAAGAATGATATTGAATATTTGAAAACAATTTAGAAACCTCATTAATTTAAAACTGATGAAAAGTTCAAGAGGGACAATGCTTGTGTCACACCCCAAACCATCATAAATGAGGGTGACACGGCCGTCCTTCCACTCGAAGGATGCAGCCTCAAAGCTCCCAAAATCCAATTCCTAAAAGTCCGCTCATCGATATCGCTCTTGTACTACTTATCATGAGCTGAGGAACCTGAAAAAGATTGGCAAATAGGGAGGTGAGCAACCACAGCTCAGTAATTCATCATTTCTAAGCGGATCGAGCACCCACTATACATATTTACAAAACCAAAGTACAACTCTTTTAACACAAATCTAGAATATAACAAATAAATAATAAGAGAATAAGTTATGTACACTTAAGAATAGCTACATTCATTTCACAATAACATCAAAACAAATGTCAATGGTCAATTCCATTGATCAATCTCATTGATCAATCTCATTAAGTAACACCAATGGTTCATTCCATTGGTTAGTCTCATGCCACATATCAATGGTCTATTCCATTGATCCATCTTAGAGGAAACCACATGTTGATGGTCCATTCTAACGACTAAACTGAAATCACATGTTAATGATCCATTCCATTGACCATCCATTGCTCAATATCAAACCATGGTCATGATACAACGCTTAGTGACGAGGCGACCAAAATTTTCCCCTTAACAAGGTCTCCACCTATTATTAGCCATGGCTCGCCTCACAAGAATACATTAGACTAGTATGCGCATACCTACAAGCTTCTCGCTAGGCTCACAGTGATATTGAGTATCAATATCAATCCAAAACAACACCATCCATAATTTACAAACCAAATCCATAAATCATTTCATATATCACCAAAAAATTTCACAACTCTTTTTTATACCAGGTTAGGCAGACAGTGATGGAGCGGGGGGACACTGTTTTGCAAGAACACCGGATGGATACTAAAAATGAAGCAAGTGCATCATGTACTGGAATTCCTTATGTTCTGAGAATCTTACACGAAGTGCCGAAGAGAAAATGAAACAAGAAGAGAGGAGAGAGCAAGCACATATATAGAGGCTTTCCAGGTTCGAATGTCTCTCTGTGTTCATATGTTCGAGCTACTCTGCACCCTCCAATCTGCTGCCTATAGTCGACTAGCCCATTGGGGCGGGCAGAGGGAAGACGATGCCGATTACATTCTCGAGAGAATTCTAGTGTTTGCCAATTCTTCTCACCTAAGCCTCAATCTACGACTGTAGTTGGATGAATGTGTCACGACCAAGCAGGAACACTGACCAGACGTTCAATCATTTGCAACTGATCATATGGAGCAATCTGCACATAGGAGAGGAGTTAAAACAGAGAAAAAGGATAACGGTTGATTGATGAAGGTATCATTTGAGTAAAAGTGCTTCACAAACTGTTCGGAACTAACTCCAATTTCTGGTCAACCATGACGAAGAGTGACATTATTCGTTTGAATGAGACACAGTAGAAAAGCGTTGGTCACCTGATTAAATCCGCCTGGCCAAACTATGGACACGGCATAGTTTCCCATTGGCTGAATCTCTTCTGGTTCGATGTCTTCTGGAACATTGGAATACTGCAGTTTTTGCTCCCCTGTCCACTCATCCTGATGTGCAGATAAGTGGCATAAGAAAGAATCTCTTCACTAGTCCAAGTCACAATATCTAAGACAAGCACGGGACAAGTAGAAACTTCGGAAGGAATAATTTAAGCTAAATTCCACCACTAATCTTCATCGATTTTGAGGGATTAGACTGGAGAATAACCGCTGTTATACTCTGAATCCCTATGCTGTTCGGCATTTATCAGCACGACAAAGGGTGCCAAAGGAGGGGAAATCAGAGTAAAAACTTTTGAGGCAGGAAGTATTTTTAGTCGACTGAATAGATTTAAATGAAGAAGTTCAATGCCCTAAAATCTACCATGCCAAATCACTAATACTCAAGAATTCAGTTGATAGAACACTCAGATTACTGAGATCTGGTATGGTTAGCTTAAACCATCATGTGAAGATAAGAGGTAAGGTTCGAGTGAAAACATGCTCGACCTTCATGTACGGGTGCTTGGATTATGGGTAATGGCATGAAAGCTGCTCAAATCCACTTATCTACATTTTTAAAATGCAACCTTAGACCTCTGATTTAATTTAAAAGAAGGGCCATAAATTAGCTTGGAGGTCCATTTGTAGAATTAAACTAAGCTTGTCTGGTGAAATGCAGCAACTGGCCTGAACATTCTAACTGTAGGATTAGCATCTATCTATTTCCCAAGGTTATGCATGATTGTGTTGACACTGCTGCAATAAAAACCTACATATCTACTTTCCATTTGCAAAGATAAAAACAATCAGAGGATTTTTCCAGGTCAAAGGAAAGTCCTTATACCACACTTTGAGCTGATCGGTCGTTTCTTCTCACGGTTGTGGGGTGTAGAAAGAACTCCTCATCTGAATCCGGAACCTTTGCTTTGATTGCCTTGATAACTTTATCATGAGTTACGGCTGTTGACACTGGAAAGGAAGATGACACTTTGAATCATTTGATTATGAAAGCCAAAAATCAAAAAGATATGCAATTTCTGAAGGTATTCCTTTAATCGTCGGAGGGGAGATGAGCCTAAAATTTTAGTGGCAAATGACGAACTGGGAAAGTTCTCATCTTAGGAATCTAGTTAGACACTGGCACTGGATTCTCGAAACACAGATATCTCTCTCAACCTTTATCAAGAAATTGTTCTAACCTAGTAAATATAAACTACCTTGTTGATGAATCTTGGCACACAGTTGCACAACACACACTCTGAGGTCCTGGAATGTCTTGGCAACTTCTCCTAGAGGATCTGCCACAACTTTTTTTCCACTATCTCCAGAGGCTGATAACTAATATCAATGGAAGAAATCATTATTATCCATCATGCTTCACCAGGAGTAAGAATGGACATTAAGAGAACAAAGGCACAACAATGAGAGATAAGATCAAAGAACTTGTCAGAGGATATACCGTTGGTCTAATGGGAAGATTGAATAAATGAGGAATTCCGAACTGCTGGACAACCTGTAAATAAATCCAGCACACTCTGAGGAAACAGAGAATATGCTTCATCCTTTAACACCGGAGTGTAACCCTAGGATTAGCGCTCTGGCATTCCATTGTAACAAGTAAACCAAACAATAGGTAATTGGAGAAACATGCCTGAGAGCCTGATCCTCTATCAAGTGGGTAATAGCACTTTCCATCGGCATTAAAGTGGCACATATTTTCCACAGCAGCAACACAGGGTACCCGTGTGCATGAACAGTGGATTGTCAAAAGATGATTCTTTGATAGATAAAAAAAGATGAACTATAGGGCACCGAGAGGGGAAGGAAGGGTTGCAAACCCTATACAAAAAGAGCCCAAAACTAAAGACATACACAAAACAGCTCACAAAAACGAAAAAAAGGGGCTCAAATTAAGGATAAATCACTGATGATATCAACTAGAACTATACATCCATATACAAGTTTCCACTGTACCAAAAATGTATAACTTTAAGCCAATTTTTAATAACATTCTGTCCAATAATTGTCACAGTGAATTTGTATCTTTTAAATTACATTTCCATGTTTCTTCATATTTCCAGAATTCTTGACAAATGATTCAAAGGATACTTAATCAAAGGATAGTGTTGAATAGGGATTGTCAATAGTACAAAGGCACAAACCTTAAGTTTTGAGAACATGCGAACTCCCTTCACCACATCTATAAATGCAAGCTTTTGAGGGGTGGTAACAATGACGGCAGCTGTTAAGGGTACAACCTGAAAAGTTAATATCATTACATTAAGATTGAAAACTGCAGCAACAAACAAAACTTGCAAGAGTATTATCTGATGCAAAATGCCTGCAACTAGCAGCTTCTAATTGTAAAGATGTGCTTTGTTTGTAAAAGGATAAAGGGATAAAAATTAAACCGTTCATAATTACTGATCTAAGATGAAAAGGCACAAAATGCAAACCTTGCATAATGTAAGCTGAATGTCGCCGGTCCCTGGTGGCATGTCAATAACAAGGTAATCCAACTCACCCCTACAAGGAGAGTTTAGTAATGCTTAGCTGCAGAAGCCCGACCCAGAAGCCAAAAAAAGGAGAATGATGAGAGAAAATCATTGTTTTTGATTAACTGTAGTTTACTTTGAATCATGCACTTCTCTTATAGGAATAAAACACGCTTTGACAACAATGACAGTGAACAGAAATTTGAATATAATAACCACAGCATGCAACCATGACGAACATTCCCCTGCAATCAGCCAATGTCATAGAGTTCCAATGATTTTTCATACCACTCGGTAGTAGTCAAGAGTTGGTTGATGACACCAGAAACCATTGGACCTCACATATTGCACGGCCTTGTCCAGCAAATCCAAAAGATACCAGCTTCACTCATAGGTATTCTGTGGGAATTATGCTTCTTTTCTCTGGGTTCTAGAAAAGGTAGGTGGAAATAATAAATGCATTACTTCACTAAACTAGAAATTAATTTCGTTGTAGTGGAAGTGGAACTATAAGCTTTATTACCATTTCCAGAAGTCAGTTATCAGGGGACACCGTTGTTGGTAAACTTGGACCATACACATCAGCATCGAAAATACCAACTCGAGCTCCCATTCTAGCCAAAGCATATGCAAGATTTACAGCTACGGTTGATTTTCCCACGCCTCCCTGAACAGTTCTGACAGACAGCAGTCATGATAGAAGAAATTAAAGAATAGTACTTTTGAATATTAGTAACCTAACAACATGTCAAACCACAATTTGGAAATACTCAAAGAAAAATCTTTTCCGTTATAAAATTCGCTAATCGGGGAAGTCATCACGATGGAATGAAACTGCAGGTCATCCTTATGTCACAGTCAACCTTCTCAAAGCAACCCCAAAAACATCTTGTAGCCAAATGTCATGCAATGAAATAGCTACTTTGTCATAACCTGGAAAATGAAGTGCAACAAACAGTCAACCTTCTCAAAGCAACCCTACCTTGCAGCTTGAAACTGCTATAATGTTTGAGATCATCTGTAACCCTGGAGGAAGTTCACCTGTGAAAAGAGGTTTTGCTGGTTGTGCTGACATGGTTACTTTAACATTCTTGACCCAATGAAGATTAGCCACCACCTCATTTGCCTGCTGCTCAAACTGTCAAGGAATACTCATGGTCAAGGAATACTCATGCTGTTAAACTATTTAAGGTTCAGTAACCTGATATATCAGGCAAAGACTCTGAGGAAACCATTAGGAAGCAGAAAGACAATGATAGATTAGTTTCAAAAATACTTTGAAATTGTACATGCACAAAGAGATTTATGGAAGGGTGTCAAAAGGAGCAGGTGTCAATGGTTTCTAAGTAATTAATACACAAGACAGAACATCTAGTGCACTGAGCAAGTATTCAGTTACTGAGCAAGCAACATAGGTTGTGTTATTTACCATGTCCTTGATTGGACATGCAGGTGTAGTGAGCTTTAACCGGAACGAAACCTGAGAATCAAAGCCAAGACATTGTAGGGTAAGGGTGTCATTCCTTACAGATGTATAAAGAATAAATTCCAGACTAATTCTTTAATAACCTCTCCAAGAGCTTCATCTCTGAGGAGTTCCTTAACAAAACCTCATCAAACAATGTCCGTTCCAAAGTCAGGATCAATAATTCGAGACAAGGCTTTCAGCACATCACTTTCAGCTGTCTGAGCTGAAACTGCAGAAGTACTCTCTACAATTACAAGAGCAGAAAATGTACACGGAATGATGTCAAGCTTATGAGATGAACAAGAAAAAATCAGAGGTGAACAATCGGTGAAAACTAAGCAACCAAGTCCAGTCAATTTTGCTCAGGGCATACAGGATAGGCAATTATTTTTGGCCCTTAATCCCTTAAGATTATAAGCTGTAATAATCTTCTGTATCTACTCAGGGCCATTCAAATTTGGTTTTGACAAGGGGTAGCCAAGAGTAATTGGTTTGGATGGGTTCTCAATAGTACAATGCATGCTCATGTGCACAAACACAAGACTGCTTTAATTGTTTTCTGTTCGTGTATAGTTTCTTTGCAATTCCAAGAAAATAGTTTGACAGAGCTAGCCCCTTTTATTTGGCCTACCAAATAATCCTCCAAAATTTTCTTCAAGGCAGAACATGTAAATATGTCTTCGCAGAGAGTATGATATGTATTAGTGGAAGCAGATTGATCTGATGGCACTAGCCAACGGTTTCACCATAAACATACTCATTTCTAGAAACTCACAACTTTATAAGTAGCAGATTATTAGCACCAAAAAATAAATTGCAGAAAGTTTCCAAGAATCGAACATGGACGCCTCAGTAAAGTTAATTAGATTTACTTACTATGATACGATTAATTAAATCAGGCTATAGGCGTACTAGAAACAATCTTAACTGTCTCACTTGCACTCGCTCCACAAGATCACTCTGTCAAATTCTCAACATTTTCATGAAAATTGCTACTGGGTTCTCATAGCTCAGATAGATAAATACTCGAACATTAAAAAATAAAATAAAAGAAGAATCCCATTTAGGTATTTACCAAATATTACAGGCACCCGATAATCAACGAACTCAAATTATTCATAGAAAGAACAAGGAAAAAGAAAAAGAAAGTACCTTCCACTGAAGCAGCCTTAGCTGCAGAGGAATTCGAAACGGGCGGTTTGCGAGATACCCATCTGGAGCTTCGAAGCCATTGTTGCTTGACATAAGAGCTGGTTGTCGATGGTGCGAGAGAATTCGCCAAGAGACACAGTCCTACAACAGAAAAGCCCAGGCGATGAGACAGTGGCAGTGACAGTGTCGGTGCAAAGATCATTGCATGAATTAGCGCAAAAGTTACCTCTGTTGGGTTGGACTTTTGAGCAGCATAGGAAGAGAGATGGAGAAGAAGATGGGCACTGCAGTAGGTGCATTTTCTTGAGAGAGAGAGAGAGAGAGAGAGAGAGAGAGCAGAGAGCTGAGAGAGCTCTTGCAGGAAAAATGAGAGGTGGCAAATGCTTCTGAGCCTCGCGCCCTCTGTTCTTAGTGCAAAAAAGCGCCAGCCCAGCCTCATGTTAACAGAAGAGGAGTTCGTTAATTTTAAAAGAAAAAAATAGAAGACCTTTATTCCATCTAAAGAAAAATGTGTTCCTTTGGACTTAAATAAGAGCAAAAAAGTATTTATATCTTGTACTTTTCCGTTCAAAATTAAGAATATAATTTAAATTTTAAATATTCTAAAAAAACTGTATGTGAATCCAAGTATCAATAGTGAAAATTTGAAGAATTTCGAAGTTAATTAAAGTCCAAACGCACAAGCCCAAGATTTAGATTAAATAATTAAAAAAAAAAAATTAATCTAAACGAACCTTATGGGTATTGAACGATTATATATATATATATTCTATATAATAATAGCAATTGGCGGAAATATTTCTTTAAATAACTTATTTTACTCATCACCGTCACTTCAACATATGAATATACCAAAAAAAAAAAAAAAGAAAAAAAACTCACTTAATCTTCTATAAAATTGTATAAAGAAAAGTTATATATATATATATATATATATATATAAATATATATATATATATATATATATATTGTGTGTATGTATAGATTCAATCAACGCTATTTATTTCTCATTAAATTTACATGAAACTTATTGTTGCCATACTTACTTTCTACATCTATATCATCATATAGGTAAATCCTAAACCAAATTAAAGATAAGTAGGACTCAATTTGAAATCAAGTTAAATTAGTTACGTTAAATAGTCATTCCTATGGCCCATTACAAAATTTTAGATATATGACTCTTCACTACCGTCATCTATTATCCTTCTTTTTGGTCAAGATCATTATCTATCGGTTTAGTTACCTTGAATTTGTCATTGTGGATCACGCCCATACTCAGATTCCTCTATGCTCTGGGCATACGAACGAGACATAATGGTGTATCGAAGAGGTACACATTAACCAACTTGGATCTCGAGCGCCCTCATCATTGACCCAAATCCATGGTCGGAGGCGTGCGATCATAAGAGCTGTACGTCCACAGTTGGTGCACTTGGGAGTTCCACCCGGATCTCGTCGTTAAGGAAACCATATCGAACTTGACAACAGAGGCAACTTTTGAGTCCAAGTCAGCATCAATGATTGGGTCATTGAAGACGAGTACAGGTAACTCAAATCATTTTTATACTTGGAAAGTAGTTCGCTTCAGGTATCTGGAGCTAAACTAAGATACAACATGGCATGGAGCAACTGTTTATTGCTGAAATTCACAGCGATAAGAACTATCTTGACGGCCAAGCAAACACATGGTTGAAGTCGTCAACACTTGAGAAGAATTTCCGAAAAGAATGGTCTCATTCTTTACATAAGTTCACCAAACTCAATCTGCTAAGACCTTTTATTCTCTATCAAGTATTGCAAAACGCTGAGGTGCTTCTAACTTTTTACATACAACCCGGCTCTTCCGTACACTATTGCCGAGGAGCGCTCCAAGATTAAAAGCAGATGACTTCTCCATTTGAACATCCACATACATTTGCCTTCTATTGATGGAATCTTGTTGCTCTTATATTGAAAACAGATTATGTTTGTTGTCCTCACCGTACCCCTATGCGACAGAGTTCCAAAGGAACTATCAGCCTTGGCTAAGTAGCTTTAAGCAGATTGCACATATTTTTCCATTAAAATCACACAGACAATTTGTGGCATACATTAAAAGACGAAACTGCAAATAGATGAATTGCAAGAGGAGATATAACTAAAGTGAGTATATATGTATTGGATTGTAGTACGAGTTATCACTGGAAATGAGTTGGCTGAAGTTACATATCATACTTCTTAGGTGTGTAGTTTTCCTGTGATAAAGAAAAATCGCCATGAAGTTCATTTACATTTCTGCTCTTTTCTTCAGCAAATCTACTTCGATAGCTAAGTAAATCATACATAAGAATATAATATTTTTGCTTTCTACAATAAAGATTATACCCCAATTTGAATTCCCAAAGGACATTTCGAATTACGCTCCATATCATATATATTCCCAAAAGTAAGAACAAGATGAAGCAAATAGCATTAAGAGAAAGCAATATTATTCTCTCACACAACCTCTTGACTTGCGCTGTACATGGTATCATATTTTGAACAATGACTACTTGCATGAGTTGATGTTTATGAACAAAGCTTAAAAGGACAAATTGATAAAACCGTCACACCCCAGCTCTACAAACATAGGGAAAATGGCATGATCGTCCTCCTATCCAAAGGACGCAGTCTCATATGCATAACCAACATTAACCGATCATAAAAAATATACCCATTAATGTCTCATAAAAAAAAAAGGTTACATGACTAGAGTTCTAAAATCCACCAATAGAAATATATATATATATATCCAGTGATCGACAAACTAAACTGAAAAAAGTACCATTACAAATTATACGCATAATTATTTCAAGTTATACCCAAAATCCAAATTCCTAAGAATCCTCCATTGATGCAGCTTTCCTCCTATAAGTCGGAAGCTGAAAAAGAATTAAGATGAACGGTATAAGCATACCACCTCTCAATAAATAGTGCACATCTCTTCTCAACAAATTAAGCATCAGCAATGCACATTATAAACAGTAACGGAAACACAACAAAATCCAATATATAATATATGTAAAAGTCCAAATATGAGTTACATCATTTCAACAACATTTTCAACATATTAGAAACACTCACTCAATCAACAATATTTAAACAAACATGAATGGTTTAGTCCATTGATTACTCTAGTACTTCATATCAAACTATAGCCATGTTTAACGCCCATGAAAAGGTTTACCAAGATTCCCTCCTAGGTGTAGGTTTGCACTAATGTCAGCTAGTGGCTTTGGCCATTCAAGACGTCTTGAGAATATGTATGCTTACTCACAACCCTTCAATGATTTCATATCATAGCGACAAGAGGATAAATCCATCAACATAATCCTGTCAAAAACAAAACCATTTCAGAAATTTAATAAATTATATTCACAAATCCATACAACCTTTCGTAATTCCATCCACATGAAGAATACATTCACGAAAAATTTCTCAAACCATTTTGTAAATAAAATTAGTTGAGGGAATGTAATTTATATTCAACCATTTTGTAAATAATTAGTCCTCCAACTATTTCAGGAGATATCTTACTTTGCTATTTCAAATAACCAAATAAGGAAATATACGTACGTGCGTGCGCGCGTGTGTAACCAAATAAGGAAATATATGTGTGTGTAATCAACCCTCCAACTATTTCAGGAGATATCTTACTTTGCTATTTCAAATAACCAAATAATGTGCGTGCGTGCGGGCGGGCGGGTGGGTAGGCGGCGGGAGTGCATGTGTGCGTGCGTACCGCGTGCGTTGTGCATGCGTGCGTGCATCGTGCGCGTCGCGTGCGTGCGTGTACACATATATATCATAGCGTGCAATCTCTCATTCATAACTTATATAGCATATCTAATTCCGGTGATTTTCAAGCCATGAGTTAACATATCATAGAAGAGCTAAGCACCAGTCCTCACTTACATATCACTAACCTCAACTAAGATTCTACTAGGCGACGCTAATTTTTGAAGTCAAAATGTCCAGTATAAGTCGACAAAAATGCCACACAAGCATCATACTTGCAATAGGAAACAGAGCATCAATCTCATCTTACATTGTGAATTTTGGCATGTCATACATCTCTACTGAACTCCATTCTAAGTGAGTTTACAGTCAAAAGAGAGCTTATTCAAAGGACTAAAAGATCTAACAAATCCTTAGAACCAAAATTTGGTCGACAACTGATGAAATCCGAGACGGAACCCTGCTGGTTGCAGTCACTCTAAATTAGTTTTCGAGAACTTCGAAGAACCAATATCTCTCAAACGGCAATCCATAAAATCTCATGATTCCAAGACCTACCTAAAGTTTCGAAACAACATCATGTCACGGCTCAACAATCTCAAGAATCAACTTAGCAACCCTAAAACCCGAACCGATCCGAAATTACAACTGAACAGAGCAAATCTCTTTTATTTGAAGGTATCGAATTCTTACCAAATGCTTCAAAATGGTATCGATCTAGCTTGTCCTGGCCTCCGAACCGAATTGCGCCAGAAGCCCCTTCCGCTCGTTCTCGGATTCCACACTCTTTCTTCTGTTCCCTTTTTGCTTTGCCGACTTGCTCCCTCCCTCTCTTTTTACTGCTCTTGACTTTTCATATGGACCAGCTCTCGAGCAGTTCCAAGTAGTCATACAACATGTATTTGGTACCTTTTGCAATGATGCACAATCACGGACCTTCAACGAATATAGCTTCTCCAGCTTCAAAGCATCAAGGAGGGGCCTTTCTTTGGAACTACAATCTCCAATTGAAGACGGTTCAAGTTCGATCTCAATTAATTGTGGGCACTTCATCACAAACAAATTTTGATGCTCCTTTAAGCTTGAAACATTGGATATCCTCACAAGCCCCTCCCATTCGAACACTTGCAGTGACTGGAGATTTTTTAGCTGTCCAATCACATTGTCGAACTCGATCTCTCCAAACCCACAGTGGTAGAGCAGTACGTGACACAAATTGTCCAGGTTGGAGAACATTGACCATTCTATTGGGGTCTTTACACCTTGTAAGTTCAACAATTTCAAACTGGACGGAAACCCAGTTAGAAGTCGTAGGTTGGCACAAGTTATTTCTAACTTTCAGAGCTGAGAAAGGGATCTCAAGTCAGTTGGATGCATGGTGGGATCGCAAAAATCCACGTTAAACGACTGCAATTTATGAAGCCCTCCGAGATAACTTAGGTTCGGATGTAGAATTTGTCCTCGTTCAAATATGGACGATTGTTTAGTTGTTCTCACACAAGCATACGTGCAATCACTTATTATTAGACGATTTAAACTAGTGAGGTTCGAGAGGTCGGAAACTGCCAGCAATGATGGAGACTTTATCTTTAGGTTTGTTAAACTTGTGGGGAGATCTGGTAGTAATTGAAGCCTATCACAAAAACTTAAATCAAGTTCTTAGAGGTTAAAGAGCTGATTAATTGTCATCGGCAATCTACTAACCTTCGTGTTGTGCAAGTTCAGACCTCCGATCGAGATAGTCTTGTGATTTCACTAGGATTTTTGCCCTCGAGAATGTCACAATCGTGGGCTGTTAGCTCCTCAAGATTCTCCAGAGTCCCTATACTCTCCAGTAGCTCTCTTATCTTACTTTCCTACAAAATCATGAGTTGCAACTGTCCGCCAATAAAATGGGGTAATTCTTCGATAGGTGTAGAAGATAAATCCAATTCGAGTAGCGATTCTAGTCCTCCAATGGAATTTGGTAATGCATTTACACTAGTATAATCTAAATTCAAATAAATGAGTGATGTCAACTTTCCAATGGAATCTAAAAGCTCTACAAGGTTGCAACACCCACTTAGAGACATATGCTTCAAAACTTGTAGCCCTTTTATTGAGGGTGGAAGTTTTCTAATGCCATCCTGATTTTCCACCTTCAGCACCGACAAGGATTTCAAACCATCAATTGCGTATGGTAATAGAGAAACGGGTGGAATTCTCTGTAGTGGACAATCCGTCCCATTGAATTCCAAATACTTCAGGTGGCCTAACTGATTAATAGAGCTATCAATTTCTTCCAATCTTGTACAATTTTTGAGAACTAGTCTTTTCAAATTCAGGCACTTTGGAGAAGATGGGTGTCCTCTTTAAATAATTGCAGCTTGCTAGATATATGACTTTCAGGTTATCATTTACCTATAAAACAACCAATTATTAAGGAAAATAATGGCATAGGCAAAGGTCAACTTAATGTAACAAATGCATACACACATAAACGAAAAATAATGCATTATATGAAATTGTACCATGCATGCTCCCCATCCATTCCAGTCTTCCATAATATCACTCTCTAAAAGCTTGAGAATAGCCAATTTCTTTAGACATAAACCGGTGGCATGTAGTTCTGAAGGGCAATGACGCCAATAGAGCCATGTTAGATTAGAGAGAAGATTTTTGAAGTCTCCTACAAAGTTTCCTCCATCCAATTCAAGGACCCTTAAACTTGGCAGCCTGGAAAATTTGCCACTCGTAAAATTATGCCCGTCATCAAGTCTTGTGAGTTTGAGTGCTACAATATTTTTTGTTCCCTGATATTTTCAGAGCAACACGTTAGCAACATGATTGAACCATTCGAGTAAGTGCTGAATATCAAAATGGAGAGCATGTATCTACATTCAACTAATAGTAAACACTAGTGAACTAGCAAAAAAATGGGGCACATAGATAATATCTTATACAAAATGGGGCACTTTCCCTAAATCATTATCTCTCCCCTTTAGATAGGAGTCGTAATGGTAAAAATTAATTATTTTGGAATGTTGTTCATTTCTCTCAAATTATGCAAAATCATCAATGTCCTGTGTACAAAAATGAGCAAACATTTTGGATGAAAATGAACTCTAAATACACATAATTGCATGTTCAATTTTTCTAGACATGCCAGGTTATTCTGAACCACATTTGAGGCAGTCTTCGGACACCACACGACTGTTGCACGACCGCTGCACGATCATCGCACGACCGTCGCACGATTGCTACATGACTGCCGCACGACCGTTGACTACCGCTGCACAACCGCCACACGATCATTGCACAACCGTTGCACGACCACTGCACGACTGCCACGCGATCGCCACACAACCGCCGCACGATCGCTGCACGACCGCTGTCGCAAGATTGTCGCCCACAGCCCACCGACCGTGGGAGGGGGTGGTGGTTAGTGAGCTATGGGTGGCGGTCCTACGACAGCGGTCAGCAGCGTTGGTCAGCGGTTGTGCGGCAACAAGCGGTGGTCGTGCGGCAGTTGGCAACGATAGGATGCCAGTGGACGGTGGCAATCATCGGCCGGTGGGCTACGGGCGGCGGCAACCATCACCGGCGGTTGTGCGGTGATCTTGGTGATTAAGTGGGATGATATTGTCATCTTGGTAGTCAGTTTGGGGAGCTAAGGAATGGGTGTTCCTAGTTGTGACAATAATTCTGCTTCCTGGCCCAAACCAACTAGACTTACCAGCAAGCTTCATGAGCTGATCCTTCTTGTCCATATCATTAAGAATAAGGATGACTTTCTTATCATGGAGTCTTTCTTCAATCATGTCTCTCCCGTCATACGAATCAATAACTTTTGAATGTTGAATACCAAGGATGTCACGTGACAATTTCTTTTGCAAACTTAAAATGTCATTTTCACGGATATCTAAAAAGCTGCAACTTTGGAATTGGGAAGAGATACGTTCAAAGATAGCCTTAGCAAGAGTTGTTTTCCCAATACCCCATACCGTGAGTCACCACAAATCGTACATCAATCGTGCCTAGGCCTAACAACTTGATAATGGCTTCCATCTTATTGTGAATTCCCACCAAATCATCACACCAGTTTCTCTACATAGGTGTCAACCTGCTGAAAACTTCTTCCAGAGCAAGGGCTATAAGTTTATCTTGGCTGCCATATAAATAATGCAACGGTCTCAGTTTGGGAAACCACAAACATGCGTAGAAGCATAAATATGTGAAACCAAAAACTTTGATTGTTAAAATCAAGCATAGATGAGCAGTTCATTTCAAATTCAATCCTACCCAAACTGAGAAGATTGATCTCAGTTACAGATAACAATATTCGGAATTTGATGTGGGGTGCAGTTTTGAAGAGTTTTCAGACGGTCAAATCAGCGAAGGTTCTAACGTGCGATTTGGCCACCAAAACTAGCTCCACGGCCAAGCGCGTGAACCAGACAATTTTTTTGGCTCGTGCCACCCTTCTAGCATGACAAAGGGTGAAAACATACCAAATGGCACATTGAGTAGGGTGAAAACAGACCAAATGACCATATTTTTTCATCTATATATTGAGTTTTCATGATTAAGAAACAATGATCTAAATTAAGAAATGAAAGTATAGAAATTGTTAATTACCGGTGATCTTTTAAGTTCAATCCCTTGATTTCAGTGACCTCTTTTAGGGCCTCCTCCCACTGCTTGGCCACAATTTTGCCAGACTGTTTCTCATGATTTTCTAAGGCCTTACCATGTGATCCAGTTTTGAGCTTAAGATCTGATGCATCCACCTCATAGAAGATGGGCAAGATCACTTTCTCACCTCTCTTCCTATGCTCCACCATGTGTGCGAGCTCGTGAAGACACCATTTGCTAGAAGCATAGTTTTTAGAGAAGATCGGTATGTAGATTTTTGAATTAGAGATTGCCCTTAGAAGCTCACTTCCAATCTCTTCTCCAACATGGAGCTCTTCGTTATCTTTGAAGACGCGTATCCCGGCCCGAATCATGGTCTCATAAGAGAGTCGGTGATGGTTGAGCGAGAATCGGGCCCTCTAAAGCTCAAGAACACCTCGTAATCCCTCCTTGACGACGGTGATGATTCACCACCAAGGGGGAGAGACTTTCCTTCAAGACGTTCCATTCCTACGATCTTTTGCTGCGGAAGTGATATCAAACTATTTTGCTCTTTTGAAATTGCAGAGACCGAGGTGAGGGCCATGAGCGAAGGCGAGAGATGGCCAGAGAAAGAGCAAAGACCGAGGTGAGGGCCGCCACTCTGTGATGCTGCAATGGTCGGAGGTCGTGCGGCGATCGTGCAGGGGTCGTGCGGCGGTCGTGCGGCAGCGGTCGGCAGTCGTGGAAGTTGCGTAAGGGTAAGTGAAGAACTAATATAAAAAGACCAAGACTTCTTTTGAGCCTAATGAATTTTTTCTCTCTCTCTCTCTCTCTCTCTCTCTCTCTCTCTCTCTCTCTTTTGCATCTTAGTTTGTCATTCCATCATCTCGATGACCTGCTCTCACGTATCTTTGCACGAAATGCTTTAAGAAAGATTCTCGCTATTGCTGAAAGAAGATGAAAAACCCTATGAGCATATGGTCTTGCAGCCAAAATAATTGGAGAACACCGTTAGTTGCATAAATTGTTCGGTCGGATCCCCATATTCCATGGCACTAGTTCATATTTCTGGTACATTTCTCAAATCTTCACAGGAACGATTCTATGGTTACTGGATATCATGTAAAAGGAATGAGGACAAAAGGCGATTCATTACAATGACCTATTTTGAATGCAGATATCGAATCCAGAGTGTGTTCAATGCACTTTACCAAATGAAAGGACCTCATAAGAGCTTGCATAACAGCTATAAAGCTGTACTTATAAGATTAGCGCACCATCCTAGACATTAATCTCATCTTCATTAATTATATACAGTGCATATTGCTGGTCAGTGACCTGCCTAGACGAATAGGCAATTATAAACCTTGCGTTCAGAATGATAACTGAATATAATATTCTTAGAAGAGACCTTTGAATAAGATGGAAAACCCAAGTTGAACTGCTTTTTCTTGATATTATTATCCTTGTAAAGAATCAAAATTAACGGACTCTATTACATTTTGGGAATCCGTCCGTCCAACTGAAGTTCTCTTGATTTTGTATGCAAGGCCGGCTTCACGGATATAGAAGAGTAACCTGTTTCATACTCATGCAGGTATCATAGCAGTCAGCATAAAGCATGATCCCACATAACATGAACAGTTACTGAAATTGCACAATCTGTACTAGTTCGATCATCAAACACTTATGTAACAGAATGTTACAAAGTAGTTCTTTCTGAAGTTAACAAGCACTTGGTTCTCCAACTGAGCCAGACATGTACATAAATTAACAGAAAGTTCCCGCAAGCAATATAATCTATGAAAAATAGTAAATCAGATTCAAACCACAAACTCAACCTTGTTTTGTTCACTTTTCATCAAAATGTTCGTCATCATCTTCTCCATCTTCATCAACTTCTTTGCTTTCATCCCCTTCCTCATCATAATATCCTTCCTCTACATCTTCAACATAGTTATTGCTGTCATCCTCTTATCATCATCTTCATCTTACGTGTCCACATGATTTGCCTACAAAGGTCAAGCACAAAAAGTAAGTCCAAATCATCTAATTTAGTCTTGAGAGAGATTAACGAAACTACAAGATTGCAGATACATGATAATGGTTAGCACTGACAGACAGAGAAGCAGCTATAGCCAAATATGTGCATCACTATCACACTTTCATTGTGGTTCAACAGCTCAACAAGATAAAACAATGACAAGAATCTGAGTTTCGAGCATAACATACAGATGGAATTGAAAATGAGGACATTAAATATATAACGCCTAACTGCTTATTAGTAAAATGAAGCAAGTGCATGTACTGGAACTTCCTCTCTCAATATAGAGGCCCTCTGCATTAGAATGTCTCTCTGTGTTCACTGTTTGAACTACTCGCACTCTCCAATCTGCTACCTTGAAAGCCATTGGCAGGGCAGAGAGAAAATGAATGTTGATATTATTATTGAGAAAATTTTAATGCTTGTGAATTCTTTTCACCAGAGCTATGATCTACTCTCGTTGAATGAATATGTCAAGACCATGCAGGAACACTGACCAGCCGCTCCATTGTTTGCAACTGAACATATGCAGCGATCTGCATCGACTATAGGAATTAAATAGAGAAAAGATGGTAATGGTTAATTGATGAACGTGTCATCTGAGTAAATTCCTCCTTTACAAACTTCTCTGAAACAATTCCAATTACTGGTCAACCACAGCAAATAAGTACGTAATTTGTTCTAATATGACATAGTAGAAAAGCATTAATCACCTGATTAAATCCGTCACATGGCATAGTTTCCCATTGTTTGAATTTCTTCAGGTTCGATGTCTTCCAGTACATCAGAATACTGCAGTTTTCACTCCTGTCCAACCACCCTGATGCAGACAAGTAGAAATGTCAAAAGGGTTTTTCTCGCTAAATTCAACCACTAAAAGGAGTTCATCTATCTTCATTGATTTTGAGGGATTTTATGAGAGAACAACCGCGGTTATACTCTGAATCCCTATGCTGTTAGACATTTACTAGGTCAAAAGCTTTTGAAATAACAAAGTTTTTTAAGTTGACCGAATGGATTTTGATGAAGAAATTCAATGCTCCACTAGAATCTACCATGCCAGATTACTAATACTCATGTTTCAGTTGATGAGACATTTGGTCATTGAGATCCAGCTGAGTCAATTTAAACTATCATGTGAAGATAGAAGGTAAGACCGAAGTGAAAAAATGCTTGAACTTCATGTGTGAGTACTTGGATCATAGATAATGGCATGAAAGCTACTCAAATCCACTTAACTATGTTTTCATAATGTGCCCTTCAACCTTAGATTCAATTTAAAGGGTCAGAAAAGGTATAGGCTTAGCCTAGTGGTCCATTGTAGCTTTAAACTTATGCTTGTCTTGAAGGGAATACTTAACAAGCTACATTAAACGCAGCAAAACCAGCCTGAACATTTTAAATACAGGATTAGCATCTATTTATTTCCCAAGGTTATGCATTATAGTATTGAAGTCACAGCAATAAAAACCTACATATCCTACTTTCCATTTGCAAAACGAAAAATAACGAAGGAAAGTCGTTATACCGAACTTTGATTGCCTTGGTGACTTCATCACGGACATTCCTTCTCACAGTTGCAGGGTGTAGAAAGAACTCCTCGTCTGAACCCAGAACCTTCACTTTGATTGCCTTGATGACTTTATCATAATGATGGCTGTTGACAGTGGAAAGGAAGACGAAACTATAAATCATTGGACTATGATAGCCAAGAATTGAAAAGATATGCAATTTCTGAAAATTATTCCTTTAGTTTGATCGTGGGAGGGAAGATAAGCCTAAAATTTCAGTAGAACATGATGAATTAGGAAAGTTCTGATCTTATGAATCTAATTAAACACTCACACTGGAGTCTCGAAACGCAGAGTACATGCAGGATTTACAGCTACAGTTGATTTTGCCACGCGTCCCAGAACAGTGCTGACAGACAGTAGTCCTGATAAAAAAAATTTAAAGAATAGTACTTTCTAATGAGATATATCCACTCCATTAAAGATCCTACACCTAACTGCTTCAGCAACCAAACATGTAAAACCATGATTTGGAAATACCCAAAGAAAAATCTTTTCCACTGTGAAACTCACTATTCAGGGAAATCACCACAATGGAATGAAACTGCAGGCCATCCGTATATCATAGTCAAACTTCTCAAAGCAACCCAAAAAATTTTGTGGTCAAATGTCATGCGCTGAAATACCTGCATCGTCACAACCTGGAAAATGGAGCACAACAAAAGGTTATCCAAACTTACCTTGCAACTTAAAACTGCTATAATTTCGAGATCATCTGTAACCCTGGAGGAAGGCGACCTGTGAAAACAGGTTTTGCTGGCTCTGCTGACATGGTTACTTTAACATTCTTGACCCTAGGAAGATTAACTGCCACCTCACTCACCTGCTGCTCAAACTTTCAAGCAGTAC
This sequence comes from Eucalyptus dawsonii, assembly GCA_016097615.1. Taxonomy (NCBI): domain Eukaryota; kingdom Viridiplantae; phylum Streptophyta; class Magnoliopsida; order Myrtales; family Myrtaceae; genus Eucalyptus; species Eucalyptus dawsonii. The sequence continues at coordinate 84,628,613 of CM027873.1, read as the reverse complement.
CCATGTTGTTAAACTACTTTAGGTTCAGAAACCTGATATATCAGGCAAAGACTCTTATGAAACCATAATGAAGCAGAAAAAATTTGCCTAGATTAGCTCCTTGGATACTTGGAAATTGTACATGCACAGAAGGATTCATGGAAGGATGTCAAAATGAGGTGACAATGGTTTCTAAAAGTAATTAATGCACAAGATAGAACATTTAGTGCACTGAGCATGTATTTGGTGATTGATCAAGCAACTAAGGTTGTATAATTTACCATGTCCTTGATTGGACATGCATGTGTAGTGAGCTCTAACCGGAACAATACTTGAGAATCAATGCCTAGACATTGTAGGGTAAGGGTGTCATTCCTTGCAGATGTATAAAGACTAAGATCCCATATTGATTCTTTAATAACCTCTCCAAGAGCTTCAATTGTCAGGAGGTCCTTAACAAAACCACATGAAAAAGTCGGATCAATAATTTGAGACAAGGCTTTAAGCAAGTCAATTCCAGCTGTCTGAGCCGAAACAGCAGAAGTATTGCTACAACTGCAAGAGCAGATTCACAGAATGATGTCAAGCTTATAGGATGAACAACTATTGTAATAAAAAGAGAAAAAATCTGATGAGAAAAAGGGTGAAAACTTAGCAACAACTAACCATTCATTGACAGCACATTATATTTGGCTTTTCATCAATTAAGATTTTTAGCACTAATATCCTTCCGTATCTCACTCAGGGCCATTCAAATTCTGTGTTGACAAGGGGTAGCCAAGAGTTGTTGGTTTGGGTGGGCTTCTCAATAGTACAAGGCATGCGTGCAAAAGCGTGCGCGCACAAACACAACATTGCTTTAATTTTTTTCTGTTGTATGGTTTCTTGGCAATTCCAAGAACCTAGTTTGACAGCAAGTCCCTTTTATTAGGCCAATCGGATAAACCTCCAAAATTATCTTCATGGCAGAACATGTTGGTCATCTTCGCAGGGAGTGTGATATCTATTAGTTGAAGCAGATCGATATGATGGCACGAGCCAACGATTTTACCATAAAACCTGACACATTTTATGAAACTCGCAACTCAATAAGTAGCAGAATGTCAGCCCCAAACAACCAGTTGCAGAGAGATGCAAAGAATTGACCATTGACAGCTCTGTAAAAAAACTTACTACGATACATTTAATTGAAAAAAATTCGAGATATTTGGCTTAATAGAAAAACACTTGGCTGTATCACCTGCACTCACTCCGCAAGATCACTCTGTCAAATTCTCAACATTTCGTTGTAGGTTCTTGAAAATAGCTATGAATAACTGGGTTCTCATAGCTCAGACAGATATATATATATATATATATATATATATATATATATATATATATATAGATAGAGAGAGAGAGAGAGAGAGAGAGAGAGAGAGAGAGAGAGAGAGAGAGTGCCATTTGGGTATATCCCAAATAAAATAGGCACCTAATAATCAATGGATTCGAACTATTCATGAAATGGACCTTCTACTGAAGCAGCTTCAGCTGCAGACAAATCTGAAACGGGCGGTTTGCGAGATACCCATCGGGAGCCTTGAAGTCATTGTTGCTGGATCAAAGAGCTCGTAGTCGATGCTTACAAAACAGAGTCTTACAACAGAAAGGCCCAGGTGATGAAACAAGCAGTGGCAGTGTCGATTAAATGACCATTGCATGGATAAGTGCTAATGTTACCTGTGTCTGGTTGGACTTTTGAGCAGTACAAGGAGAGAGATGGAGAAGATGGGCAGTGCAGGAGTTGCATTTCCTAGAGAGAGAGAGCAAAGAGCCGAGAGTGCTCTTGCGGAAAAAATGCGAGGTGGCAACTGCTTGTGAGCCTTACCGTTTCTGTTACGAGAAGAAAAAGCTCGAGGCTTGTACAAGTAAAATAAGAACTCGTTAATTTTAAAGAGGAAAATAGGAGACCTTTTTTTCATCTTAAAAGACGTATGTTGCTTTGGACTCACATCACAGCACAGCACATGTTTTCTTTACTTTTCTAACCGTATTTTACAAAATACTCAATTGAAAACTATATAAAAATCTACGTATTAACAATTGAGTAATGGGAAAATAAAAGTACAAAAGTCGCGTAAATTAAATTGAGTAAAAAATATAGTAAAAGTCAATCCATACAGATTTTGTGGGTATTAATCGATATAAATTATGTACATCTATATTTGTTTCTTATATATATAATAATAGATAACGTTTCTAAAAATAACTTGTTTTATTTATGAAATTCACTTCAAAATCTAAATATTAAAAGAATAACTTAAGTTATAGAAAATCGTAAATAAATTATATTTGATTCAACCGACATCAAAGCTTTTTTTCGTGTATCTACTTCTCATTAATTATCTTAATTTATGTATACCTTGTTATTTCCGTACTTAATGCATCTATATTACTAGGTAGGTAAATACTAAATCGATATGACAAAAAAAAGAAAAGAAGAGGAAATCAACATTAGAGTGCGAAAAGGGTTCAATTGAAAATTAAGTTAAATTAATCACCGGAAAAAGTACAAAAAAATTTCTAAACTTATTGTATTAGTATCAAGTCAGTCTTAAACTTTTCAATTAGACTAATTTAGTTATAAACCTTTCAATTGAACTAATTTAGTTTTAAATCTTTTTACAATGATATTAATTCAGTCTATCTAATCAGCCAATGGCCGACCAGTGTTGATGTAGACATCTATCGGTACTGGATGATGATGATATGGCAATTTTTAAATAATTTTTCATTTTTTCTGATTTTTTTCCTTTTTTTCTTTTTCCTTTTCTTTTCATTCTTCTTCCTCCTTGGACTCTCCTCGCTGTGGCCGATCTCGCCAAGGCTTGTCGGCCATTGGGTGAGGGTTGCGAAGCCCTCGCCGACTACTAGCGAGTGTCATGGTGTCACGCCCCGATCCTCAGGCACGCACACATCCGTCTCACTTGGTCGATTTTATAATGCGATATCCCAGGACAATGTATCGCCGACCCTTTCATTTTTAAGCACATGCGGAAGCAGTTAAAATCCCCAGACAATAAAACGATGGGATAGAAAAGCGGCCATATTTTTCATATTGAAATTTATAACCAAACTTTTATACAAACCACAAACCGTAACACTTCACAACTTTTTATTCTAAACTCTATTCACATCAAAATGGAGATATCAAAGAAGATAAAATTTCAGTCCATCTAGGCCGTACTCACGGCCCCTCTCGAGATTGTCTTCTTCTCCCAAAATCCTTCTCCAACTCTTCCTCCTTAGCTCCTTAGCGGGGTCCCCGAAATGGTTTTCCCCAAACCGGATGAGACTATGTCTCGGCGAGTTCTACCCCACTAAGCCCGATTAGTGAACCATTATACTAAAGGCTGCCTAAACACGCATAGGTCAGAAGACGTACCTTAGCATCAGATCCCACCTGCAAGTCAGTACAATTCATAATAGGCACTCAAACAGTCATATTACTGATCGAAGCATCGATCAAATCGACCTAGTCGATTGTATACCAACAAGACCACTCACGGTCATTTCCAATCAGTCATTCAATTCACGACATCAAATCAAAACAATGATCAATCGACTTCGTCGATTACATGTGTGACATCCAGATTTTCGGGTTTTAATTGGACTGGATAATTAGGATCCTGTCTCATCGCTCGTCAATTTATTGACGGGTCCGAAATTTCAATAAAGAAATTATCGGAGGAAAAAAATTTGAAGACCAAAAAGAAAATTGAAAGGAAAAGGAAAAGAGAAAAGGAAAATTGAAATAAAGAAATGTGCATTTCCTCTTTTTCTATTTCTCTTTCTCCCTCTCTTTTCTTTCTCTCTCCTCCCTCTCTCTTTCTTTTCCCCTCGTGCGAATCCCCTCCCCATCAACCGCCTACCCCTTGCCAAATTCAATTTGGCTTCTTCTTCTCTCCTCATTTGACTAGTCAAAACCCTTATCCCTTCCTTCTCTCTCTTCTCTCTCTCCTCCCTCACCCCACGTGACCGAACCAACTCCTTTCTTCTTCATCTCTTGTTCGTGAAAAACCAGAAAGGAGAAGCTTGAGCGGAAGTTGCAGGCGCACGGAGACCGCCGCTCGTCCCGCCGCCGCACCGCCGCCTGTCCCGCCGCCGCACCGCCGCTCGCACGCTCGCTCGACGTCGTGTGCGCCCAGGCGTCCCTCTTTCGCTCGGCCCAGCCCTGTTCCGCCTCTGTTCAGCTCCGTCTTGGCGAGCACCGGCCACGATCCGGCCACCTCCGGCCACCGCCTAGCCCCGCCGAACCTCCCCCTCGTCCCCCTCACCCTCCGCCGGCTTCCCCTCACCTCCCTAGCCGCCGGAGCAGTCCCGATCAGCCGCGACCAGCAAGCTCACGAAATGGGTTTCAGCTGGTTCGGGCCCGCTTTTGGGCCATTTCTGGGCCCCGGATCCGCGAGTCGCTTTGGGAAGAATCGTTCCTCGCGTCGCCGCCGTCGGATTGATCGGACTTGCGCGCGATTTGGTGAGTAATCTCACTAATCCTTGATTAGTTGACTAATTATGCTTTAAGGTTGGTTTAGTTTTAATTAATTATGTTTAGGTTGTTAGATTAGAATTAATTAGTCAATTGTGATGTGATTTAAATAAATTGATTGCGCAATTAGCAAGTAGACGTGGTCTACTATTTATTGGAAGTATCTCAGGGAATTTTCGGACCCCTAATTGGGCGATTTGGCGATTCGGGCCTAAGTGAGATTTTGGGCATTTAAATATTAATTTTCGGAATTAAATTAAATAATTATTTATTTTCCGAAAATTCAAGGGAGATGGTCCGAACCGGAAATTTATGCTGATGACTGTGGTGAAGTCTGTTTATTTAATCGGGCTTTATTTTAAGCTAAATTGAATTTTTAATATTAATTAATTTTCGAAATTAATTAAATAATTATTTATTTCCTGAAAATTCAATTGGGATGGCCCGTGACCGGAAAATTATGCTGATGACCGTGGTGAAGTTCGTTTATTTAATTGGACCTTATTTTGAGCTAAACAGAATTTTTAATATTAAATAATTAATTTTCGAAATTAATTAATTAATTAATTATTTTTCAGAAATTAAGATTGAGATGGCTGACGACCGAAATCTCGTGCTGATTGTCGTGGCGCAGTCCGTTTATTTATTTGAGCTTTGAATTGTGCCAAATTGATTTAATTGTGGACATTTAGGATATGTTCCTAAATTGATTATTTGGGTGAGAATATGGTATACTTATATCGGCCTCCTGATATGTCAACTTTGGGTGAGCAGATACTTAGTATACTATATCGACCTACGGGCGATATGTCAGCTTTGGGTGAGCGATACTTTATTATCACTTTGGGTGAGCATAGGGTATACTATATCGGCCTTGGCGATATGTCACCTTTGGGTGAGCGATATAAGATACTATATCGACCTACTGGCGATATGTCAGCTTTGGGTGAGCGATACTTTATTATCAGCTTTGGGTGAGCATAGGGTATACTATATCGGCCTACGGGCGATATATGTCTTTGGGTGAAGAAGATATACAAGATACTATATCGACCTACGGGCGATATGTCACTTTGGGTGAGCAGTATACTTTATTATCAGCTTCGAGCGAGTTATACTATCTAATGGTCAGCTTTGGGTGAGCAGTCCTGATTTGATAAGACTTTATAGATAGTATTGAATGTGTCGACCAAGCATGGGTCGTGATGACGTGTAATCGACTAGGTCGATTGATCATTGCTTGATCTGATGTTGTGAATTGATCGATTGATTGGAAATGACCATGAGATGGTCTGATTGACTTGTAATCCACTAGGTCGATTGATCGATGATTTGATCTGAGTGTGACTTGATGTGATTCATTGCTTTGAATTGATGTCGTGGATTGATTGACTGATTAGAAATGACCGTGAGTGGTCTTGTTGGCATTCAATCGACTAGGTCGATTTGATCGATGCTTTGATTAGTGATATGATTGCTTAGGTGCTTATTATGAATTGTACTGACTTGCAGGTGGGAACTGATGCTAAGGTATGTCTTCTGACCCATGCGTGTTTAGGCAGCCTATAGTATAATAGTTTACTAATTGGGCTTAGTGGGGTAGAACTCGCTGAGACGTAGTCTCATCCCAGTTTGGGGAAAAACATTTCAGGACCCCGATGAGGAGCTGAGGAGGAGTCTAAGGAGGAGAACTCGAAGGTGAAACTTAAAGAGAATGATTTTTGGAAGAAGAATAAGATAATCCTGAGAGGGGCATGAGTATAGCCTGGATGGGCTGAGAGTCTATCTTCTTTTGAGAATTTCTGTCGAAGTGAATAGTTATGAATTGTTTGTGGTTTGTATAAAAGTTTGGTTATAAATTTCAATATGAAAAATATAACCCTGCTTTTCTATCCCATCATTTTATTGTCTGGGGATTTTAACTGCTTCCGCATGTGCTTAAAAATTAAAGGGTCGGCGATACATTGTCCTGGGATATCGCATTATAAAATCGACCAAGTGAGACGGATGTGTGCGTGCCTGAGGATCGGGGCGTGACAACATGTCAACCTGACCATTTCCCGATCATTCAAGCTATTGCTATTCAGAGTCCCACTCGACAACATTCAATATTTAATGGCTTTATGGTCCCACTCGACCACTTTCGATATTCAATGGCTTTACGGTCCCACTCGACCACTTTCAAGATTCATGGCTTTTACGGTCCCACTCGACCACTTTCAAGAATCAATGGCTTTACGGTCCCACTCGACCACTTTCGATTCAATGCTTTTATTATTCCCACTCACCACTTTCAAGATTCACCGCTTTACGGTCCCACTCGACCACTTTCCGGATCACCTGGCTTTTACGATTCCCCACTCGACCACTTTCAATCAATTTGCACAATTCAAAGCTCAAATAAATAAACGGACTCGCCACGACAATCGGACGATTTCGGTCGTCGGCCATCTCAATCTTAATTTCCGAAAAATAAATAAATAAATAAATAATTTCGAAATTTAATTAATAAATATTAATAATTCAAATTAGCACAAACTAAAACTCAATTAAACAAACGGGCTTCACCACGGTCATCAGCAAAATTTTCCGGTTCCAGGCCATCTAAGTTGAATTTTTAGGAAATAAATAAATAAATAATTAATTTCTAAAATTAAATAATTAATATTAAAAATTCAATTTAGCTTAAAATAAAGCCCGATTAAATAAACAGACTTCACCATGGTCATCAGCATAATTTTCCGGTCACGGGCCATCTCCCTTGAATTTTCGGAAAATAAATAATTATTTAATTTAATTCCGAAAATTAATATTTAAATGCCCAAAAATCTCACTTAGGCCCGAATCGCCAAATTGAAGCCCAATTAGGGGTCCGAAAATTCCCGAGATACTTCAATAAATAGTAGACTACGTCTACTTGCTAATTGCGCAATCAATTTATTTAAATCACATCACAATTGACTAATAATTGCTAATTAATTCTAATCTAACAACCTAAACATAATTAATTAAAACTAAACCAACCTAAAGCATAATTAGCCAACTAATCTTGGATTAGTGAGATTACTCACCAAATCGCGCGCAATCGGATCAATCCGACGGCGGCGACGCGAGGAACGAAACTTCCCAAAGCAACTCACGGATCCGGGGCCCGGAAACGGCCCAAAAGCGGGCTCGAAGTCGCTGAAACCCACTCCGTGGGTCTGCTGGACGGAGCCGATCGGGGCTGATCCGGCGGCTAGGGCGGCGAGGGAAGGCCGGCGGAGGGCGAGGGGGTCACGGGGGAGGTCCGGCGGGACTAGGCGGTGGCCCACGGTGGCCGGAGGGCGGCTGATCGGTGCGGAACAGGGGCGAACAGCGGCTGGTCGAGCGGCGGACGGCGGGACGGCGGGACAATGGCGAGCGGCGGGCGCTCGGGCGCGCGCGGTTGCGGGCGGGCCGGCGGCGGGGGACGAGCGGCGACGTTCTCGGCGAGCGAGCTGTTCTTCGCTCCTGGTTCTTGTTCGCACAAACAGGAGAGAAGAAAGAGGAAGAAACGGTCGCGTGAGGGGGAAAAAGAAGAAGAGAGAAGAGAGGGAAGAGAGAGGAGAGGATATGCATTGACTAGTCAAAGTGAGGAGAGAGGAGAGAGAAATGGGCGGTGGGGAGGCTATCCGCACGAGGGGAAAGGGAAAGGGGGAAAAGAGAGAGAGAGAGAAAAAGAAAAAGAAAGAAAAGAAAAGAGAGGGAGAGAGAGGAAAAGAAAAGAGAAATACATAATTCCTTTATGCAAATTTCCTTTTCTTTTCTATTTTATTTTGGTCTTTCAATTTTCTTCCGATAATTTCTTTATTGAAATTTCGGACCGTCAATAAATTGACAAGCGATGAGACAGGATCCTAAAAATAAGAATTATGACGCGCTTAAAATTCGATTCCCGAAATCGAGTTCAATTTCGTGGTTAAAAATCGATCGGACGTGATTTTAGCTCAATCCAACCAATTAGGTAGCTTTTAGGGATTTTACAGGTGATACATCCCTTAACGGCTTCACCCAATAGATTAGTTAACTCGTGAGTGATCATTTCGTAGAAAAGGCCATAATAGGCACGCCGACGAAATGCCCATTTCACTTTATCGAAACGGGTCGAATTTCGGGATGTCACAACTCTTCCTCTTATAAAAATTTCGTTCTCGAAATTTAAACCATTACACTTTGCTGAAAAAGGCGGGGTACAAGCTGTCTCATCGATTCTTCGATCCCAAGTCGCTCCTTGATGCCGTGGTGTTGCTTGCACCACTTTGACCAACGGGATGGTCTTTGTACGAACTTGCTCTTTACGATCGACAATCTGGACCGGGCTTTCAACGTATGACACACGGTCATCCACGTCCAATTCCTCGAAATTAAGCACGTGGGTCGGGTCGCTCGTTTCCTTAACATCGACACGTGAAAGACGCGTCATGCACTTGCGCCAATCTTGGCGGCAACGCAAGACGATACGCTAGGTTTCCGATTCTTTCAAGAATCTCAAACGGACCTACGTACCTAGGACTCAGCTTGCCTTTCTTACCAAAGCGCGAAGTTCCCTCATTGGTGACACTTTCAAAAACGTGATCACCAACTTGGAATTCCAAAGACCTTCGACGCTTATCAGCATAACTTTTCCTCGCTTCCGCGCTGTCTTCAATCTGTCTCTCGATCATCGCCACGGCATCTACCGATTGCTGAACTAACTCACGGGCTTTGTTATCTTCCTTTCTCCGACTTCATCCCAACACACTGGAGTTCTGCATGCTCTGCCATACAACGCTTCAAATGGAGCCATCTTGATGCTCTGCTGATAACTGTTGTTATCTTCTTTTCGCTCAGACTGTACTGTATCGACTAATAATCAAGGTGCTTCAGACTCTGGAATTTTTCTATCAATCACATACTCAAACAACTAGAACGTCTTCCTTTTTTTATACTCCTTTATGCCATCATACCATTGGCACTTACCAAAGGAATTCCTCCAATCTACCCGTTGGACGGAATCAATCAAGAAGATCATTCGAGCTATAAAAGGAACCTGACGATAGCCCATCAATCCCCGTTCGCCCATACAATCGGATCTTGGTTTCCAAGAATAGAACATTCCAAGAATACTTGCGTCGATCATCGGATCTTCAATTGATCTAGATACGAACAAAAGAATCATATATTTATCCAACCAAAAGATCTTCTCCAGCACGATAGATTAAATCCTCAACCATATACTTCGGCTCGGATTTCCTTCACACGGGATCGAAAGACTGTCAATGAGAATAGTCTTGAGTCTTGAGTCTTAAGTCTCGAATCTTGTCTTGAATCTTGAGTCTCGGTAGTCGAAAGTCTTCGACTTTAAACTAGACAATCTGAGACCCGACTAGATCAAGGAAACGTTTTGTCGCTTCAAAATATTCTCGGAATGATTTCTCCAACAATCTCCCTTTTTGATGGTGACAAAACTTTCCCGTAGATTTGAACCACTTTGACCTGCAAAAACATTTCTCAAGCAATATGGCTATCTCATAAAATTTAACAAAACAACCAGACTCTGCATCCACAGAAGATTGGTTAGTCTTTCATGAGTAATACCATATAACAATACTTGAAATAAATGCAAACAGTTAAGCATCTAAATCCACAGCTAATTAAGTCAAGGTCAAGTTTACACCCAAGTTTACTCAAGTCATAAACAAACATATTCAACAAAAAATAAAGAAAGTTGGTTGGTTGGTTCAAATTGGTTCTCCCCCTTTTTGTCATCATTAAAAAGGTGAGAAAGAAGTCATGTCTGCTTGGGAATGCGCATGATCTGGAAATCTCCCATGGACTCGAACTACTCCTTCTAGCCTCTTCAAGTCCTCCCTTAGTTGTGTTACCTCCTCTCCTTTGGCATTGGCTTGAAGTTGTAGAGCGAGATCTTTCATTTTATCCTCCAGGGAATCAAGATGCTTGTCCAGCTTCTTCATGGCTTGAATTTCACAAATTCGAGCATAGATTTGTCCACGCATTTCCAGAAGAATATCCATAATACGACGAAAATCTGCAGAATTATCCGTCTCGTGTGCTAGCATTTGCTTTCTCGTATGGAGTGAATGCGACGATAGCGCTTCGTAAAGTCTTGCAGATTTGGTTCGACGTATCGTGACCTTCTTCGGCAATTGAGAAGCCTGAAATTCTTCCGGGCTGCTGGAGATTGTCTTAGACTTTCACTATTGGCGCATGAGGTGAGGACCTTTCTTGCTCGCCAACTCCCCCTCGTCTCTAGGACATCAAGAGGGGAAGAGTGATGATCATGCTCTTCTCAGATCCTTCTCTCCGATTCAGCTGCAGACTTTTCTTGCTCTTCTTCTCCTTCTTCTTCAGCTTCTTTCTCCTTCTCTCTCTCTTCTTCTTCTTCTCGTTCTTGTCTTTTTCTTCTTCTTCTCTCTGCTTTCTTCCGCTGTTCTGTTGATTGGGGAACGAACGTCTTGTCCTTATCAAGGCAAAAGTGATTGTGAGATCTTCCTCCTCATCTTCATCCTCCAGATGAGAGTTCTCTTCTTTTTGGATGGGGCACCAATGGCTTCCTTTCCCTTTCTTTTTGAAGCATACGGAACTGGAGTCTTTACTCTGAATTTCTCCATTGCCTTAGAAAGTTCTTTCAGACGCATCTTTGTCAACATCTTTAATCCTACCACCATCTTGTCGCACGGTCGAACACAAAGAGTGTGTGGAGGTTCAATATTCATGTGTCTGAAGATCTTGGTCACCAGACCTGGATAAGGCAATTGTCCCTTGTCTTTCGACATTGCTTTGTACATGTGAAAGAGAATAATGTGAGGGAGAGAGAACTTCTTCCCTGAGTTGATTGCGTACATCAATTTTGCTTCGGAATTAGACATATCAGTCTTTGATGTAGACTTCGGCCTAATGCAATTGATAACAATTTTGTGCAACACAATGTTGATGGCACGCATTCTTGAATAGATGATTTTTCCCTCAATATTTCTATCTTCGACAAGGTCCATTGTGGCACGAGCAACTCGAGACTTTGACTGGTTGATAACGTCCCGTTCAACTCCAATTATGTCCGCCAACATGTCCACATCCAACACATAATCCCGATCTCGAACACCGAAAGATATTCTATTCGCATCGATAAACCTAAGATTTGAATAGAAATATGCAGCGATTGTGCATATCCGTTCGTGGTGTCGGTGCAAAACGTTCCAGTTGGAAGCATTGAACTTCTCTCTCAAGTTCACATTCACAAAGATCCAAGAAATCGAAATCGACACTTCTAGGATTTATCACCCTCGCTCAAATTAGCTTGAAGAACAAATTTTCCTGTTCCTTCGATTTAAATAACTCCATCCTCTTTCCCTTTACCTTTGCAGCAACACCCATTCTCGGTTGAAAATCGCTGAACATTTTGTCATCGTCGTTCCCATCACCAAATTTGGTCACGACATATGAGGATCATCGGGAATATTCGCAAGTGCTTCCTTCCGCTTTACCTTTGGGAGCAATTCCCAAATCCTCTATTTTCTTCGAAAGATATACTCATTCCCATAGTTCTTTTCTTTAAGAAAATCATCCACATATTTCATCGGAGTCGCAGACTTTTCAACGCACGAAAGTTTGTAAATAAACGAGGGTTTTTGGACTCTTACGGGTCTCAACGTCCCCGATTATCTCTTCCTTCGGATGTTGACCTGCACCTTGTGGGGTAGAAGGCATTGAGTGACGTGGTGGAGAATGAGTCGGGTTCTGATGCTGACTCGATAGTTCTTCCTCTTCTGTGAGATCAAAGTGGGTAGGTCCCTCCTTCATCCTCTGTGGTCCCCTTGTCGCGATTCTTGAAGACTTCCTCGAAGAAGACATCCTTCTTGTCGCCGAGAGATTCCTTTGCTTGCTTTCCCAAGAAAGGATGACAACTTTCTCGAGGATGAATTCGAAGTAGAAACCAGATTGAGAGGAGAATGCTTTTAGGGTTTTGAAGATTGAAAGTGAAAACTGTGTATATATAACTCAGTTTTGAAAAGAAGAAGTTCAATCGGTACAAGGAAAGTGTACGAATACCTTTTTTCGAAATCAATAACGCCAAAATTAATCCTTTTGAAAAGACAAGTTTTTCGATTTTCACGGAGACTACAAAATAACCGAACGAAAGATCATACCTTTTCGAGTTTAGATAAAGTAACAACTTACGCCTATAGTCATCAACGTCCGAGTCTCGAGAGATTTGAGTCGACGGTCATCAACTTTCCGAGTCCGAAGGTTGGAGAGTCTCTAGACTTTAACTTCTTCAAGCTTCAAAATGTTGAGTCTCTGGAGCGGATAAAATCAAATTGATTTTTCTCCAAAGGCTTTGTGAATATATCCGCTAGTTGACTTTTTGAATCAACAAATTGAATCGAGATTTCTCCACTTTGAATATGATCTCTAATAAAGTGATGTCGAATTTCTATATGCTTTGCTCTTGAATGAAGAATTGGATTTTTGGTGAGATTGATTGCGCTGGTGTTGTCACATTTGATTTCGTGCATGAGTCTTCAATCCCAAAGTCTTGTAGCTATTGTTTTATCAATAGAATTTGCAAACAGCAGCTTCCAAGGGCTACATACTTTGCTTCTGTTGTTGAGAGAGCTACAGTGCTTTGTTTCCTTGAGAACCAAGACACTGTCCTGTTTCCAAGCAACTGGCAAGTTCCTGAAGTACTCTTTCTATCTACTCTGCAGCCGGCCAGATCTGCATCTGAATATCCCAGAAGATTAAAGTCTCCCTTCTTAGGATACCAAAGACTAATGCTTGAAGATGAAGCAACGTATTTAATAATACATTTTGCAGTACTGAGATAGGATTCTCTAGGATCTGATTGAAACCTAGCACATATGCAAACACTCAACAAAATGTCAGGTTTAGAAGCAGTAAGATAAAGAAGTGAACCGATGATGCTCCTGTACAGCTTTTGATCAACTTTCTTCCCTTCCTCATCTTTGTCTATCTTCAAAGAACTTGACATTGGTATATCAGTCTTCTTGCAATTTTCCAATACAAATCTTTTGACAAGATCATTAGCATATTTTTCTTGGTAAATGAAAGTTCCTTCCTTCAATTGCTTTATTTGAAGGCCAAGAAAGAATGTTAATTCTCCCATCATACTCATTTCAAACTCATCCTGCATAGACTTAGAAAATTTCTTGCATAGACTTTCATTAGAGGATCCAAAAATAATGTCATCCACATATATTTGAACGAGTAAAAAGCTTTTGTTTTCCTTTTTGATGAATAGAGTAGTATCTACTTTACCTTTAACAAAGCCGTTCTGTAATAAGAACTTACTTAGTCTGTCGTACCAAGCTCGAGGTGCTTGCTTTAGACCATACATGGCCTTTTTCAGTCTGAAGATTGAGTCTGGCTTCTTTGGGTCTTCAAATCTAGGCGGTTGTTCCACATAGACTTCCTCTTGGATAAATCCATTTAGGAAAGCACTTTTGACGTCCATTTGGAATAACCTGAAATTTTTGTAACAAGCAAACGCAAGTAATAGACGAATAGCTTCTAACCTCGCTACAGGAGCGTAAGTCTCATCATAGTCTATTCATTCTTCTTGCGTGTATCCCTTGGCCACGAGTCTTACTTTATTTCGTACGACTTTTCCCTTTTCGTTCATCTTGTTTTTGAACACTCATTTGGCTCCAACAACAGTTTTACCTTTTGGTTTAGATGTCAATTCCCAGACGTCGTTAATGTTGAACTGTCTGAGCTCTTCTTGCATAGCTTCGATCCAACTTTCATCAGATAAAGCTTCTTCTATGCTTTTTGGTTCAATTTCGAGATGAGAGCCACAAAGACTAGACTCTTCACGTCTTTTTGGATCTGGTGCGAATTCCTTCATTAATTTCGCCTATAATGAGATCTTTAGGATGACTAGACTTGTGCTTCCGCATTCTTGGTTGATTTGTCCGGATGATGATCTCTTTCTTTATTTGAATCTTCATGAACATCTTGATGCTGGTCTTCCGTGAGTCCGAGATACTTTTTGAGTTGTAAGCCTAGGAAGGTTCTGAGCGTGGTTCGTACTCTTCATATTGAGTCTGACTGGATTCATCTTGCGTGGAGTCTTGAAATTTGACATTCATTGACTCCTCCACCGTTTGGCTCTTCTTGTTATAGACTCTGTAGGCTTTGCTTGATGTAGAATATCCAAGGAAAATGCCTTCATCCGATCTTTCTTCAAACTTACCAACTCGATCTTTTGCATTTTTCAATATAAAGCATTTGCAACCGAACACATGAAAGTATGAAACAATAGGCTTTTTACCTTTGAATAATTCATAAGGGGTTTTCTCAATAATAGGTCTTAGGAAGACTCTATCGATGATATAGCATGCCGTTGAAACAGCTTTCAGCCAAAAATCGTGAAGAAAATTTTACTTTCAATTAAAAGAGTTCTAGCCATTTCTTGAAGAGATCTATTCTTTTTTTCCACAACTCCATTTTGCTGAGGAGTGTATGGAGAGGAGAACACATGCTTAAATCCAGATTCATCGCACAATTTTGTGAAATCTTGATTTTCAAATTCTCCTCCATGATCTGTTCTTATACTTGAGATAACACATCCTTTTTCATTTTGAACCTTTTTAGCAAATTTTTCAAAATACGAAAAGGTTTCTGACTTACTTGCAAGGAAATATACCCAAGTAAAGCGGAGTAATCATCCACAATTACTAGGCAGTATTTCTTACCTCCAATACTCCGGATTCTGGTTGGTCCGAAGAGATCCATATGCAGCAACCGTAGTACATGATTAGTAGAGACATGATTTATTGGCTTAAATGAGTTTCTTACCCGTTTTCCCGTAATACAAGGTGTGCATGGATCGGACTTTTGATATGGTAATTTGGGTAGACCTCGAACAAGCTGCTTTGATGAGATTTTGACTAATTGCTTCATATTGACATGGCCAAGCTTTCTGTGCCATAAGCTTGCTTCATCTTGGATTGAAATTAGGCATTGAGATTCATTCAATTTCATGTCTAAGAGGTAGATGTTTCCATGTCTTCGACCCATGAAAGACTGAGTAGAGTCTTTACTAATTCCATAGCAAATTCCTTCTTGAAAGGAGATCTTGAAACCAGTATCACACAGTTGGCTAATGCTGAGGAGGTTATAGTTGAGTCCTTCCACTAGAGAAACATTGCTTATTGTGAGATTTCCAATTTTCAAGCGCCCAAATCCCACAATGCATCCTTTGCCGTTTCCTCCAAATGAAACATTTCCACCGTTTACTTGAACAAGCTTTACGAAGCACTTTGAGTCTCCTGTCATGTGTCTTGAACATCCGCTGTCAAGATACCATTTTATCTTTTTCTTGACGGAGACCTGCATTTAAAAGAGAGTCTCAAGTTTTCTTTGGTACCCAAATATTCTTGGGTCCTTTGGTGTTAGTAGGACAAACATTATTAGGCCATACTTTTTTAACAGGCTTCCAAACCATAGGACACTCTTTTTCAAAGTGATCCTTATTGTTACACTTTGAACACCTTAGAGCATTTCGACCAACAGACTTTACAAAAACTTTCTTGAAATGATTTTTGTAAGCCTCTCTCGACGGTCTTTTCTTTATTCTTTCTTTAACTTTAGGGAAATCAATCAAGGGAATTGTTTCCGCTGTCATGCCTAGACCAGACTTGTTGAAGTAAGGTCTTTGAACTGAAAGAACTTTTTCAAGCTTTTCGATCCTATCGAAAACTTCTTTGAAATATTTGATAAGTCCGTTTTTAAGAAAACATTTTCTTTCAAAAGATCATTTTCTTTTTCTTTAAGAGCAGAAACATTTAGGTCTAGACTTTTAACTCTTTCTTCTAAAATGATTTCCTTTTGTTTTAGAGCTGAGTTTTCCTTTTTAAGTTCGAAATCCTTTTGAGAGAAGTCTTAAGACTGAAACACAGCTTCATCAATATATTTAGAGACTTTGACAGGAATTTTAAAATCACTTACCTCAAATTCACTGTCTGAGTCTGATCCAGAATCTGAGTCTGAGTCTGAATGTGCCATTAAACATATGTTGGCATATTCATTATCACTTTCTTCACATTCTGTATCACCCGTGCTTCGGCTTTGAGAGCTTTTCGAAACTTCTCGCCTTTTCCTCTTTTCTTCTTCTTCGAAGAGGACAGCTTGGGTCTCGATGTGTCCCTTCTTCTTACATTCGAAGCAAACTACATCTTTGTTTGGTTCCTCATCATCAATAGACTTGGTCTGTTGTCTCTAGAAAATTTGTTTCTTTGAGTTGAACCTTCCGCTTTTCTATTCAGTTTTCTGAATCTTCTTATCATGAGGGCGAGCTCCTCATCGTCCATATCATCTTCGAATCTGCATCATCGTAGTCATCATTTGATTTTAATGCAATAGATTTCTTACCTCTCAGATCTTCTTCTTCATTAATTCGTTCCACTTCATATGATTGAAGAGTTCCAATCAGCCGTCGACGTGATAGAGGCATAATTCTTTGCATTTCTCTTATTGAAGTCTTTATATGATTCCACTCCTTGGAGAGTCCACGCAGTAGCTTGTTCACCTTCATGGGATCAGAAATTTTTTGTCCTTGGTTCTCAAGACCATTGACAATATCTGTAAAACGACTAAACATGTCAGTTATAGATTCTCCTGGTTTCATTTTGAAGGCTTCATATTGACCGAGGAGAATGTTAATTCTGGTCTCCTTCACTCGATCTGTCCCTTCATAGGTGATGTGTAATCTATCCCATACTTCTTTTGCTGTAACACAAGAAGATATTCTGTTATATTCAGTTGGAGATAAGGCACAATATAAAGAATAAATTGCTTTTGCATCGAGTGCTTGTCTCTTGTTTATCTCTTCCTCGAGTCATTCCACTGCATCAACAATTTCTTTTCCTCTTTCGAGATTGATGCAGCAGTAGGATTAATTCCTCTTTCCACAACGCCCCATTCCGAGGATCCTTGGATCGTAGGAAAGCTTTCATCTTGTTCTTCCGTGATGTTGTAATCCTTTCCGTCAAAGTAGGGTGGTCTCGGTATTGCTTTGCCCTTCTATCAGCCCTGGTGCTAGCATACTAGCCATGGATCTTTTACTCTAAAGTAAAACACTTCAAACAAAGTAAGAACACGGGCTCTGATACCAATTGATATTGCTAGTACGAGTACCTAGAGGGGGTGAATAGGTATACAAAGATTTTTCTTGATAATTTCTGTATACTTGCGCAATACTTTAGACAGTTGAAGGATTTGCGAAGAGTAATAATCAACGTAAGACTAAGTAAGGAAAGAGAGAATTAAACACGCGGTTTATAGTGGTTTGGCTTGATTCAAGCCTACGTCCACTCTTCTGCACTGACAGCCAATTTGGCTGGATTCCACTATGAACAAAGAGATGTTACAGTGTTGATCTTCCTTGATTTCTCGGTGTAGATGATCTACCACACTCGCTCAAGGTATCACCAAGTATAGACACTCTCTGTGTATACAATTTCGCTCGGATCGTGGACTAATAATCAAGATGCTTCGACTGAATTTTTCTATCAATCACATACTCAAACAACTAGAACGCTTCTTTTTTATACTCCTTTATGCCATCATACCGTTGGCACTTACCAAAGGAATTCCTCCAATCTACCCGTTGGACGGAATCAATCAAGAAGATCATTCGAGCTATAAAAGGAACTGACGATAGCCCATCAATCCTGTTTCGCCCATACAATCGATCTTGGTTTCCAAGAATAGAACATTCCAAGAATACTTCGTCGACCATCGGATCTTCAATTGATCTAGATACGAACAAAAGAATCCGTTATATTTATCCAACCAAAAGATCTTCTCCAGACGATAGGATTAAATCCTCAACCATATACTTCGGCTCTGATTTCCCCGTCACATCGGATCGAAAGACATCAATGAGAATAGTCTTGAGTCTTGAGTCTTAAGTCTCGAATCTTGAGTCTTGAATCTTGAGTCTAGTAGTCAAAAGTCTTCGCACTTTAAACTAGACGATCTGCGATACCTGCATCTAGATCAAGGAAACGTTTTGTCAGCTTCAAAATATTCTGGAACGATTTCTCCAACAACTAGTTCGCTCCGGGTATTGCAGTAAAACTTACCGCATGACACAGAGCTACCATTTTTTGCCAAAAATTTTCACAGCCTTGAGGACCATCTTGATGGTAAGGTAAACACACCATTGAAGTTCCCAACACTTGAAAAGAATTTCAGAACATAAGGGCCTTAATTATTATAGAAGTTCACCAAACTCGATCTGCTAATACCTCTGTATCATGTACTGGGAAACACAAGGGTGTTTTTTGACCTTTTAAATACAGTTAGACTCTTTGTCAAAAAAAAAAAAAAAAAAAATACAGTCAGACTCAATCTGTTCTCTTAGGCCGGTTTGTGCCCCCAGATTATACCATAAACATTTGCCTTTTACGGATTAAATCTTGTTGCTTTTATATCTGAAATAGATTAAATCTTTTCTCATCCCTATATCCCTACCCAACAGAGTTTTGAAAGAACTATCAGTAGTTGGCAAACTGAGTAGCTTAAAGCCGAGTGGATAAGATTTTTGAATAAAATTGCAGACAATCTGCAGTATACATTAGAAGAAGAAATTGCATATAAATGTATTCCATGAAGAGATAATGAAGAAAATGCACGCAAGAGTCCTTGCAACGCAATGTCACTTTCTAAACTAGGGCCGTCAATGAATTGATTAGAAGCAGACATACCTGTCAAGCAGAGTTAAAATGTGCAAGAAACATAGTTCAGATTTCTCAACGACTAAGGCATAGCGGTTTAAACTTTAACAACAGGGAGATTGATGGACGCAACGAATCCCTCAGTTGTTTCAAAATTTATGCTCAGCGTTGGCGTGAAGGGGCACTGGAAGAGAACCTATGTCGCTGTATCTAGCAATACATCTGTATTTTTAGAATGAATATGTACGCTGTAAGATTGTATATTAGATATTCCTGACTGGAAGACAATACTTTCCAAGCATTATAAGAGTTGGGGATCAAAAGAGGTGGCGAGCAAAATGAAATTCACAGAGATTGGGTGAACGTACACGCAATCAATGTCTGTCCTATGCCTATTATTGAAGCACATGGAACCTCCAGATCTGTCGATGCCTAAATTTGATTAAACCACAATAAACCTAAAACTAAATGGTTATACTACTAAAGTAACCATATACACATTGAATTTTAATGCGGGTTGTTTCTGGAAATGACACCATACTCCTGCAGGTGGTTTAGTATTCCTGTGAGGAAAAAAAGGAAAGATCAATATGAAGCTCATTTTCATTTCTGCCTTTTGTCTTTAGCAGATCTACTTCAATAGCTAAGCGAATCTTACTTAGAATAGAACACCTTTGCTTTCTACCACCTATATGAAATTTATACCATAATTTGAATTCCTAAGGGTCTGTCCATTTCAAGTTACACTCCACATCTTATATATTCTCAAAAAACTAGAACACAAAAGTAAAAACCATTCAATGAAAATGCCTTTCAAAAAGTTTTGTTTCTTTATTTGTTCTGGGTGTTCAAAATACAGTGAGGGAAAGTAAAATGTAAATATAGAGCATGTAGGAGAAGAACAAAAGCTGCAGCAAATTACCGTCCAAGAGCTCATTTTCATTTTTGTCTCTCGGGCGTGTTCAAGTCCAGAGGATTTGGCCAGGACACCTCTGTTTACGGCTCCACCGTATTTTACCATCCGAGAGCTCATTTTCTTTTTTGTCCTTCGAGCGTGTTTGAGTCCAGCGGATCGCTCGGAGATGCCCGGCAGGCCGGGTGGGACTTGGGGCGGAGGAATGTGGGAAGCAGGGAGCAAAGAAGTGCCCGAATGCCACCTTCTGGGCGTAGCTCTTGGCCAAGCCCGGCGACCGCGACCGGCAGATTCGGCAGCGGCAGAGTCTCGGGCTTCAGCGATCTCTGGAGGCCCTCCTAGAATTACTTCTTTCTACAACAACATGCGAGTAATCACCAATCAATAACTGTAAGACTTGGAGCACCAATGCGAATGCGAAATTGACCCCTTGGCAGGCTCAGTGAGGGGCTTATACTTGCGGAAACAGCATTTATCTCGGTGCGTGGCCGGAACTTTCCTCCAACTTCCCAAATTGCAACCAGAAATCAAACTTAGTTATCTCGCCTCTTTCGATTCAACCATTTAATCGCCTCTTTCGATTCAACCATTTAACGATTCAAATGATGCAAATCAATTATCGAATTAAGTAGAGTTTTCAATTTTGGGGGCTCACCGTTTCGTTGACTTTAGTGCCGGCGTTGGGCTTCCGGGCGTAGTGGTTCCGGTGCTTGGGCCGGTCTCGCCTATTGCCCTTCTTTTATATGTCTTCGACTCTTCTTCTTCTTCTTCTTCTTCTTCTTCTTCTTCTTCTTCAACAACGTGCTTTGTAACAGAGCACCCATCTGCGAGAACGGACCCTCTTTTAGGCCTTTCTACTAATTTCCTCGGGATAACGTCGACATCACAAGCATTTGGTATAGCAGGCAACTTTTGCAATGAATGACAATAGTAGACTCTCAAAGACTGGAGCTTCTCTAGCTTCAAAGCATCAGGAATGGGCCTTTCCGTGGAACTGCAGTCTCCAACTGGAGACGGTTGGGATTCAATCTCAGTTAGTTGTGGGCAGTACTCCACGCTCAGCACTCGGAGCTCCTTTAAGCTCGATATATTGGATAGCCTCACAAGCTGCTTGCACTCGCGCACTTGCAGTCGCTGGAGATTCTCTAGCTGTCCAAGCACATCGCCGAACTCAATCTCTCTTAACAGACAACGAGAGAGCTTAAATTCAGACAGATTTCCCAGGTTGGAGAACATTGGCCATTCTATTGGGGTCTTCACATCTTGTAAGCTCAAGATTTCTAAACTGGACGGAAGCGCTGTCAGAGACCGCGGGTCTGTACAAGTAATTTCAAGTGACCAGAGCTGAGAAAGGGAGCTCAAGTCAATCGGAGGTAGGTTGGAATCGGAAAGAACCAATCTCAACGTCTGCAATTTATGAACCCTTCCAAGCCACTCCAGGTTCAGATGTGGAATTCGTCCTTGTGCATATGTCAAAGACCCAAATTTAAAAGAGCAATCACTTATGTCCAGATGAAGTAGATTACCGAGGTTTGAGAGGTCAGGTATTGCTTGCAACGAAGAAGAGGATAACTCTAGCCTTGTTAAACTTGTCGGGAGATCTGGTAGCAGCTGAAACCACTTACAATCCGATAAAACAAGTTCTCGGAGACTATAAAGCTGATTGATTATCATTGGCAGTCTACAAACCTTGCTCTGGGACAGGTTCAGAACCTTCAATTGGAATAGTCCCACGATTTCACTAGGAATTTCACCCTTGAGATTTGCACAACGTCTGGCAATCAACTCCTCAAGATTCTCCAGAGTCCATATGCTCTTCGGTAGCTCTCTTATCTTGGTCCCATCCAAACTCATGAACTTCAACCGTCTAAGATTGCCAATAGAATTGGGTAATTCTGTAATAAGTGTTTCAGATATATTCAATTTGAGTAGTGATTCTAGTCTTCCAATAGAATCTGGTAATCCGCTTATACGAGTGTAAGATAAATCCATATAGAGGAGTGATCTCAACTCTCCGATGGAATTTGAAAGTTTTTCGAGGTCGGGACAACCACGTAGAGATAGATCCTTTAAACCCAATAGCTCTCCTATTGAGTGCTGAAGTCCGCTAACACCACCCTGATTTTCCAACTTTAGCATTGACAAGGATTTTAGACCACCAATTGAGTCTAATAATCGAGGAATGGTAAAATGGTCCCCTGAGGATTTTACCTCCACAAAACACACACTAGAAGACATCCAAGACGCCCAACCCTCCTTACCGATTTCCAAGTACTTTAGGCAACCTAGCTGATTGATGGAACTATCGATTTCTTCCAATCTTATGCAATCTTTGAGAATCAATTTTTTCAAATTCACACACTTGGAGAAGTCAGGTGTCCTCTTTAAATAAGTGCATCTTGTCAAATATATAACTTTTAGGTTATCATTCACCTGTGAAACAACCAATTATTAAATCAACATTGGAATAGGTGAAGGCATGAGAACATAAAAAGAACGTACTATGTGAAATTGTACCATGCATGAACTCCATCCATTCCAATCTTCAGTAATGGTGCTCTCTAAAAGCTTGAGAACGGCCAAGTTCCTTAAACGTAAACCAATGGCATGTAGTTCTGAAGGGCAATGATGCCAAGAGAGCCATGTTAGTTTTGAAAGAAGATTTTCAAAGTTTCCTACAAAGTTTCCCCCATCCAGCTCAAGGAACCTTAAATTACGCAGTCTTGAAAATTCACTACTCGTAAAATCATGCACATTAGCAAGTCTTATGAGCTTGAGTGCCACAATGTTGTATGTTCCCTGAAAATTTGAAGCAATAGATACCAACACGGGTGAATGATTTAGAGTAAATCCTAAATACCAGAATAAGGATATATATATATATCTTAATTCAATTAATAGAAAACCTAAATGAACCAGCAAAAACGGGGCATATAGATCTTATCTTATACCAAAAAGGACGAATTCCGCTAATCATTATCTCTCCAACTTAGATGGGAGTTTTAATGGTAAGAATTATCTATTTTTGGAAAAGTGTTTATCTTTCTCAAAAGTATGCAATATTTATCAATGTTGTGGGTACAAAAAATGAACAGATATTTTGGGTGAAAATGAACTCTATACGCATTATTGTATGTTTAGCTTTTCCATAAGTACATAACTTTTAGTAGCACATACCAGGTTATTCCGAATCACATCTAAGGCGACTGTAGGACACCATAGCCTGCTACGATTTCCAGGAAATTGAAAGCATTCTTGCCGAACAATCTCTCTTCCAAGATCTCTGAGTTGGTCGTGCATCCATAATCTATCATCCTCAATGAACTTTATTAAAGACAAATGAACAAGGACACGGAGTCCAGTTTTTGGAAAAAAATCACAAGCTTTCCACATGTAATATGTGGGGATTCTTTCTTCACCAATGCAGTAACATGCGACATCAAGAAAAATTTGTTGTTGCTCATACTCTAGCTCTTCGTAACTTATCAACATCTTTTTTTGGACATCCTGATTGGGCACTTTCTTCAACTTCTTCAATGTGTCTTTCCATGTTATCTTGCTTTTTGAATGGAGTAATGAGCCTATAACCTCAAGAGCCAAAGGTAGTCCTCCGGTAATTTTGACAATTTCATTTGAAATATTGCTGTAATCATGTAGAGGTGAGTCTCTTTGGAAGGAGTGCTTGCTAAAAAGTTGAAGAGCATGGTCAAACTGCATTTCCTTCATTTCATAAAAAAAGAAATCTTGGTGATGTACTGGGACAATATTTTCATCTAAGGGGTTGGTTTCAGGAGCCAAAAAATAGGTGTTCCTAGTTGTGATAATAATTCGGCTTCCTGAACCAAACCAACTAGACTTGCCAGCTAGTTTCATGAGTTGCTCTCTCTTGTCCATATCATCAAGGACAATGATGACTTTCTTGTCCTTTAGTCTTTCTTTAATCATGTTCATCCCCTCATCGGAATCAATAACTTTAGGATCTCTGATATCAAGAATATCACATAACAATTTCTTTTGTAGACCAACAATACTATTTGCACGGATATCTAAAAGAAATCTGGAACATTGAAATTGGGAAGAGATACGTTTGAAGATAGCCTTAGCAAGAGTTGTTTTCCCGATACCACCCATACCATAAATCACAACAAATCGTACACCGGAAGTGCCTTGGCCTAACAAGTCCATAACGGCTTCCATCTGATTGTGAATTCCCACCAGGTCATCATGCCAGTTTCTCTGTGTAGACCTTAGCTTATTGAGAACTTCTTCCACAACAAGTGCTATAAGTTTATCTTGGCTGCCATTTACATAATGCAACCGTTTGAATTTGAGAAACCACAAACAAAATATGTCGTGCGGTAGCATAAATGCATAAAACTAGAAACTTCAATTGCTAAAATCGAGTATGAATTATTAGTTTATTTCGTACCTAGTCCATCCCAAGCCGGATGACTGATCTTAGTTAAAACAATGATTGGAGTTTGAGGTGGAAGGGATAGTTCTGAAGAGTTTTTCAATGGTCAAATCAGCATAATTCTAACAAGTGATGCGGTCATGCAGACTAATGCGGTAGCCTAAGAGCTCGAATTGGCCCAATAGCTTATGTTCGTGCTAAGCTTCTAGGACGGTGAAAATGATTTGTGCTAAGACGTTGATACTTTCGATAGGGAGTTTGTGACTGTCCAAGTCCCCCGTCAAATGGGACAAATCTACTTGAATGATTCAAGGATAGGATTCATCCTCAAATGATTGCTCTAAGAATTATATGTTGACGCGAAGGTGTAGTCAATTGTAGTCAATGGATCAATTAAGAGTTCTAAAAAATTATATGTAATTGTGATGAAGTACTTCGAAAATCGAACATGGTAATTTGCACAAGTTGATCTAATTTGATTATATCGAGTTTTCATGAGTAAGAAACAATGATCTAATTTTTGAAATAAAAGTGCAGAATTTGTCATTAATTACCCGTGATCTTTTAAGTTCCATCCTTTGATTTGGGCGACCTCTTTTAGGGCCTCCTCCCACTGCTTTGCTGCATCTTCTCCAGAATCTCTTTCATGTTCTCGTAGGGCCTTCCCATATGATCCAGTTTTGAGCTTAACATCGGATGCTTCCACCTCGTAGAAGATGGGCAAGATGGCTTTCTCATCACTCTTCCTACACCCCACCATGTATGCGAGCTCCCGGAGGCACCATTTACTAGAAGCATAGTCTTTAGAGAAGATTGGTATGTAAATTTTTGAATTAGCGATTGCTCTTAGAAGCTCGCCTCCGATCTCTTCCCCAACACGGAGTTCTTCATCATCTTTAAACACGCGTATCCCGGCCCGGATCATGGTTGCGTAGAGAGAATCAGTGATGGTTAAGCGAGTGTCGGGTCCTCTGAAGTTTAAGAACACCTCGTAATCCTTTCTGGACGATGATGAGGATTGACCATCGTGGTGGGGAGACTCTCCTCCGAGACGTTCCATTTCCCGCGATCTTTGGCTTCAGAAGCGGTATCAAACTTTTTTGGTTGTCCAGATTTGCAAGTTTCCAGTTACCTTGCGCCTGTTGACAAATTTGAGAGAATCAGAGGACTGACTTTTTGGTCCTAAAACAAGAGCCGTTGACTGATTCTGACATCTCCCATCCGTCGGATGAGTCGTCGCACGATCCAACGGGCCTCTTCGGGTGTCTTTTGCCCCTAATGACCGGCGCAGAGACCGACCGACAGGAGATGCGAATACAGATCACTTCTGCACGCGTCCATTAAATTATCTGCTTACTTCGCGGGCCGGCTATTAGAAAAAGCCTTCAAATATATTAGAACTTGTCAAGCGAAAGCTCTTCATCTAACTCGGGAAAACAACACCTACCCAAGTCAAAGCATAATATGCAGTAATGCTTTTCAACAATCCTCCAAGCTTTTGGAGCGGCGTCCAAGACTAATGCTCTATAAATAGCTTAGCTGAGGAAATTGGAAAGCCTCGGCTTCACCAATTGACGGAAAAGAAAAAGTTGGCTCGGGTCTGCCCAAGGACAATAAGCAGTGTATTTGTAGTGGAGCCATACTAATAACCAAACTTTTGCCTAACGTGCCATATCATAACTAAACTTTAAATTGCCTTACTCAACTAGATTCATAAACTTTTGTTTAATATGTGTAATTCCTCTTTGGAACTAAGTTTGTTCAATTATTTCTCTTAAAGTTATTTTAGTATGCTCCATACGTCAAACGGCCATTGATAAAATGGACAACAATCTACTAAAACTGTTGGATAAAAATCTCAGCTAGTGAGAAGTATAGAGGATTTTGTTGCTCTTGTCTAAGCATTGCAAACGATCCATCCTCCATTTCTCAGGAAGAAGGCATATTGCTAATTCTTTTTCTCACAAAAAATCTTGACTCTATACCTATGGCACATTTATCCCAAAATTAATTTCATCTCACAAAAAATCTCAAACGAATATCCTAACCTAAATCTACCATTCGCTAAGATGCGGACATGTTAACACATGTGAAATTTCTGTGTTGGTCTATCATTCTTCACGTCAACTTCATCTTGTAGTCATCTGGCGGTATTTAGACATTTATGAATTTCAATGAGATACTGGACGGAATACTAGTGGAGGATAGAGTTGGCATCGGAGTACTAGTTTGGGTTTTATTGTAAGACGAAAATTACTGTGCAAAAAGTGTGTCACATATTTGAGTACCAATTTGGGGTTTTTAGTGAGAAGAAAGTTTCGGGTAAATGCATCATAAATGTACAAATTTTAAATTTTCTGTAAGATAAAAATTAATTTGGGGTAAATATTTCATGAGAATAACCATTAGGAACTGCTAATAATATTAACCCTTTCATTAAAGAAAACTACTATACCTCCGAATGAACCATTTACCTAATGTGGCCATTGAATATTGACCTAATGTCGCTAAAACTTCCTGCAAAAAGTTTACAGTTTCCCCAAAAGCATCGTTTTAAATATGGCCAACTCTACTGTACACTTACACCAGTTTGACCCCGAAGATTAAAAAGCACATGACTTATACATTTGAACAGCCACAAGCATTTGCCTTTTCTTGATTGAATCTTGTTGCTTCTATTTTGGAAACAGGTTACGTTTGTTTTCCTCGCTATATCACATTGCAACATGGTTTCAAGGGAACTATCAGTCGTTGGCAAATTGAGTAGCTTTAAGCGGAGTGCACAAGATTTCCGTCATAATCATAGACAAATTGTTGCATACATTAAAGCTTAAGTCAAGATGAAACTTCAAATTGATATATTGCAAGAAGGTATTTATTAGAATAATTAAATATTAAACCACACATTCAACTAACAGCTTAAGCTTTTAGGATAGTTGGTAGTGATCTTACAAAATCTAATATGATAGCAGAGTTGGACGTCCTAAGTTCAATTTTTTCGAGACCCCATTTGCCTTTCCAATTAAATATTTTCACGCCTTAGTACTAGGCAAAAAGACTAGACTAAGCATGAAGGGGAGTGTTGGAATAATTCAATATCAAAACCATGCCTTCATCTAACATGTTAAGCTTTTGAAATAGTTGACAGTGGTCTCACAAAATCTCATAATATGAGTTCTTGCCGAATTGATTGATCTTTATTTAATAGTTTAAACTTTTAGAACAATTGGCAGTGATCCCACAAAATTTCATAATATAAGTCATTGCCGAATTGATTGATCTTTATCTAATAGCTTGAACTTTTATAATAGATGGCATTTATTCCACAAAATCTCAAAATATGAGTCTTTGCACGCAATATCAATTTCCTGAAATAGGACCATTGACAAATTGATTGACGGTAGAGTTCAATGTGCAAGAATAGTAGTTCAAATTTTTCAATAACCAAAGCATAGTGGTTTAAACTTTAACAACCAAGAGATTGATGGAAGCAACCAATCCCGCAGTGGTTTCAAAATACATGTGCAGCTTCGATTGTGAAGGGGTGATCGGAGTGAACTCAATAAATCTAACATTACTACTCTATCATTTCAGAATGAATATGCACAATATAAGATCGTCTATCAAATATTCATTACGGGAAGACAAAGATTCCAAGCGTTATAAGAATTCGGGGCCAAAAGAATAGGCAAGCAAAATGAAATGCAAGGATAAGGTTAAGCTACACACAATCAATATTTGTTCCGTGCTTATAATTAAGGCCCATTAAACCTATAGAGTTGTCAATGCCTAAATTTTGATTAAATCACAATAAACATAAGACAATATGGTTATGCTATGAAGTTCATTTTCTTTTCCTCCTCTTTTGTCTAGCAAATCTATTTCGACAGCCAAAGTGAAACGGTCGACTGACTTTTTTTGTTCCTAACCAAGAACTGTTGACTGATTCAGCCAGCTTCCATCTGTCGGATGAGTCCTCATTCGATCCCCAGCAGGGGTCTTTAGTTCTTTTTCCTTTTGTTCCCCATGCCGGCTCTCGACAGGAGATGCAAAGAAAGACCACTTCTGCACGCATCCATGAAATTTCCCACCTCGGACGGCCGTTTTTCATTTGTAGATCGTCGCGCCTGCATTTTCAGATCTGGTCGACCATTCTTCCCCTGACTCGGAAAAACAAAACCTACCCACGTCAATCAAGTTTTGATTAATTCTCATTCAAATTTAAAATTAACAAGTCTATAGTTTCAATATCTATAAACTACTTCAGTGTACCCTGTTTTGTTGCTTGAAAGTGGCGTATTGGGTCTTATAGATAACACCTATAATACCAGGAAACCTGCAAGGTTTGGAATTGTCCCTAACCACGTTGACGAAAGCCGTTTTGGAATTGATGATCATCGGGGTTAATCCTGATAATCTTGACTTGAAATAATCCATTAGGAAGGTCGAATGGCCGGGGATTAGTTACTTTTGAGGACAATATAAATATGAAAAACACATAAGAATTAGCATTTCATACGCAATGAATAATACAAAGAAATTTATAGTGGGCTTGCTCCTTGTAATTAGAATTGAACTCACTCCTTCAGAGGCCTAACCTAATTAATTCAGTTTAGATATTTCGACTAACAAAGGATAAGTATGGAAAAGATTATGATACCACTTAAATGCTCGAGAACTTTGCTTGCGAATTTCCTCTTCCTCTTCGGTTGTGAAATCTGACTCAACGTTGAACGTAGCTCGGAGATCTTCCGGCGACTTCCCCCTCGACCAAATCGGCCACTCTCTAGAAAAGCCAGTTCAACAGCCCCGGCACGTCCAAGCAATTGGCAGCCAGTATGAGGTCACACAAGATTATACCACAGGCATTTGCCTTTTATGGATCGAATCTTGTTGCTTTTGTATTCGAAACAGATTGCCTCCCTATATCCCAAGCGAACAGAGTTTGGAAGGAACTATCAGCTGTTGCCAAACTGAGTAGCTTTAAGCCGAGTGCATAAGATTTTCGAATAAAAGAGTGGACAATCTGCAGCATACTTTAAAAGACGAAATTGCAAATAGATGAATTGCATGAAGAGATAATGAAGAAAAAGCGCACAAGAGTCCTAGCCCTGCAATGTCGCTTTCTAAAACAGGGCTGTCAACGAATTGATTAGAAGCAGACAATACATGTCGAGCAGAGTTAAATGTGCAAGAGACGTAGTTTAGATTTCTCAACAACCAAGGCATAGCGGTTTAAACTTTAATAACCAGGAGATTGATGGAAGCAACCAATCCCTCAGTTGTTTCAAAATTTATGCTCAGCGTTGGTGTGAAGTGGTAATAGAAGCGAACCTATGTGATTAAATCTAGCAATACTTCTCTATCTTTTTAGAATGAATATGTACACAATAAGATTGTACATCAGGCTTTTCCGACAGGAAGACAGAACTTTCCAATTATCATAATAGTTGGGGGTCAAAAGAGGTGGCAAGCAAATTGAAATTCACAGGAGTGGGTGAAGGTACACGCAATCGATATCTGTCCTGTGCTTATTATTGAAGCACATTGAAACTCTAGATCTGTCAATGCTTAAATTTGATTAAAGCACGAGAAACCTAAAACTAAATGGTTATACTACTAAAGTGACCATATATATAGTGAATTTTAATGCGAGTTGCTTCTGGAAAAGACACCATACTCCTGCAGGTGGTGTAGTTTTCCTGAGAGGAAAAAACAAAGATCACCACAAGGTTCATTTTCATTTCCTCCTTTTGTCTTTAGCAGATCTACTTCAATAGCTAAGCGAATCTTACTTAGAACATAACACCTTTGCTTTCTGCCACCCATATGAAATTTACACCCCAATTTGAATTCCTAAGGGTATGTACATTTCAAGTTACGCTCCACATCATATATATGCTCAAATAAAAACCATTAAATGAAAACGGCTTTCATCATTTATTTGTTTTGGGTGCTCAAAATACAGTAACGGAGAATCGACCGTAAATATAGAGCACATAGGAGAAGAACAAAAGCTGCAGCAAATTACGCCGAGCGAACGCACCATTATGCTCTCACGCAACTTTTGACTTGCACTGGAGACGGTATCATGGTCCGGACTATGACTCCTTGTACAACTCGACGTGTCATAACAAAAGCTTGAAAGGGCAAGTCACTACAACTCGGGCATCCGACAGCAGGAAAATTTTCCAAAAAATGCCTGAAGTATGGTCGTGTTTGCGAAAGAAAACTCTAGAACAATGCTTGTATCGAAGAAGTCCTGAAGTTGGTGATTTCATCTCAATTGACCCCGGCTCACCAGTGTCCTCGTTCACAGCTACCACGTCTAGCTGCTGCCATCTTGACCTCCAATGCAGCATCACAACCTCTGGTGACCCCTCTGCGACCGCTGACAGTCATCGGAATCGTCTCCAGCGTGCTTGGCCGAGACACCTCTGTCTACGGCTCCACCATTTTTACCATCCAAGAGCTCATTTCCTTTTTATGGGGGGGAGGGGGGATTGGTTTGGTCTTTCGAGCAGGTTCAAGCCTGGCTGATCGGTCTTTCGGGTATTAATCTTCTCAGCTCGAATATGCGGGTTTGGCAGCCGGGGCTGGACTTGGGCGGAGGAGCTCGGGAAGTAGGCGCCGAAGGAGCGGCCGAATGCCACCCTCTGGAAGGAGCTCTTGGCCGTGCTCGGCTACAGTGACAGCGGCTTTGGTGGCGGCGGTGGAGTCTCGGGCTTTGGTGATCTCCGGATGCCCTCGAACGCCTCTGACTACAACACCATGCGAGTAATCACCAATCAATAACTGTACCAATTTGAACGCATAACCAGTATTGACGCAAGCAGACTCATTAAAAAAATGATTTTGACCACTTGGCAGGTTCAGGGAGGGGCTTGTACTTTGCGGTAACAGCGTTTCCACTCAAATCTGCTCCACATTGTGATCGAGCACAAACTCCAGTCATCTCGGAGTACGGCCGAACTTCCCTCCGGCTTCCTAAATTGCAACCAGAACTCAATCCCGAGTCTCGCCTCTTTCGATTCAATTCATCCAGGGGATTCGAATGATGCGAATCAATCATCGAACGAACTAAGGCTTTCGATTTTTGGGGCTCACCGTTCCGTTGATTTTAGCGCCGGTGTTGGGCCTTCCGGTCTTCGACTCTTCTTCTATGGCGCGGCCGATGGCGGGACACTTGCATGCATGGATCCCGAGATTTAGATTAAATAAAAAGTAAAAAATAAAAATAAATCTAGATGAACTTTATGGATATTAAACTAATGTATCTATATTTTCATCCTATCTATTCATTGATGACTGTCGTTTCAACATTTAAAGATGGAAAAAGACTTGCTTAATTTTTATAAAGAAGAAAGTTGTACATGACTCAACCAGCTTTATATGAAACTTTTATTGCCATACTTTGTACATCTATATTATCATATAGGCAAGTCCAAAACCAAATTAAAGGTAAGTAGGATTCAATTTAAAATTAAGTCTAATTAATTAAGTAAAATAGTCATTCATATGGCTCGTTTCGAAGTTTTTACTCTTTACCATCATCATCTATCAATTTAATTAACTTGAGATTGCCATTGTTCTCGATCAAGCTAATCCTCTCGGAATCCTTTAGGTCTAGACATACTAATGAGACAAATAGTGTATCGAAGAGGCACTAATTCACCAACTCCGATCTCGAGTGCACTACATGTTGGCCCAAATCCATGGCCGATGGTGTTTGATTGCAAGAGCCGTATGTCCACGGTTGGTGCATTTGGGAGCTCCACCCGGACCTTCAAAGGAAGATCCCCGAGGAAATTGCATCGAACTTGACAACCGAGGCGACTTTCGAGCCCGGGTTGACGTCGATGATCGGGTCGTTGAAGAGGACTACAAGTGACCTCGTCATTTTTATACTTGGAAAGTAGTTCGGTCCAGGTATAGCGCTAAACTGAGATACTGCATGACACGGAGCTACCATTTATCGCCGAAATTCACAGCCATAAGAACTATCTTGATAGTAAAGCAAACGCATCGTTGACGTTCCCAATGCTCGAAAAGAATTTCGGAATAGAAGGGTCTCAGCCATTACATAAGCTCCAATTCGACAGCGAAGTGAACCACACGTAAGAATAGAACATTCTTGCATTTTACCATGAAGGTTATGCCCCAATTTGAATTCCCAAAGGTATTGAGATTTAGACTCGCACTCCATATCATATATATTCCCATATTCCCAAAAAGCTCAAGAACCAACAAAGGAAAGAAAAAAGGTTAGATGATGCCTTTCAAGTTTTCGCTTATTAGTTTTGGGTGTTCAAAATACAGTAACAGAAAATGGAATATAAAAATAGAGCATGTAAAGTTAGAACAAGAGCTGAAGCAAATAACACCGAGCAAAAGCAATATCATCCTCTTGCACAACCTCTTGACTTGCACTGTATGGGGTATCATAATCTGAACAATGACTACTCGCCTGGCTTGATGTTTCTGAGAAAAACTTAAAAGGACAAATTGATAAAACCATCATACCCCAACTCTACAAACATAGGAAAAATGGCACAATTGTCCTTCGATCCAAAGGACACAGTCTCATATGAGTTACCAATATAAACCTGTTATCAAAATATATATTCATAAATATCTCATAGGAATAATAGGCTAGTTACATGACTAGAGTTCTAAAATCCACCAACATAATATATATATCTCCAGGGACTGACAAACTAAACCCAAAAAGTATCATCACAAGTTATACGTACAATTATCTCAAGTTATACCCAAAACCCAAATTCCTAAGATTCCTCCGCTGATGTAGCTATCCTCCTATCTGTCGGCAGTTTAAAAAGAATTGCAATGAATGGTATAAGCAAACCACCTCTCGATAAATAGTACATTTCTCAACAAATGGAGCATAAACTATTCACAGTATAAACAGCAATAGAAACACAACCAAATCCAGTATATAATATATGTAAAAGTCTAAATATGAGTTACATCACTCTAACAACATTTTCAACATATTAGAAAAATGCTCATTCGATCAACAATATTTAAGTAAACATCTGTGGTCTAGTCTATTGATCACTCTACTACTTCATATTAAACTATAGCCATGTCTAACGCCCCATGACAAGGCTTACCAAGATATCCTTCTAGGCATAGGTCTCCACTAATCTCAGCCGGTGGCTTTGACTATACAAGACATCCTGAGAACATGTTTGCTTACTCACATCCCTCAATGATTTCAAATCATAGTGACAAGAGGATAAAATAATCAACATAATCCTATCTGTAGCAAACCCATTTCAGAACTCGTTTAATAAATCGGAGTAAAAAATTGATACAACCCTTCGCAATTCCATCCACAAGAAGAATACATTCATGAAAAATTTCTCAAACAATTTCATAAATAATAAACTCTCCAACCATCTCAGGAGATATTTTACTATGCTATTTCAAATAACCAAATGGGTATTAAATGCAAGATCTAGCTTTATACAACAAAAATGTTCTAAACACCATTTAGAAAAAAAAAATCATAGCATGCAATGTTCTCGTTCATAACTTATGGCATATGTAATATCTATGATTTTCAAGCCGTGAGTTTACAAATCAGAGAAGAAATAAGTACCACTCCTCGTTAACCAAAAGCTAAATTAAAAGCTTTACCACCTGAAAAGCTAAAAATATCCTATCAAAGTAAGCATTAACCAAATGTGATACTTACATATCACTAACCTCAACTAAGATTCTACAAGGTAACACTAATTTTTGGAGTCAAAACGTCCAGTATGAGTCGACAAAAACGCCACACAAGCATCAAACTTGCTACAACAAACAGAGCAGCAATGTCGTACGTTGTGAATTTTTGCATGTCATACATCTCTACTAGTCTCCATTTTAAGAGAGTTTACAATCAAACGAGAGCTACTCAAAGTACTAAAAGACCCAAAACTCCTTAGAGCCAAAATTTGGCCTACGACTCATGAAATCCAGGACAAAACCCTGCTGGTTGCAGTTACTGTACATTAGTTTTTGAGAACATCGAAGAATCAATATCTCTCAAACGGCAATCCGTAAAATCTCACAATTCCAAGACCAACCTAACGTTTCGAAACGACATCATTTCAAGGCTCAACAATCTCAAGAATCAACCCGGCAACCTTAAAACCTGAACCGATCCGAAATTACAACTTAACAGAGCAAATTTCTTTGATTTCATTAGATTTATCAAGGTTTGGAATTTCTTACCGAGTGCTTCAAAATGGTATGAATCTAGCTCATCGCGGCCTCCGAACCGAATCGCAGCAAAAGCCCCCTTCCGCTCACTCTCAGATTCCCCTCTTCTCTGATTTCTCTTTCTTTTGCCAACTCGCTCCTCTCTCTCTTTTTTCTGCTCTTGATTTTTCGTACGAACCAGCTCCAGAAGAGAACGCGAATGTGGGCTAAGGACTCTTGGGCCTAAATTTTCTATTCCATGAGAGGCCCATAGTCGAGGAGGCCCGTTTATAGCTTTGCAAACCAAGTACCACCTAACGACGGGCAGTTCCGAACACTACTCGTACTTTGTACGGTTGGTATCTTTTGCAATGATTCACAACTAAGGACCTTCAACACCCGTAGCTTCTCTAGTTTCGGAGAATTAGGGTTGGGCCTTTCCGTGGAACTGCAGTCTCCAATTGAAGGCCGTTCGGATGCGATCTCAATTAGTTGCGGGCAGTCCTTTACCCACAGCGATTGGTGCTCTTTTAAGCTCGATCCTCACGGGCGACTCACCCTTGAGCATGTCCACTAGCTTGAAGTTCTCTAGCTGTCCGAGCACGTTGTCAAACTTGATTTCTCTTAATGGACATTCAATGAGCCTTAGTATGGACATATTGCCTAGGTTGGAGAACAATGACCATGCTATTGGGGTCTTCACACCTCTTAAGTCAATATTTCTAAACTAGACGGAAGCCCGGTCAAAGATTGTAGGTTGGCACAAGTTATATCAAGAACCTTGAGCTGAGAAAGGGCGCTCAAGTCAGTCGGATGCATGTTGGAATCGGAAAATATCACGTGCAACAAAGACAATTCATGAAGCCTTCCAAGCCACTCTAAGTTTGGATATACAATTTGTCCTCGTTTAATTATGGAAAACTCATGACTAAGATCACAATCACTTATTAACAGAGAACCTAAATTAGTGAGGTTCGAGAGGTCGGGTACTACTTGCAACGATGAAGATGTTAGATCTAGCCTTGTTACACTTGTGGGGAGATTTGGTAGTAATTGAAACTCCATACAATTCTGTAGATAAAGTTGTTTGAGGTTAAAGAGCTAATTGATTGTCATTGGCAGTCTATTAACCTTTGTCCCGAACAAGCTCAAAATCTCCAACTGGGATAGTCCTGCGATTTCACTAGGAATTTCCCCCTTGAAATTGTCACAATTGTTGGCTCTTAGCTCTTCAAGATTCTCCAGAGTCCCTATGCTCTTTGGTAGCTCGCTTATCTTACTAGAAGACAAAATCATGAGCTTCAACCGTCTAAGGTCGCCAATTGAATGGGGTAATTTTGTAATAGGTGTCAAAGATATATCCAATTTGTGTAGCGATTCTAGTCTTCCGATGGAATTCGGTAATGCACTTACACTAGTGCCTCCTAAATTCAAATGGAGGAGCGATCTCAACTCTCCAATGGAATCCGGTAATGCACTTACACTAGTGTATTGTAAATCCAAATGGAGGAGCGATTTCAACTCTCCAATGGAATCCGGTAATGCACTTACACTAGTGTATTGTAAATCCAAATGGAGGAGCGATTTCAACTCTCCAATGGAATCCGGAAGCTCTCTAAGGTTGCAACACTTAGAGATAGATGCTTCAAACCCAGTAGCTCTCCTATTGAGGGTGGAAGTTTTCTAACACCATCCTGATTTTTTATATTCAGCACCAACAAGGATTTCAAACCACCAATTGAGTCTAGTAATGGAGGGACGGTTGGAGAAATATTTCTCTGCAGCAGATGATCGCTCCCATAGATTTCCAAATACTTTAGGCAGCTTAGCTGATTAATAGAGCTATCGATTTCTTCCAATTTTGTACAATTTTTGAGAACCATTTTTTTCAAATTTAGGCACTTGGAGAAGTCAGGCGTTCTCTTTAAATAATTGCAGCTTGCTAGATATATAACTTTCAGGTTATCATTTACCTATAAAAAAAAAAAAAAACCAATTATTGAGGAAAATAATGGCATCGGCAAAGGTCAACTCAATGTAACAAATGCATACACACATAAAGGAAAAAACGAATGCATTATATCAAACTTTACCGTGCATGCTCCCTAGCCATTCCAGTCTTCAATAATATCACTCTCTAAAAGCTTGAGAACGGCCAAGTTCCTTTGACATAAACCGGTGGCATCTAGGTTTGAAGGGCAATGATTCCAAGAGAGCCATGTTAAAGTAGAGAGAAGATTTTCGAAGTCTCCTACAAAGTTTCCTCCATTCAATTCGAGGAACCTTAGACTAGGTAGCCTTGAAAATTCACCACTCGTGAAGTTATGCTTGTCGCCAAGTCTTGTGAGTTTGAGTGCTACAATGTTTTCTGTTCCCTGATATTTCCAAAGCAACAAGTTAGCAACATGATTGAACTATTCAGAGTAAGTACTAAATATCAAAATAGGGAATATATATCTAAATTCAACTAATAATAAACATGAGTGTACCAACAAAAAAATGGGGCACATAAATATTATCTTATACAAAAAGGGGCAAATTCCATGAATCATTATCTCTCTCGCTTACATGGGAGTTGTAGTGTAAAAATTAGTTCTTTTGGAATGCCATTCATTTCTCTCAAATCATGCAAAATCATCAATGTCCTGTGTACAAAAATGAGCAAACATTTTGGTCAAAAATGAAGTCTAAATACACATAATTGCATGCTAAGTCTGTTCATAAGCAATTAACTTCTTTACTAAGACATACCATGTTATTCTGAACCACATCCAAGGCGATCGTCGGACACCACAACTTGCTGCGCTTTCTAGGAACTATAAAGCATTCTCGCTAGACAATCTCTCTTCTGAGATCTCTCAGTTGGTCGTGCATCCACAGTCTATCATCTTTGAGTTTTATCAAAGATAAATGAATAAGAACATGAAGTCCAGTATGTGGAAAAAAATCACAAGCTTTCCACATGTAATATGTGGGGATTCTTTCTTCACCAATGCAATGACATGCGATATCAAGAAAAATTTGTTGTTGCTCATACTCCAATTTTTCGTAACTTATCAACAACTTTTTCTGGACATCCTGATTGGGCACTTCCTTCAACTTCTTCAATGTTTCTTTCCATGTTTTCTTGCCTTTTGAATGGAGTAAAGAACCTATGACCTCGAGAGGCAATGGCAGTCCTCCAGTGGTTCCGACAATTTCTCGCGAAATTTCAATGTAGTCATATGGAGGTGAATCACTTTCAAAAGAGTGCTTGCTAAATAGTTGAAGAGCATGGTGAAATTGCAATTCCTTCATTTCATAAAAAGAGAAATCTCCGTGGATGATATTGTCATCTAGGGTGTCGGTTTTGAGAGCCAAAAAGTTGGTGTTTCTAGTTATGATAATAATTCTGCTTCCCGAACCAAACCAACTTGACTTACCAGCTAGATGCATGAGATTGTCTCTCTTGTCCATGTCATCAAGAACAATGATGGCTTTCTTATCACCAAGTTTTTGTTTGATCACATCCCTCCCCTCATTAGCATCGATAACTTTAGGATGCTGAATACCAAGAATGTCACGCGATAATTTCTTTTGCAGACTTAAAATATCGCTTTTACGGATATCTGAAAGAAAGCTACAACTTTGGAACTGGGAGGAGATACGTTTGAAAATAGCCTTAGCAAGAGTTGTTTTTCTGATACCACCCATACCGTGAATCACCACAAATCGTACATCGAAGTGCCTAGGCCTAACAACTTCATAACCGCTTCCATATGATGGTGAATTCCCACCAAGCTATCACACCAATTTCTCCGCGTAGGCGTCAGCTTACCAAAAACTTCTTCCAGAACAAGGCTATAAGTTTCTCCTGGCTGCCATATGCATTATGCAACCGTCTCAGTTCAAGAAACCACAAACGCACAGAAGCATAAATGTGCAAAACCGGAAATTTTAATTGTTAAAACCAAGGATGGATTATCAATTTATTTCATATTCAGTCCTCCCCAAGCCAAGAAGATTGATCTCAGTTACAGATAACAATGGTTGGAATTTGATGTGGGGGCGGGTCTGAAGAGTTTTTAGATGGTCAAATCCGCGAGTTTTAATGTGCGATGTGGCCATCAAAATTAGCTCCATAGCCAAGTGGGCGAACCAAATTAATTGTTTTGGTTCATGCCGCACATCTAGTATGACAAAGGGTGAGAAAGGATCAAATTGCACATTAAGTAGGGAGAGCATTCTTGAGTGGAACCAACACTATGGAGGACGTAATACTTTTAAGTGCAGATTTTATGGCACCACAGCTCCACATCAAATGGGACACACTCTTTTGAACTATTTGTGGGTAAGGTTCATCGTGAAATGATTACTCTAAAATTCAATTGTAATAGGAATTACTACAAGGAAGAATGGCATAAGAGATAAAAACTGCATGCAAAAGTGCAGTCAATGGATCCGTTAAGAGTTCTGAAAAATTATGTGCCTGATGAAATTGACTCCATAAAAACGAACATGACAATTTGCACTACCATTTCAACTTCCATGTCATTTCAGAATATTTGTTTTTGGGGTTTGGAGAGGGGGTGGGTTCGGGTTGATCTATATAAGTTTTCATGATTACGAAACAATGATCTAAATTTAGAAATGAAACTACTAAAGTTACCATTAAGTACCCGTGATCTTTTAAGTTATATCCCTTGATTTTGGCGACCTCTCTAAGGGTCTCCTCCCACTGCTTCACCGTATCATCACCAGATCACTATCTCTCATGCTTTCGTAGGGCCTTACCATATGATCCAGTTCTGAGCTTAAGATCGGATGCATCCACCCCATAGAAAATGGGCAAGATCACTTTCTTGTCTCTCTTCCTGCACTCCACCATGTATGCCAGCTCGCGAAGACAGCATTTACTGGAAGCATAGTTTTTTGAGAAGATTGATATGTAGATTTTCGAATTGGAGATTGCTCTCAAAAGCTCGCCTCTGATCTCGTCCCCAACGTGGAGCATTTTTTCATCTTTGAACACGCAAATCCCAGCTTGAATCATGGCCACGTAGAGAGAGTCTCAAGTGTCGGGCCCTCTGAAGCTCAAGAACACCCCGTAATCCCTCCTTGGTGATGATTAAGATTCACCACTGAGGGGGAGAGACTTTCCTCCAGGACGTTCCATTCCTATGATCTTTGACTGCATAAGTGATATCAAACTATTCTGCTTGTTCGAAATTGCAACTTCCAGTTACCTCGCGCCCGTTGGCAATTTATAAGAGAAACGGTCGACTGACTCTTTTTGTCCTAAAACAACCATTGACTGATTCAGGCTCACCGTTAGCAACAGAAGATGCAACGAAAGATCACTATTGCATGCTTCCACAAAATCACCTACCTCGGACAACCGTTCTTCATTTGTAGTTTTAACACACCTCCTTTTCCATAGAACCAAGGAGAGCCATCGTTTTTTCATAGAAGGTACCTGAGTTGACTTGGGGAAGTCCTCGAATGCATTAGGACTTGAGCCTAATTCCCAGAAAAAAGCATCGTTTTTTAGTGGAGCATCAAAGAATGAGAGGCAATCTTCTATACGCAAATGATGGAGCCCAGCACGAATTGAAATAAAAAGCTGAACAAACCTCTCAATGCAAGGAATAATGCCCTCTCACTTTTTACAAAGCCACTTTTTTTTTTCTTTGTTGGAAGATACGCAATATCTTCTAGATATTATTCAGGATCAATTAATATCAAATCTGATTCATAGATTATTTAGTTGCCTTTTTCTTGTACATGTCTTGTACTATAATAACATCCTTGTACATTGAGACAGATATAAATGAAATACACAAAATTCCCAACGCTGTTCTCTGCGTTTCCTCCTTGCCTTTGACTTCTTTCATGGTATTAGAGCACACTTGTGCATCTGTGATTTGCTTCCGCTCCCTCTCTTGAATTTCTTTTTAAACAAGTGAAGGAAGGAGAGAAATCTTACCACCTCCGTGGCCGACGAGCAAGTTCCTGTAGAAACACCTAACTTAGAGGTGCAGGACCTCATGCGGCATGGAATGACTTGTTGTGTGATTTAAACTGAATTAGAATTCTTTGTGTTTGGTTTGACTCTTCATTTCTCGTATGTTTTAAACTGAATTAGAATTCTTTGTGTTTGGTTTGACTCTTCATTTCTCGTATGTTTTGGATGTCCTTATAACTTGTCCCTTTTGAATGATAATGATTTGATTGCAACCCTTGCCTATCAGGAAACGATGTGAAATATCAACAAGGACTTGGCGCAAGTCACACCTCGTTTACTGTGCTATTTGTGCCTCTATCGAGATCGGTTTTCAGCTTGCACAGTGTGACATCCCGAATTTCGACCCCGTCCCGAACATATGAAATGTGCATATCGTCGGCGTGCCTATGATCCTTTTTCTCTGAGCTGATCACTCACGAGTTAACTAACTTATTGGGTGAAGCCTTTAAGGGATATATCCGCAGTAAAATCCCTAAAAGCTACCTTATTTGTTGGATTGGACTAAAATCACGTTCTCTGTCGATTTTAATCATGAAATTTAATTCGGTTTTGGGAATCGAATATTCGGCGAAATGTCACAATTCATTTTTGGACCGGCCTCATCGTTTATCAATTTATCGACGAAATCCAAAATTTCAATAAAGAAATTATCGGAGGAAAAAGTGAAGACCGAAAGAAAATAGAAAGGAAAAGAAAAAGAAAAGAAATGAAAAGAAAAATAAGACCATAGGGTGTTATATTTTATATTATTTCTTTTCTCTCCCTCTCTTTCCTTTTTCCTCTCTCTCTCTCTCTCTCTCTCCCTTTCTTTTTCTCTCTCCTCTCCCCTCCCCTTTCGTGCGGACACCCCTTCCCCACGCCTACTCTCTCTTTCTTTTCTCTCTTTGACTAGTCAAAAGCTTATCCTCTCTCTCTCTCTCTCTCTTCTCTCTCTTGTCCCTCATCCCACGTGACCGAACCCACCCCCTTCTTTCTTCTTCTCCTGCCTTCTTCTTCGTGGAATGGCCGAACCAGAAGCTGCAGCTCACCATCTGCTCCGTCGCCGCCCGTCCAGCCGCCGCACCGCACGCCTCACGTCCGCCGCTCGCCGCCGTGCACCACCCGCCCGTGCGCTCGCGCCGTCCCGCCGTCCGCCGCTCGCCGTCCGCTCCTCCCTCCGTGCGATCCAGCCGACCCAGCCCCTGTTCCACACCGACCAACCCCCGTCCGGCCACCTCCGGCCACCGCCTAGCCTCGCCGGACCACCCCCGCGTCCCCCTCGCCCTCCGTCGGCTTCCCCTCGCCGCCCTAGCCGCCGGAGCGGCTCCGTTCAGCCCCGACCAGCAAGCCCACGGAGTGGGTTTCAGCATCTTCGAGCCCGCTTTTGGGCCGTTTCCCGGCCCCGAACCCGAGCCGTGCTTTAGGAACGATCGTTCCTCGCATCGCCGCCGTCGGATTGATCCGATTTGCGCGCGATTGGTGAGTAATCTCACTAATCTAGGATTAGTGGCTAATTATGCTTAAAGCTGGTTTAGATTTAATTAATTATGTTTAGGTTGTTAGATTAGAATAAATTAGCAATTATTAGTCAATTGTGATGTGATTTAATTAAATTGATTACGCAATTAGCAAGTAGACGTGGTCTACTATTTATTGGAAGATCTTTTAATTTTCCGAACCCTAATCGGGCTTCAATTTGGCGATTCGGGCCTAAGTGGGATTTTTTGTCATTTAAATATTAATTTTCGGAATTAAATTAAATAATTATTTATTTTCCGAAAATTCAAGGGAGATGGTCCGGAACCTAAAATTATCTTGATAGACCGTGGTGAAGTCCGTTTATTTAATCGGGCTTTAATTTTGAGCTAAATTGAATTTTAATGTTAATTGTTTAATTTTCGAAATTTATTATTTAATTATTTATTTTTCGGAAATTAAGGTTGAGATGGTAGTGACCGGAATATTATCTTGATGATCGTGGACAGCCCGTTTATTTAAATTGGCTTTATTTTGAGCTAAATGGAATTTTTAATAATTATTAATTAATTTTCGAAATTAATTAATTAATTAATTAATTAATTATTTTTCGGAAATTAAGAATTTGATGGCAATTACGACCGAAATTTCGTGCTGATCGTCAGCAAGCACAG
Source organism: Eucalyptus dawsonii (assembly GCA_016097615.1). NCBI lineage: Eukaryota > Viridiplantae > Streptophyta > Magnoliopsida > Myrtales > Myrtaceae > Eucalyptus > Eucalyptus dawsonii. The sequence goes on along the minus strand of CM027873.1, from coordinate 84,585,711 downwards.
TCCATTTATTTAATTGAGCTTTATTTTGTGCTGAAGTGAATTAATTGTGATTACAAGATTATTTTCCTGAGTTAATTAATTTGGAAAATTAATTGGAAAATAACCGGGTGTCGGTTGACAGCACCAAAAGTGTTTTGGTGGGTGCTAATAATGGTGGGAATTGTGGAATTGAAATCATTATATTTTGGCTAAGGCCAATAGTGTGCTAATGCACGATATTTTTATCAATGATGATAAAATATGAAAAGAAATGCTGTGTGATGTGGTTCGGCGATTATTACATCGCTTTGGCATGTAGGATGCCTTAGAGAATGCACGTAAATTGTTGGATATTGATCATGCCTGTGTGGCGATAGATGATCATGCCTGTGTGGCGATAGTTGATCATGCCTGTGTGGCGATAGTTGATCATGCAAGTGTGGCGTAGATTGTGCCTGCGTGGCTGTATTTCTGTGTATCGAGTATCGGTTGCCAGTGATAAAGGTATTGTGGTAGACTACCGATCATACTGGAAGTTGTAGAAATGAAAGTGAGTATGTAAGATGTATGCTGACCTGATGACTTGGCATGTCATTTATAAATTTGGTCATGTGAATCGTGGCTCGATGATCGGTCCCATCACCTTAGAGAATGCACGTGGCTCGGTGATTGGTTTTATTAGTTGAGCCTGTATAGCAATGACTGGAATGACCTAAAGATGGTCCGGCTGTCATGTAATCAACGAGGTCGATTGATCATTGTTTTGATTTGATGTTGTGAATTGATTGACTGAATAGAAATGACCGTGAGTGGTCTTGTTGGCTTGTCCGACTAGGTCGATTTGATCGATGCTTCGATCGGTGATATGATTGCTTGAGTGTCTATTGTAAATTGTCTTGACTTGCAATGGGATCTGATGCTAAGGTACGTCTTGACCTATGCGTGTTTAGGCAGCCTTTAGTATAATAGTTTACTAATCGGGCTTAGTGGGGTAGAACTGTTGAGGCGTAGTCTCATCCAACAGTTTGGGGAAAACATTTCAGGATCCCGACGAGGAGCTGAGGAGGAGGAATTTGTGAATGAGAACTCGCAGGTGAAATTGAGGAAGAGAATGATCTGAGTGAAGAGGAATCAGAAGAGGATTAGGATGATCCCGAGTATGACTTAGACGAGGATTGAAATCCCATCTCTTTGTGAACCCTTTTGTAGATAGAGTGAGATTCTGAAGTTGCGAATAGTTTGTGAAATGCTCTGTCTAATGCCATGTATAAAGGTTTGGTTGTAAATTTCAATATGAAAGATATAGCCTACTTTTCTATCCCATTGTTTTATTGTCTGGGGATTTTAACTGCTTCCGCATGTGCTTAAAAATGAAAGGGTCGGCGATACATTGTCCTGGGATATCGCATTATAAAAATCGACCAACTGAGACGGATGTGTGCGTGCCTGAGGATCGGGGCGTGACACACAGTGAGCAAGCCTTCAGTTCACCACAATCTGGTTCGAATCGATCATTGAAATTCCCTTGTTCGTGTCTAATTTACCGTTTTGTTTGTGAAGGTTTACGCTAGTGATATTAGAATTGAGAAAATGTGGTGTATGGTGGAATAATTAGTTTGTGGTCTTAATTAGTTCATAATATATGATGGTTTGATCTGTATATGCAAAGAAGTGCAATAAGCCGCATTTGATTCATTTACCGTCTCTGAAGCGGGAACTGATAGAATCATGGCGACTTGATGTTCAAATCCTTCTTAATTTGTCACGCCTCCTTTTTCTAGAGAGCCATCATTTTTCGCAGTGTTTTCTCGGAACCTACTTGAGTTGATTTGCGGAAGTCCCCAAATGTGTTAGAAATCGAGTTTTCCCGAAAAAGCATCGATCCTTAGTGGAGCAACAAACCATTAGAGGCATTCTTCTATACACAATGATGTAGCCCACCAGGGCCAAACAACCACCTTTGTGCAAGGTAATAACGCCCTCCTGCTTTTTCTAAAGCCATTTTCCCCCTCATTAGGTTGTCATATGATAGAATAAAGTGCACTAGGCATGGGAAAATGGATTTTCTGATGTGGAATATCATAGTGTGGGTAATCAAAAGTCAGTTCATATTGGAAATGTAATGATGATCCGATTCTTTTCTTTTCATATTCCACTAAGTCCAAACCAATTGAATTCACAATACAATCATTATTAGGGTAAAAAAGAAATTAGGATCAAGTCTCTCATATGCTATGCTGTTAATAAGTGTCTTATGAGAAAAATGTGGAAGTCAATAATTCAAAATGCATAATTTTGAGGTATTTTACCTTGAAACTTGATCTGATTTGGCATATTCAAAACTGAATTATACATTGCTAAAATATTACAATTTCAAATCAGAAGTAATTTGATATAAAATAATTTAAGAATCTCATTAATTTAACACCAATGAAAAAAGTTCATGAGTGGCTATGTTCCTTGGAGGACTTACTTAAACAAATTGAAAGATTAGGGACATCATAACATGTAAACGAACAATAGTGAATTTTTTAAGACACTAGTTTAGCATCGACAGTGAGTGAGGAGAACAAGGGGGCTTGAGATAGACAACAACCAATGAAGATAAATTTGGACTTCTCACCAAGGTGGAAATTTGTTGATCATGGCTCGAAATTAATCTCGTTTGAATTGGAATCAACATGAGTTTGATGTTTTCGGACGCTCGACGTGTTCGTGGGGGCTTGGAAACGGAGGTAGACGACTGGAGGATGCAAGAAACCAGCCCCCCTAGCGCTTGGACAAACCAGACAACTAGGTGACCACTCGGCCAATAAGTGGCGGGGTTGCTGGACACCCGACAAACCTCCCGAAAGTGTTTTCCAACATAGTGCTTGGGTGACGGGGCCTATTTTTGTCGGACACCCGACCCCCTCTTTTTATGTATATTTAATAAACAACTTGTAAGAATAGAGAATGAGAATATTCCTTTCTTGTTGGAATCGTTTCATTTATTTACCCGCGTTAGTTGTGGCGGTAGTTGATGCAAGATTCAAACTATGCAATTCAGCCGAAAATAATCTCTCGAGAATAGCAAGGTCGGTTAAACTAGGAGTTGTTGACACCTCAATTTTAATTAAGTCTATCTTATTAATTAAGTTTTTATTTATCTTGTCTTTTTTCGGAATAATAAACAAATGAAAGCAAAACAAAAATAAAAAACAAAACAAAAGCAAAAAGAAAGCAGGAAAGCCCTCGCACGGGCCCGCGAAGCCCATTTCCGTGATAGCCCAACCCAGCCGGGTCTTCTTCTTCCTCGCGCAGTTGCAGCGCACGCGCAGAGGGCGCGACGCCGGAGCGGAGGGGAGGAGCAGCAATGACGCACATGGAGTAGAGGGCGGTTGGCATCGGATAAGAACGTGGGAGGGGCAGCTGGCGTCGGATGGGACGCCGGTTCGGCCGGCGGGGACCGCTTGCGCGCGGGGGACCGGTGGTCGCTCCGTCGACCGGTTACCCTCGCCTATAAATAGGCCCCCGTTTCCGACAGCGAAGGGCACGCCGATAACGATCGAAGGTTGCAAAGCTTCGAGCTTCCTGCTGAGAGACTTCAGAAGGGGAGCCGAGGCCAAGCAAACCCGAATCCGAAGGCTAGCGGCCGGAGAGGGAGAGGTTCCGCCGGAGAGACACACGGACGAGAGATCAAAAGCTCGCGAGCGTCGGAAGCTTCCTTCGAGAGACTTCGAGGGAGGCCCGAGCGCTCGTGAGCCCAGATCTGAGGAGGATCCACGAGATCCGGCCACCGCGACACGCCGCCGTCTCTACCCTGTTGTCCCGACCACCACCGTTTGCCGCCACATCCGCCGTTGCTACAGCCAGGTAGTCGCCGACGCATCTCCACCCGAACCGCCACACCGCGTCTTGTCGAGTAGTCGGCCATTGCTGTCTTCCTAGTCGCCGCCGCGTCGCAGTTCCGTCGCCCGTCATCACCGCCGCCGTCGCCGTCTGTCCAGAGAGGTTTCGGTCTCCTCAGGCGCCGCGAGTAGAGAGAGGTGGGAGAGAGGTCGCGCCGCGAGCGGGTCGCGAAACACGCTAATCGGGTAGGGTTTGGCCAAATCGGGTCGCGGCTGTCGGCCGGGTCGGGTGGGTTGGCATCCGGGTAGGGTTTCCGGGATGGGCCTTCACGCGTGGGCCGGTTTTTGTTGGGCTGCACCTTTTTGTGAAGTAGGCCCAATTCCGCATATATGGGCTGAATTTTTATGAAAAAAAGAAAAAAGGGAGAAAAATCCGAGTCGGGCCCGCGTTGGGCCCGTATGCGTCAGGCTGGCCGGTCGGACCCAACCCGCGGATCCGACCCGGGTCTGTTTTTATTATTTTAATATAAAATAATATTTTAATAAAAAAAAAAATCAAAAAATAATTTATTTTCCAAAAATATTAAAAAATATTTTATTTTCCGAAAAATCAAAAAATCAAAAATATTTCATATTTTCCAAAAAAATGTCAAAAATCCAAAAAAGGCCAAAAATTCATGAAAAAGCCGAAAAGATTCAGAAAAAGCCAAAAAGACTTGTATTTTACCAAAAACCCCCAAAAAAATCCCTTTTGTGTCCAAAAATTAGAAAATGACTCAAAAAATGTTTTTCCTCCAAAAAATGCATGGAAAATCCCTCGAACATCCAAAAAACCTCGGGTTTAAACAAGATTAGGTACCGAAAGGGCATTAGTGATTAACTAGTGTAATCAAGTCCCGATCCTAATTTCTCTGGTTGCGCGGAGCGAGTATTTCTCCGATACTTTGCTTGGGTTTCTAATCAACCCACCCCAAATCGATTAGTGGCGACTCCATTTTAAAAATTGATTTACGGGTTAAAAACTCGAACCATTAAGTCGTGAATTGGTGGACTTGGGAGAGTCCGGGCATAATTAAATTCAGCCGAGCCATTAGCCTCCTTAGGCGCTACTTTTTGATCGGGGGCGCCGAAAAAAGAGGTCGCGACGCTTGGCGACTCCGTTGGGGAGATTTGTGAGGACTTAGGCCATTTTTGTCTTGTTTAAATTCTTTCTTGACTTGTTTTTATTTTTCTTTATGCAGGTCAAGAATTTAGAAATTTGTTTTAATTTTGTTTAAAATAGATTATCTTGTGATTATAAACCGTTGTGCATGCTTTACTTTTGTTTTAACACTACACATGGCACACACAACCCAAAAATGCGCCGGACTCAGGCCGCCATAGGATTTCTAGGATGGTGTTAAGAAAGATACGACCTCGAACGCGAGACTGCGATGTAGAGGTTGCCTTTCTTTTCCCCGAATTTCTTAGCCGAGGTTAGGAGGGTATGCTGCTAACGCGAGACTGCGACGGGCGGATATTCTTTTAATCTCACCAAGCCTTCTGAGTTAGAAATCGAGCCACACGTCCCATCTGTATGTCTTTGGGCTTGCCATTTTATTTAAAAGTAAGGTGATTTCTTTACTTTTACTCAGTCTTTTATTTGGCCCATGGCAATTTAGGATAAACTTTTCAAGTCCCAGTTTATATGCGATGGGGAAAGACGATATCCAGTTCATTCCTACTCCCAAAGCAGAGCTCTTCAGATGGTGGGGTCAGTTAGATCAATTTGCCCAAGAGCGCGTGAAGGCCAAAGTCGGTCATCTCCTATCGTTGATCCAAATCACCATTCATACGAAGTCATACAAGCCATAGCACATTTCTGGTGCCCGAAGACGGTTACTTTTATATTCGGTAGGTTTGAGCTAACCCCAACCCTGGAAGAATACAGCATCATCACTGGAATGCCTCTTGAGAAAAAGCTCGTCAAACCATCAACAGGCCTCATCCCGATATGTGGGTTAGCACGGCTTTTAAGAACTGAAGTCCATACTATGATACAAATTCTTGAAGATAACCATAAAACCTGCCCACCGGAATTTATGAATGCATGTTTCAAAACCAGCCTATGACCCAGAAAAGTGAAATTTTCCTCCTAGCCTTTTTCGGGCTCATCATCTTCCCCCATCAAAGAAATGCCATAACTCCCAAGATGGCATGGATAGTTGATCAAATCTTAAGTGGAGGGAATTATGTCAACATGATTTTAACTGAAACATTCTTATCATTTAATCGTTTTAAAGACAACTCGGAGAAAATCATGCGAGCCTCCCTGAAATTTTACAAGTCTGGTTCTTTTCTCACCTAAGCGAATTTCGAGACTTCATGCGAACGTCGAAACAAATGCTTTTGAAAATCCATTACAAAAATTTATGGTTCTAGGACCATACGTTCCCAATCAAAGCTGTTTAAATTGGGTAAACTTCCTAAGAGACCCGCTCCGAGGCATTCCAATGGTGTCTTTGGTTGGTTCCATGAAAAGAGGGCCCGCTTTGCTTACATACGCACCCGCCCAATTCCATTGCTCGGCCTCACCGGCGCCATTCCCTATTACCCGTATCGGGTAGCACGACAATATGGAGCCCTTCAGGAGATCCCACCGCCTTTCAAGAGGATGATCCCTCCAGTTCTTTTCAACACAAGCCGTGACTATGCATTTGAAATTTCTATCGCCGAGGAAACCTGGAACAGCTGCCATCGCAAAAGGATTGTGGTACCTGAAGGGCTTGAGGGAGATGAAAAAGCCCACCACGCCTCCATGTCCTACATCCACAACCATCGTATCCCGACAAAATGGAAGCCATCAGTCCCTCACTCAATCAGAGAGGGTAGCCAACACGAGCAAGCAGAGCTCATGGAGAGGGATTTGGGAATGGGTGGATGCACACCTCGAGCCAGCCCAAGGAAGCAGGCATCCTCACAAGAGCAAGGCCCCCCGTCGCATATAAATTGGGAATCATGTGCCCCTTAGTGTTAATAGTGTGAAAGTTTTGTCCCATTGTTCAGGGACTTTTGTTTAATATCTAGTATTTTATTTTGTCATTTCAATTTCAAGTTCTAGATGTTAGAAGTCTGCGGTCTATAAAATCCTCTTTTGATGAATAAAAAAGCGGTTAGACCATTGCCATGGGTCAATCTTTGTTTACTTTCGTGCTCATTCATTGTTTTCACACAACGAGGTAATTATGAATCGCCGGCCACCAATCGCCCGTGATTGGCCTCATGCAATAGGGCCCGATCAGAATGATGTACAAAATCGTCTCATTAACATTGAAGACGGCGTAGGACAGATGTCCATTGTCCTTCAAAAACTTTCGAGACAAATGAAATCCACTCAAGCTGAGCCCAACTCTATAGTTGCCTCAAACACCGTCATGACACCTGCAAATTTGCCAGAAGATAGCCAGTACCATAGACAGTTTGAAAAGATCATGAAAAAGTTAAGCCGGTGCGAGACGAATCCCATGGACTGTCCAATTACGCCGGCATTGAGATTCCAGAAGAGCTCAAAGCACCTGAATGCGAAAGGTATGCTGATACCTCCCGCCCAGAGACCTACTTGCAGGCCTACCTGGTCCGAAGGATGATTCAATCGTACCAATCGAACTTGACTGGCCCTGCCTTGCGATGGTACATTGTCAGGAAGATTAGTCCCCTTAAAACCTGGAGGGAACTAATTCATGTTTTTCACCAAGAGTATAATCTTGACATCACCCTGCCCTACGAAGAGCCGATGATCGCGGAGCACAAGGAATCGTTAGTCGCTGAGATAGGAGAAGAGCATGTCAATGAAGCCTTGTATGATAAATGGGCAGCTGAACAACACCCTGTTACTGGAAAATTTCCCACTAGGAAAGGCAAGGAGCCTTTGTACGAGATCCAAGACATAGAGCCTATTCAAGACCGGGGCACGACAAGACAACTCCCCAAGCTTACTCCAAGAGCTAGGGTCCAAAGAATACCAACCCCTATCAACTTGGGAAGTGAATCAGACAGTGAAACTCTAATGTCTCTCACTTCCCTTGACAGAATCAAGTTAGCAAAACGAAGGGCCTTACTCAAAAAGTCTGGACCAGATGCCAAGAAAAGAAAGCCCAAGCAGATAGATTCAGCATCTACCGACGAGCCATCGCACCAAAGCTTTGAACATTCCCAAGAATACAACTTTGAGGGCCACCATCCACTAGAGTACAATCCTGAAGATTTCCCGGCCCTAGAATACAATCCCAAAGACTTCCAGCGTTATTTCAACAATGAAACTGATGATTCATCGTATAACTGTTTCCTACTCTCATCCGGAGATGAAGGCCCGTCAGAAGAAGAAGCATACGTCTTTATCCGCTATGATCCTAACGAAGTACTAAGCTTGTCCTCTGACCATGAGGATAGCTTCAATACTTTATCCTCATTCGGAAATTTTGACCAAGAAGAAAGCAATGGGGTAATCTCGGTAGAATCCAACTTCCCTGAAACAGAAAAATTCACCACTACAACAGATATGCAGTGGGAAAATCAGTGGCCTAACCAAGATACATCAAGCCCGTCTTACGCTCATAAGATCACGACCCCCATAGAAATGTGGATACCCAATTTCCGCAAGTATAACGGCACGACTTGCCCCATGGCCCACTTGCAGTACCTCCATGTTGAAATGAGTCGGTACTATGGCCCAATGTCATTCACAACCCAGGCCTTCCAAGAGAGTCTTACAGGGTCTGCATTGCAATGGTTCGTCACGACGAGATATCGCCTCATGAGGGATTGGAATGAGCTGTCTTCGCATTCCCCTTCGATATCAAAGCCGATTGGGGTAAGTGCCTTGTCGAACTTGGTTCACTTTAGAAGAAAACCAGTGGAGGATTTTCGAGCATATGCAAGGAGGTGGGAAGCTTTTATGATACAAACCTACCCTCAGCTGGCCGAAGAAGAAATGATAAAGCTGTTCATAGGAGCTTTGCCTCGCAAGCATCGCTGTTGGTTGCATGGGTTGCATTTCCGTAGCTTCAATGAAGTGGTCCTCTCGTGCGAATACTCCGAGTCTACTCGAGGCGAGGAACTCAAAGGCGCTTGATTTCAAGCCCAGCACTATCAAAGCACTCCTTTACATAGGAGTTTTCATGGGTTTTACTCGTTTTTATAATTTCATGTTTCTTATCTTGTCTGGTGTGCTACTGTTGTATTTTCCATTCCAAGTACTCTATTGTATAGTTCTAATGTTTTGTTTTAAGAGCATGAGGCGGTACTCCAAACCGGCCCGTGATGTTATCCAACCATGAAAAGAAAATATCGTCCAAGGAGAATACGAGGGCCGGGCTTCCTCATGCTTTTTCTCCCCCAAAGACGTATTTTGAAAATAAAAAATATTTCATCACCCGAAAGTTTTTGTTAAAACAAGATGATAAATTTAATCATGTTTGTCTTTCTGACTCGTTCACTTCATGTCTCAGAAGATCATTCCCGTCCCTTTTGACTTAGTGTAACCGGGGGCATTTGAAGCAAGCGCATCAGGTGAACTCGCCAAATTCAAAGACACCCTGCCAAGAAAACAGGGGCAAATAGAAAGGAGCATCCCGTTTCAAAAAAAAGGGTAAGTCTTATTCCCTTAACATAATATTGAGAATGACAACCCCTCTTTTCTATTTACAGGATACAAAAAGTGAGACGTAATAGGTACAGGCATAGAGTTGAGATCGAAGCATCCATGACATGCCTCACTCCTGCCTAGCTTCATCCTGAGCCAAAGAACTATCTTGTCGCACGACGCGCCCAAACGGCTAGATGTTACAGTATCAACTTCAACATAAGGAATGAGTTTCTCCTCTTCCTTTTAAGTGATTACTTGTCAACGGGGAAAATCTAGACGATCAAGGCGATCTATAGCCCCACACCCTGGACAATGACTTTGGAATTTAGAAGCTTCACTCCGACGCATATTCTCGCAAGAAGTAATTGCCATAAGAGAATTGGAGGTTTTGATTGTCCATCTTAGATTCCATAGAAGCTTGAAGTACATGACTTTGCCCAATGGCCATATAGTCAAAGACAGAAGAAAAATTCCGCAGAAGGAAGGCGTTGAAGATAAATCGACAAACCATCAATCATACATACATGGCCATGAGTGAGGAAGGCCAATCGAAAGAAATGTCAAACTGTGCCAAGACGAAAAAGCCGTCATCGACATTCAAATATCCCTAGGAGTCAGCAAATACAAACTTTGGAGAAAAGAAGCATAGGATTCAAGAAACAAGCTTAAAGGTTAATTTGGGCAAATCAAATGATCCATATCGATTTACCTAACTTGGTATGAAGGGACGTGTTGGCCAGAGCCGGTTCGGTTAAATAGAAAAGGAAGCGCCCTACAGACACCGTCGGCGCCTCTAGCCGAGTGGTATCCGGGAAGAAGCAAAAGGTCCAAAGTCGGGGTTCGAATCCCCGACGCGGCAGGTTGGCCGCTTGGTAAAATAATAATAATAATAATAATAATAATAATAATAATAATAATAAAAATTTGCTTCTCTTGCACTTGCAAATTACGAGAGAGCAGGTGACCTAACGAAGCAAAAGACGTAGGAATTCGTGTCCCACTTGCACTTCGGGTCCATCCAATCCAAAGTGAAGGGTAATGTTGTATCGCTTCCAAGTTATTCGACTCTTGAAAGAGCTTCGACTAACATGATCCCTTTTATCATTGCGGGATCACTTGACCGTAAAAAATGCAGATAACAAATCAAAGAAAGACATGTCAAACTCGATAAGCTCTCCTAAAGCGAAATGGTGTCCCGAATAACCACCAAAGCAAATGACAGAAAATCTTCATACCTCAACTCATATTTTGATCTTGGCCGGACTAATTGATCTACTTGTACATCTTCTCTTCAGGCAAAAACAGAGATGCCCGATCGATTCCCAATCATTGGCTGATCATTCATGTGTCATATCCCTAATCAATAGGGACAACCAAAGTGACACCCATTTGCGAATAACCCTTTTGATGTTCAAAATCTAACATATTTGGAAACACCATTATGTTAACCCCTAAAGTTGTCAATAGGGTCTTTTTTGAGTCAAAACCATTCATTTGTTTTGAGAGTACAAACTCCATCACATTTAAAATGCTGCATGGATTTTGCATGATGATTTTGTCTGTCTAAGTCACTGATTCCACTGAGGATTATTAGAATAAACAGCTAAGTGAAGAATACAAGATTAAATTGAGCATGCTGGATGAGGTACATCAGAATGATGAAAGGCAAGCTATATCCTACACACAGTCCCCCCATCTATACACTTGTGAGATGAGTGCAGAAGATTCCATGGCTGCAGGGTAAAGAGTTCTCTCGCGAATGGTACGGTAACCAAAATAGTGAGAGGCATTCCATCGCTCACCCCATTGAGCCCCATGCACTGATGAAATTTCTGCCAAGAACCACCCCACATTGGGGCAGATCGGAGGCGAAGCAAAGCATCACAAAGTGAGAAGAGAGATAGAAATTTTCTTGCTCGCACTTGCATCAATCTTTGGGTGTCTTTATTGCATATGAACACTCGCATTAATTTAAGTGCCCTAGAGTCATGAAGAGCAATTCTTTCTTTACGCACTTGTATCTATTATATAACTCAATTGAGTCTCGTAAATTCACCTTCACGTGGAGGCAAAGCATAAGCTACTGCCATTTGAGTAGCATAATCGGAGAAGTGCCGGCAAAAGATGAAGACTCAATAGTCTAACAAAGGCGTTTGCTTGAACTTGTCAAGATCAGCTCTCAAGCAACAAGAATGAAAAAACATGGGCATAAAAAAGCGGTGTACCTGGTAAAAGCAAGGTCAATGCCCACAAATGAAGAACTGGAATAAAAAACAGGAGCATGAAAAAGTAGTGTGCCTGGTAAAAGCAAGGCCAATGCCCTCCAAAGAAAAAATACAGCCAAGAAAAAGTTGTTGTTGTGGTTCAATTGATAGAGCCTCCATCGATAGTGAGAAGAAATACCGGTGACAAATGCCAAGGCAATCACCAGCTCTCGCCCTTTTACACATGAGTCAAGCCAATATTGCATCCCATTGTAAAAGTCTCTTCGACTAGGGGCACTTCAATTAACGTAGGATTTCATATGTGCATAAGCATCACTCGAAGAAGTACGAGCAAGATTACTCTATCTCTTTTCGCGGGGTTCTTGACTTGTAAACCCGGAGATGATCGTGCAACATTTTCATCCATTGGCTTCGACCTTGATGGTCCCCTCGATGAGCCGCTGACCAAGACTTCATCACGGTTTCAACAAAGACCTCTCACATTGGTAAAGTCGCACTTGTTTGCGAGAATACTCGGACCCCGCGACATGATGACGAAGATAGTGTGGTCCTTATAAATCCTGCATCAATGGTCAGGATAGCCTTCTCCAAGAGAGTGAGTGAAAAGTCCTTTCAGACTGAAAGTCCCTCATCTGGCATGCTCAAGACATCTACATTCTAAATGAAGGTTGTCTTTCAAAATCTTCCCCGGTGGAAATTAGATGATGCAAAATTGACAAGATTATCATGCATAAATCACATTTGAATTTATGAATTTACAGTATATACAATCATGTGTGCATATTGTGCAAATGGCAGACATACTCTCAGAGATCAGAGATATTGCCGGGTAAGCATATCCATATCCCCATTTGTCTTAAGGTACTTACCACTGTCCAGGTACTCTCTTCTTGACACTCGACTTGTTCAAGTCGTCCCTTGAGTTTGGGTGCTTGCAACTGTCTAAGTATCCCCTTGTCTTTGACTACCCACCACTTGCCGGTACCCCTGTTTTTAAGTGCCTACCGTTACTCGTGTGCTCCCTCGTTGACACTCAACCTGTTCGAGTTGTCTTTAAAGTTTGGATGCTCGTGTGACCAAGTATCCTCTTGTCTTTGAGTACCGGCCACCGTTCGGATACTCCATTTTCCCGACACTCGACTGTTTGAGTTGTCCCCCGGAGTATTGATACTTGTGACGACCAAGTATCTCTTTATCGTTGAATACCTGCTTTTGTCTAGGTATCCTTATTGTCTTTGAGTATCGACCACCGTTCGGATACTCCATTTTCCCCGACACTCGACCCGTTCGAGTTGTCCCCCAGTATTGATACTTGTGGTGACCAAGTATCTCTTGGAATACCTACTGCTGTCTAAGTATCCCTATTGTCTTTGAGTACCGGCCACCGTTCGGATACTCCATTTTCCTGACACTCGACCTGTTTGAGTTGTCCCCAGAGTATTGATACTTGTGACTGACCAAGTATCTCTTTATCGTTGAATACCTGCTGCTGTCTAGGTATCCTTATTGTCTTTGAGTATCGACCACCGTTCGGATACTCCATTTTCTGACACTCGACACATTCGAGTTGTCCCCAGTATTGATACTTGTGGTGACCAAGTATCTCTTGGAATACCTCTTCTGTCTAAGTATCCCTATTGTCTTTGAGTACCGGCCATTGTTCGATAGCCCCTTTTCATGACACTCAACCCGCCCGAGTTGTCCCCAAATAATATAGATTGTTCAAGCATTCCATTGCTTTGCTTGGCACCGCCGTCTAGGTATGTTTCCTAGCACTTGGACCCGCCTGAGTGGTCCCATATCATATCTTTAAGTACTTGTGTTCATCCAAGTATCCCAGTGCTTTGTACACCTGTGGCTATCCAGGTGTCCCACCTCTTTAAGTGCCTGCAACAATCCAAGTAAGCCTCATACCACAGTCAAGTTTATAATACCAGGAGGTGAGAAACCTTCATGAATATGCGAGGCACGTCCTCGATATTCCCAATTACCAGGAGGTGAGAGACCTTCACGAATATCCCAGGTACGCCCTCGATATTCCCAATTACCAGGAGGTGAGAGACCTTCACGAATATCCCAGGTACGCCCTCGATATTCCCAATTACCAGGAGGTGAGAGACCTTCATGAATATGCGAGGCACGTCCTCAATATTCCCAACTACCAGAAGGTGAGAGACCTTCACGAATATCCCAGGTACGCCCTCGATATTCCCAATTACCAGGAGGTGAGAGACCTTCACGAATATCCCAGGTACGCCCTCGATATTCCCAATTACCAGGAGGTGAGAGACCTTCACGAATATGCGGGGCACGCCCTCGATATTCCCATCTACCAGGAGGTGAGAGACCTTCACGAATATCCCAGGTACGCCCTCGATATTCCCAATTACCAGGAGGTGAGAGACCTTCACGAATATGCGGGGCACGCCCTCGATATTCCCATCTACCAGGAGGTGAGAGACCTTCACGAATATGCGGGGCACGCCCTCGATATTCCCATCTACCAGGAGGTGAGAGACCTTCACGAATATCCCAGGTACGCCCTCGATATTCCCAATTACTAGGAGGTGAGAGACCTTCACGAATATCCCAGGTACGCCCTCGATATTCCCAATTACCAGGAGGTGAGAGACCTTCATGAATATGCGAGGTACATCCTCAATATTCCCAACTACCAGGAGGTGAGAGACCTTCACGAATATGCGGGGCACGCCCTCGATATTCCCATCTACCAGGAGGTGAGAGACCTTCACGAATACCACAGGTACGCCCTCGATATTCCCAATTACCAGGAGGTGAGAGACCTTCACGAATATCCCAGGAGGTGAGAAACCTTCATGAATATGCAAGATCCATCCTCGATATTCCAACTACCAGGAGGTGAGAGACCTTCATGAATATGCGAGGCACGTCCTCAATATTCCCAATTGCTAGGAGGTGGGAGACCTTCATGAATCTGCGAGGTACGTCCTCGATATTCCTAATTATCAAAAGGTGAGGGACCTTCATGAATATCCCAGGTACTCCTTCGATACCTGCGAACGCCAGGTATCCTTCAAGAGTTTGTACTTGTAATTATCAAAGTACTCGTTCGACACCTGCAAGCAATCAGGTACTCCTTCAACGTCTGCGAAAATCCAGGCACCCTCCAAGAGTGTGTACTTGCGATCATCCAAGTACCCCTTTGACGCCTGCAAAGGCCCAAATATCCTCCAGGTTAGTACTTGTGAATATCCAAGTACTCTTTCAATGCTTGTGAATGTCCAGGCACCCCCAACAAATCGATGCCCTGAGAAAAGTCGGTGCATCCTCCCGAGAAAGGTCGGGTTCCAACTGGTGTCTTTGACAGAAGTCAGACACCCCACGAATCGATGCCCTAAGAAAGGTTAGTGCATCCTCCCGAGAAAGGTCGGGTTCCAACTGGTGTCTTTGACATAAGTCAAACACCCCACGAATCGATACCCTAAGAAAGGTTAGTGCATCCTCCCGAGAAAGGTCGGGTTCCAGCTGGTGTCTCCGACAGAAGTTAGACACCCCATAAATAGATGCCCTGAGAAAGGTCGGCGCATCCCCGAGAAAAGGTCGGGTTCCAACCGGTTTTTGACGAAGTCGGACACCCCGCAAATCGATGCCACGAGAAAGGTCGGCGCATCCTCCCGAGAAAGGTCGGGTTCTAGCCGGTGTCTTTGACGAAGTCGACACCCCAACAAATATGATGCCCCGAGAAGGTCGGCGCATCTCCCGAGAAAGGTCGGGTACCAACCGGTGTCCTCGATACGGATCGGGAACCCACAAACGGATGCCCCGAGAGAGATCGGCGCATCTCCCGTCAAGGCGACCGAAGAAAGGTTCGGGTCCTAGACAAACAACTTATTGCTCTAACAGCGACCGAAGAAAGGTTCGGGTCCTTGAAAAGCAATTCCCGTCAAAGCGACCGAAGAAAGGTTCGGATCCTAGACAAACAACTTATTGCTCTAACAGCGACCGAAGAAAGGTTCGGGTCCTAGAGGAGCAATCTCGTCAAGGCGACCGAAGAAAGGTTCGGGTCCTAGACAAACTATTGATTGTTTTAACAGGCGACCGAAGAAAAGTTCGGGTCCTGGAAAAGCAATTCCTTGTCAAGGCGACCGAAGAAAGGTTCGGGTCCTAGACAAACCAGTTGATCGTTTTAACAGGCAACCGAAGAATGGTTCGAGCCCTGGAAAAGCAATCTCCTCATATCACCAGGTAAGATGACCCCTTGATACTTGCCAAAACTCGGGGTTCACACCCTATCTCACTCATTCCCGGTAAGTAACTACAGGTATCTTCTTATCTGTCTTAATATATGTGAAGTTATATTGCTCTTTTTCTGCGTAGAATAATAGGTCCCAAATAAAATATAATCTGCTACGCATGCATGGATAAAATTGAGGCATCAGTCTGTCTTTGAATGCAACCTCTACGAACTCACCTTCAAAGAGGGCGGCGTGACACCTCAATTTTAATTAAGTCTATCTTATTAATTAAGTTTTTATTTATCTTGTCTTTTTTTCGGAATAATAAACAAATGAAAGCAAAACAAAAATAAAAAACAAAACAAAAGCAAAAAAAGCGGGAAAGCCCTCGCACGGGCCCGCGAAGCCCATTTCCGTGATAGCCCAACCCACCGGGTCTTCTTCTTCCTCGCGCGGTTACGGCGCACGCGCGAGGGCGCGACGCGGAGCGGAGCGGAGGAGCAGCAATGACGCACATGGAGTAGAGGGCGGTTGGCATCGGATAAGAACGTGGGAGGGCGGCGCGTCGGATGGGGCCGCCGGTTCGGCCGCGGGACCGCTTGCGCGCGGGGACCGGTGGTCGAAGCTCCGTCGACCCGGTTACCCTCGCCTATAAATAGGCCCCGTTTCCGACGAGCGAAGGGCACGCCGATAACGATCGAAGGTTGCAAAGCTTCGAGCTTCTCTTGAGAGACTTCGAAGGGGAGCCGAGGCCAAGCAAACCCGGATCCGAAGGCTAGCGGCCGGAGAGGAGAGGTTCCGCCGGAGAGACACACGGACGAGAGATCAAAAGCTCGCGAGCGTCGGAAGCTTCCTTCGAGAGACTTCGAGGAGGCCGCGCTCGTGAGCCCGAGATCGAGGAGGATCCACGAGATCCGGCCACCGCGACACGCCGCCGTCTCTACCACTGTTGTCCCGACCACCACCGTTTGCCGCCACATCCGCCGTTGCTACGGCCCGGGTAGTCGCCGACGCATCTCCACCCGAACCGCCACACCGCGTCTTGTCGAGTAGTCGGCCATTGCTGTCTTCCTAGTCGCCGCCGCGTACGGTTCCGTCGCCCGTCATCACCGCCGCCGTCGCCGTCGTCCCGAGAGGTTTCGGTCTCCTCGGGCGCCGCGAGTAGAGAGGTGGGAGAGAGAGTCGCGCCGCGGCCGGGTCGAAACACGCTAATCGGGTAGGGTTTGGCCAAATCGGGTCGCGGCGTCGGCGGGTCGGCTGGGTTGGCATCGGGTAGGGTTTCCGGGATGGGCCTTCACGCGTGGGCCGGTTTGCTGTTGGGCTGCACCTTTTTGTGAAGTAGGCCCAATTCCGCATATATGGGCTGAATTTTTATGAAAAAAAGAAAAAAGGGAGAAAAATCCGAGTCGGGCCCGCAACGCGGCCCGTATCTTCGGGCTGGCAGGGTCGGACCCAACCCGGGATCCGACCCGTCTGTTTTTATTATTTTAATATAAAATAATATTTTAATAAAAAAAAAAATCAAAAAATAATTTATTTTCCAAAAATATTAAAAAATATTTTATTTTCCGAAAAATCAAAAAATCAAAAATATTTCATATTTTCCAAAAAATGTCAAAAATCCAAAAAAGGCCAAAAATTCATGAAAAAGCCGAAAAGATTCAGAAAAAGCCAAAAAGACTTGTATTTTACCAAAAACCCCAAAAATCCCTTTTGTGTCCAAAAAATTAGAAAATGACTCAAAAATGTTTTTCCTCCAAAAAATGCATGGAAAATCCCTCGAACATCCAAAAACCTCGGGGTTTAAACAAGATTAGGTACCGAAAGGGCATTAGTGATTAACTAGTGTAATCAAGTCCCCCGATCCTAATTTCTCAGTTTGCGCGGAGCGAGTATTTCTCCCGATACTTTGCTTGGGTTTCTAATCAACCCACCCCAAATCGATTAGTGGCGACTCCATTTTAAAAATTGATTTACAGGTTAAAAACTCGAACCATTAAGTCGTGAATTGGTGGACTTGGGAGAGTCCGGGCATAATTAAATTCAGCCGAGCCATTAGCCTCCTTAGGCGCTCGCACCTGACTGCGGGCGCCGAAAAAAAAGAGGTCGCGACAGGAGTGAAATCTCATTATAAGGTTTTAGACCTAGCGAACACATCAGATGGTGGGCGTATTTTGTATTTACACTGAAATCATTTGAGCAATTTGGTGAAGCTGATAAAAAAGACAGAGATATTAGTCTGATACTGTTCCACACGTAATTGATTATTGTACTTGGAGAATGCGGATGATGCCAAACAAGGACTCCAAGAAAATCGGAAGAAGAGATGGGCTCCCTGAGTTTTCGTCTCCTCCTTTTTTATCACAAACTTCTGTAGAGTATGAAATGAACCCAAGTGATGCAGGTTTGATATGAAGGGAACACGAGAACGCGGAGACAAAAGAGAGGATTCAGCCAATTGGAACATGACCCGTCATATGCTTAACAAAATTAAACATCAGCAAATGCATTCCAAGTCTAAGTGAGATGGTGATGGGAGTCGCTTAAATTTAAGTGAAGAACTAATATGAAAAGACCAAGACTTCTTTTGAGCCTAATAATGTGTATTTTTTACTCAATTTTTTTGCATCTTAGATAGTGGCTTTCCGAGTTCGAATTTCTCTCTGTTCACACTCTCCAATCTGCTACCTTTACACGAAAGCCATTGGCAGGCGCCCAAGAAATTGATGTTGATTACTATTTGCGAGAAAATTATATTGCTTGCCAATCCTTTGCACCGAAGCTTTTATCTACTGTAGTTGAATGAACATGTAATGACCGTGCAGGAACACCGACCAGCTGCTCCATCATTTGCAACTGATCATATGCTGCAATCTGCACCCACTATAGAAGTTAAGTACAGAAAAAATGGCAATGGTTGATTGATGAACATTTCATCCGAGTAAATTCCTTATTTACAAACTTTTCTGAACCAATTCCAATTATTGGTCAACCATGACAATGAGGGACGAAATTCATTTGGATGTGACGTAGTAGAAAAGCATTAATCACCTGTTTAAACCATCAAAATACAGCAGTTTTTGCACCCCCGTCCAACCACCCTAATGTGCATAAGTAGAAACGTCGAAAGCATTTTTCCAGCTGAATTCAACTACGAAAGGAGCTCATTGATCTCCATCGATTTTGAGGGATTAGACGAGAGAACAACTGCGGATATACTGTGAATCCCTACGCTGTTAGACGTTTATCAGCATGACAAAGGATGCCGGATGAGGGGGAAATCAGAGTAAAAAGTTGTAAAAAACAACGAATTTCTTCTAGTTGACCGAATGGATTTGGATGAAGAAATTCAATGGTCCACTAAAATCTACCACTAATTCTCAAGATTCAGGTAACAACACACTTGGATTATCTGAATCCAGACGAGTCAATATTAACCTTCATGAGAAAATAAGAGGTGAGATTGAAGGGAAAAAATGCTTGTCCTGCATGTATGTGTATTTAGACATGCCATGAAGTGACCTCTCCTGTTAATCAAGTCACTGAATATGACATCAAGTAACCCGGTCATTCTTGGAGTGGGAAAGTAGTTCGCTCCATGTATTGCAGTAAAACTAAGATACTGCATGACTCAGAGCTACTATTATTCGCCAGAAAATTTCACAGCCATAAGGTTTACCTTGATGGTAAAGCAAAAACATAATTGAAGTTCCCAACACTTGAAAAAAATTTCGGAACAGATGGGCCTTACTGATTACAAAAGTTCGCTGAACTCGACCTGCTTATACGTTTTACTCCTTATCAAGTATTGCGAAACACAAAGGCATTTCTGACTTTTTACATAGGGTCGGGTCTTCTGTGCATTTATGCCAGTTTGTGCCCCAAGATCACACCACATGCATTTGCCTCTTATGGATTGAATCTTGTTGCTTTTATATCTGAAACAGATAAAAAGTCTGTTTTACTCGCTCATCCCTATCCAACAGAGTTTCAAAGGAACTATTATCAGCCGTTGGCAAACTGAGCAGCTTTGTTCATAAGATTTTTGAATAAAATCGCAAACAATCTGCCATATACATTAAAAGACGAAAATGCAAATAGCTGAATTGCATGAAGAGATAATGAAGAAAAAGCACGGAAGAGTCCCTGCAGTGCAATGTTGCTTTCCTAAACTAGGGCCGTCGAAAAATTGAATAGAAGCAGATGATATTTGTAGAGCAGAGCTAAATGCGCAAGAAACGTAGTTCAGATTTCTCAACAACCAAGGCATGCGGTTTAAACTGTAACAACCAGGAGACTGATGGAAGCAACCAATCCCTCAGTTGTTCCAAAATTTATGCTAAGCATTGGTGTGAAAGGGTATCGGAAGAGAACCTATGCGACCGTATCTAGCAATACTTCTCTGTCCTTTTGGAATTAATATGTACGCTGTAAGATTGTATATCAGGCATTCCTGACAGGAAGACAGAACTTTCCAAGCATTATACGAGTTGGGGGTCAAAAGAGGTGGCAAGCAAAATGAAATTTACAGAGAGCACATTGAACTTTTAGATCTGTCAGCGCCCAAATTTGATTAAAGCACAATAAACCAAAAACAAAATGGTTATTCTACTGAAGTGAGCAGTTAGATATATAAGAGTATAATGCGGGTTGCTTCTGGAAATGAATTGTCTGGAATTACACGCCATGCCCCTCCGGGTGGTTGTAATTTCTTGTAAGGAAAAAACAAAGATCACTATTGTGACATCCCAGATTTTCATTCTTGTTTTTTATTGAATAAATCGGGCATTTCATTGACGCGTCTATATGGCTGTTCTCAGAACTGATCATTCTAGAGATAACTAGACTATCTGGGGAAACTATTAAGAATTTTAAGGTAAATAGACTTAAGAATTCGATTAGGAATCGGCTGCTCGACCGTGTTCATCTGCTGAGATCATTACGGCATAGACGTAAATTGATAAGAGATCAGATATAGGCCGGTTCGACAGAGATGTGTGGCTAATCGTGGGTGACACCACTAAATTGGAAAATTCTCGTCGGCCGATACTAGACTGAATTCTCTATTGTTTTGGTACCCTGTGTCCGTATTTAATTCTCGAGATTTTTACAACAATCGAGAGTTGCCAATGTGTCGAGTGGATTTATTGTGGCTCGAAGAAAATCGACCACGGGTCATTTGCACTAAAAAGTTCTGAAAACTACCCGGTAGTCTAGGTCACGCTAAAAACGCGTCGAATGAAAATTAACCGTGAATTCGAACCCGATTTCAGAAATCGAAAGTTCTGTAGTGTCACGAGCTATTTTAGGAACGTTAATTCAATCTCAGAAGATTTTTTGGATATTCCGGAATTTTTACGGAAAATCGATTTGGATGTCGCGAAATTTTGGCAGAAATCCAGATTGGTTAAATTGATGGGGAATTGAACTTACAGGCCGTCTTTTTGTGTATCGTGGATTTATAGAAAATCGTTGGTATTTTTACTGCGTCGAAATGGATCTTAATTTGAAAAATTGAGTGAGGAATTAAAACTAAATTAAATGAAATTCGGATTTAGAATTCTACAATAATTTTGACATCACAAATTGAATTATTTGGTAGATTTTTGTTGGAAAGTAATGGGGAGACAAGATCATAAATGGAGGGGATAAGACTTGAAGACATGGGACCCCCTTGGACTGCCTTTCACGTGCGCTCTCCCCTCCGTTCCTATCCATCTTCGTGCAACGCCTTCAGCTTTTGTTCTCTTCTCTGCCGCGTGCGTTTACTCCTCGAATTGCTGCCCCATCTCGCACACCACCGAAGCCAGCCCACGTCTGCCCTCTCCACCACGTTTATTTTCCTCCCAAGCCATGCGACTTCACCCCACGTCCGGAGAAGAAGACTCGAAGCGTCCTCACCGGTCAACTAGTGGAGTCTCTCCACCGGTCGGTCGACCCAGCAAAGCCACCGAGCAAATCCACCGAATCAACCTCTTCATCCCCGCGGCAGTCCAGCACTACCGAAGTCACGCATGCCGCTCGTCCTCCATCCACCTCACGCCCCTCCTCTACCGAAATCCCCAAGTCAACAGTTGAAGCTTTGCTGATTTTGTAGACCGAGCTGCTCCACCGATCTCTTCGACCACGCGTCCCACCGAAAGCCACCAGCTCCGTCTTGCGTCCAGCGAAGCCACCGGTCAACCCATCAACCCAGCGGCTTCTTCGTGTAAGCCCATCTTCATTTGGCCAGCGAATCCAACGTCAACGAAGTAGCTGTTAAGAAACAAAGCCAGAACAGAGAAGCTGATAAAGGAAGAGAAGCTGACCTGATAAAAGCAGAGCAAGATAGAAGCAGAGGAGCTAAGCTGACAAAAACAGAGCAAGCTCGGAGTAAACTAAAGACTGAGCTGGCAATCCTCGATCCAAGCGGAGCTGGCAATCCTTGTGAAGGATCTGGTTATACAACAGATTAAAACCAGGAACAGAAGCTGATCAAGCTACTGAAGAAGCTACACGAGTGGCTAAGATTAATCGTTCTGTTAATAAAAGTTGTTAAATCTGTTGTAAAAGTAGTTCGAGAAGTGAAAGCCTTAGTATAAAAAGGGGATGAGTAAAATGTACAGAGAGAGAGAGAGAAAATTGACTGTTTTCGATAGAACTGGAATCTCCTTGATCTGAGCCTTTTCTCTAAAGTCTTCAATAAGAGATCTTTCTTTAGTTTTTCCCTTTGATCTTCTTCGTATCTTAAAGTTCTATAAGATAGAACAAGAAGAAGGATGAACAGATGTATGATGAAGTTTGCAGT
The DNA here is from genome assembly GCA_016097615.1 of Eucalyptus dawsonii. Lineage (NCBI taxonomy): Eukaryota > Viridiplantae > Streptophyta > Magnoliopsida > Myrtales > Myrtaceae > Eucalyptus > Eucalyptus dawsonii. The sequence goes on along the minus strand of CM027873.1, from coordinate 84,563,050 downwards.
TGATTGATTCAACAATTACATGTTACAGAAGTTTTCTCACATACAGGTTATATTCTAGATTCTGCTTCTTCTCATGGTATCAGAGCTTATTCCTGGAAGTTGTAGATCTAATGCTTGTATTACTGAAAGTCTGTATAAAGATTGTGTGAGCAAGACAATACGAAGAACTGGTTGATTCTTGATAAGATCTTTGAAATATTACTTGAGTGTTTCTTCGAATCTTCAAAGTTTTCTGAAGATATAATGGCAACCAGATTGCAGAAGTATCCATTTCCTATTCATGTGAACATAGCAAACTTTGTTACAATCAAGTTGAATGAAGAGAATTTTCTATTATGGCAAGCACAATTTAGCAAGTTTCTGAAAAGTCAAGATCTAATTGGCTTCATTAATGGTGAAACATTACCTCCTGCACAAATGGTACAAACTGAGGTTGGGGAAGAGATGAATCCTGATCACCTGGATTGGATAAAAACAGATCAGTTAATCTCATCATGGATAAGTGGTGCAGTATAAGAGAATATCTTGAGTTTGATAATTGGGTTAGAAACTGCATTTGAGGTGTGGCAGGCACTTATCAATCGCTTTACTCAGAAATCTGTAGCAAAAGAATTTGAGTTAAGAGGGAAATTACAGGCTTGTAGAAAAAGAGATAGACCTCTGAGTGAATATCTTCGAGAATTTAAGACTATTTGTGATCAATTGAATGCTATTGGAAAGCCTGTTGATGATATAACTAGGATGTTTGGTATACTTGAAGGGTTAGGTCCTGAATATGAGACCTTTAGAACAACTATGTACTGCCTCAAACCCCAACCAAATATGATGAAGTTATCTCTCGGCTTGAAAGATTTGAAACCAGATTGCAAACATATCTGTGAATCAATACAATACAAACCTAGCATATTATGGACAAAGAAAGACTGAAATAGGTTTGCGAGATTTAATTCCGAAGCCAAGGAGAAAGCATTCAAGGAAGATATAATTACGCGGGACGGTTCATCAATAGAAGAGATCGAGGAAATAGTACCACTTTGGAATAGGAAGAAATCAACAAAGTAGAATGAATAATCTGAATCTAACAAAACAAGACCAGATCAGTAAGAATAACTGGTCTAACTATGGATAGGGATTTAGACCTTACACAAATTCTACTCAGAGATATCAAGGTGTTAGATCTTACCCACCACAAGGTTTAAATGGTGATAAGCGCGTACAGGAAACAAAGCTAATGAGTAATGGTCCTCTGGAATGTCAAATCTGTAAAAGACCAGGTCATACAGCTCTTAGATGCTGGTATCGCTTTGATAATTCATATCAAGCAGATGAAATTCCGACTGCATTAGTAGCCATGCATATTGAAGAACAATGTGGTTCAAAATGGTATCCAGACACAGGGGCCACATCTCATATTACTGCAGATCCTGGTAAGATTCGAAACTATGCTGCATATAGAGGTAATGATACAGTTATGATAGGAGATGGCTCCTGTTTATCAATCTCATGTATTGGGAATGGAACATTAAACACAACAACTAGCATATTACCACTAAAAGATGTTTTGATTGTTCCTAAAATAAAAAATAATCTCCTTTTTGTATCAAAATTAACAGATGACTATCCTTGTTCCTTTATATTTGACAAATATGGGGTGTATATGAAGGACAATTACAATCATACAACAGTGAAGCTAGGAAGGAAAATCAAGGGGCTGTATCGAGTGGAATCTAGAGTCTCAGAAGCATACTTCACTCAGACTCAACATGAAGTAGGAGAAGATGTTTGGCATCAAAGACTTGCTCATACCAGTTTAAAAACAGTGAAAGTTTTGCAAGCTCAACAGCTAATACAATGTAGTTCGAAAGCTCAAAATATGTGTAGCAGCTGTCAAATAGCTAAGAGTTCAGCTCTGCCTTTTCCTATCTCAGACCATATCTCTAATGTTCCTCTAGAAAAGATACATTGTGATGTATGGGGACCATCACCTGTCCCATCAGTTCAGAAGTTCCATTACTATGTCATTTTTGTTGATGATTTTTCTCGATTTAGTTGGATATATCCAATGAGAAAGAAGTCAGAAGTATATGATGTGTTTGTTATGTTTCAAAGACTAGTAGAAAATCAGCTTGATCAAAAGATCAAAGTTTTCAGAGTGATGGAGGAGGAGAATTCACTAGCATTGAATTTCAGAATCATCTGCAACAGTATGGCATTAAACATAACATTTCTTATCCTTATACACCAGAGCAAAATGGTATTTCAGAGAGAAAGCATTGACATATAGTTGAGTTGGGCTTAGCAATGCTGTATCATGCAAAAGTACCATTAAAGTACTGGGTAGATGCCTTTATGACAGCAGTATATATAATCAATTTGCTTCCCTCAACAAAACTACATATGAAATCGCCTCATTATAGGCTTTATAAACAGAAACCAAGTTATGCTCATCTACGAGTTTTTGGATCAGCTTGCTATCCATGTTTGAGACCTTATATGAAGCATAAATTTGACCCAAGATCTCTCACATGTGTGTTTCTTGGGTACAGTGAAAAACATAAAGGTTACAGATGTTTGTTGCCTACTAATGGACGTGTCTATATAAGTAGACATGTGGTGTTTGATGAAAAGGTATTTCCCTTTACTCGAAGAACTACTACAGAGTATCAGCAGGGCTCAGATCTATACAAACAATGGATAAGAGGATTGGTGTCTCCTATGTCCAAAACTACAAGACAGATTCAGTCACAAGTTAATGAATCGATTGAATCTTTGCCAAATACTGCATCAAGCCAAATTATGCCAGAAATACAGGACAATGGGATCAGCATACTCAATTCAACAGATATACCACAAATGAACATAATATCTGATGCTGAGTTACAAATCACTCCTGATAATGCATTCAGTAATGTTGAAACAGTTCAGATGTCTCCAAATGATGAAGAACAAGTGTCTATTAGTCAAGAATCTAACACGACATCTCATATTAATATAGAACAAGGACAGATCAATTTTGTATCAGGGACTACTCAAGGTACATTGTCTACTCATCCTATGCAAACTAGATTAAAATTAGGGATTGTTAAAGCAAATCCCAAATATGCATGTCTGGTTGAATATCAGGTTCCTGTTGAACCAAAGTCAGTAAAGTCTGCTTTAGCACACAGAGGATGGCATCAAGCTATGCAAGAAGAAATGGATGCTTTGTATAAAAACAACACCTGGGAGTTAGTTCCTAGAACTGATAAAATGAATGTAATTGGCTGCAAATGGGTGTTTAAAACAAAACTTGCACCTGATGGGAGTTTAGATAGATTGAAAGCTCGGCTTGTAGCCAAAGGTTTCCATCAAGAAGAAGGTCTTGATTTCACAGAAACCTTCAGCCCTGTAGTGAAGCATGCTACAATTCGAATAATTCTCTCAATAGCAATGATGAAACAGTGGCAAATTCATCAGTTAGATGTTAAAAATGCCTTCTTACATGGCAATTTAAGTGAAACTGTTCATATGGAACAGCCACCAGGTTTTAAAGAGTCACAGAGACCCCATCGTGTTTGTCTCCTCAGAAAAGCTCTCTATGGGCTTCGACAAGCTCCTCGAGCTTGGTTTGACAAGTTCAGCAGTTTCTTACTAGAATATGGATTCTTTTGTAGCTCAACCGATCCCTCATTGTTCATCCTACACACTTGTACAGAAACAATCCTCTTACTACTGTATGTTGATGATATCATTCTAACTGGAAGCTCATCTCAAATACTCTCCAGTCTTATTACTGCTCTACATCTTCAGTTTCATATGAAGGATCTTGGTTCACTCCATTATTTCCTTGGCATTGAAGTTCAGCGTAGTCCAGCACATTTGTTTCTTTGTCAAGCCAAATATGCCTTTGATCTTCTCACCCGAGCCCATATGCTCGAGTCTAAACCAATTTCCACTCCCCTTTCATTAAAACCAACTATATTGATCAATGACTCTATAGCTATATCTAATCCTGCAAAATATAGAAGCCTAGTTGGTGGTCTTCAGTACCTTACATTAACTCGACCAGACATTGCCTATGCCACAAATCTACTATGCCAGAAAATGCAAACACCTACTGCTGCAGATTTCAATAGATTAAAAAGGGTACTGAGATATGTTAAAGGTACAATCAGATATGGCTTATTCATTCACTCACAAAGCACTATGCATCTCTATGGCTTCTCGGATGCTGACTGGGCAGGATGTGCTGAAACCAGACGATCAACAACTGGGTTTTGCACATATCTTGGTTCGAATCTTATCTCCTGGGCAGCAAAGAAACAGCCTACTGTTAGTAGATCCTCTACAGAAGCTAAATATCGTGCTCTTGCATCAACTACTGCTGATCTCACATGGATAAGCTTTGTCTTGCGAGATATAGGTTGTTTCCTTCCTTCTCCTATTACTCTGTACTGTGATAATAAATCAGCTATCTCACTCACTGCTAACCCTATCTTACATGCTCGAACAAAGCATATTGAAGTAGACTTTCATTTTGTTCGAGAGAAGGTATCTTCTGGGTCATTACGTGTCCAATATGTCCCAAGTCATTGCCAACTTGCTGATATCTTTACAAAACCCTTGACACGGGTAACACATTCCTATCTACGAGTCAAATTGGGAATCTGTGCCCTTCCTATTCCCAATTTGAGGGGGGATGTTAAGAAACAAAGCCGAACAGTAGAAGGCGATAAAGGAAGAGAAGCTGACTCGATAAAAGCAGAGCAAGATAGAAGCAGAGGAGCTAAGCGACAAAAAACAGCAAGCTCGGAGTAAACTAAAGACTGAGCTGGCAATCCTCGATCCAAGCCGAGCTGGCAATCCTTGTGAAGGATCTGGTTATACAACAGATTAAAACCGAGGAACAAAGCTGATCAAGCTACTGAAGAAGCTACACGAGTGGCTAAGATTAATCGTTCTGTTAATAAAAGTTGTTAAATCTGTTGTAAAAGTAGTTCGAGAAGTGAAAGCCTTAGTATAAAAAGGGGATGAGTAAAATGTACAAAGAGAGAGAGAAAATTGATTGTTTTCGATAGAACTGGAATCTCCTTGATCTGAGCCTTTTCTCTAAAGTCTTTAATAAGAGATCTTTCTTTAGTTTTTCCCTTTGATCTTCTTCGTATCTTAAAGTTCTATAAGATAGAACAAGAAGAAGGATGAACAGATGTATGATGAAGTTTGCAGTTGATTGATTCAACAATTACAGGTTACAGATGTTTTCTCACATACAGGTTATATTCTAGATTCTGCTTCTTCTCAGTAGCTTCTTCATTCGCGTGTCTTTAGCTCCTTGGACCACCAGCAGCCGCGCCACACGTCAGTCTTCATCAATTTCTTCGGTCAAATTTCACGTTCCAGCGAAGTCAAAGCAGCTCCTGTCCGCGTGGTCGCTCTTCTTCAACTCGTGGACCTGCTGCCTCTCTCGCTTACGTTAACAGGCCAAGTAGCAGCCCACGTGTTTCTTCCTTTGGCCCATTCAAGCTGCAGCCCAACGTCAGTTCAGTCCGTGGATTCAGTCAACGTGAATTTTGGGCCCATCTTCAAATCAGAAAAGCCCAAGTAAAAGCTCAGCCCAGCAGTTGGTCCATTTGAGGCCAAGTCCACAAGTGCAGCCCATCTTTTGTTTTCAGCCCAAGAAGCTAGCGAAGCCCAGTGGATTTCAGCCCAAGCTCAAGAGCGAGTCCAGCCCAAAATCAAGAACAAATCTCAGTTGGGCTGAGATTTGTTGGGCCCAAGTTTAAGGCCTGGTCTAAGCCTGCCGGTGTTGTCGAAAGCCCAATTTCGGCCACCGTCGCGTTGTCGTTGCGGTGTCCCGTTCCCCGCTTTTAATCAAGTGAGTAATCTCACTAATCCTCGCTTAGTAGACTAATGATGCTTAAGGGTTGATTAGATTTAATTAAGTGCAATTAGGTGGTTAGATTAGTTTAGATCAATTAAATTAGTGACTTAATGATGCATGTTAGGTGGTTAGACTTAGTCATTAGCAAGCAGAGACGTACTATTATTTATTGAATGCATCTTGGGATTTTTCCCGACCCTTATTGGGCTTCAATTAGGCATTACGGGCCTAAATTGGATTTTTAGTATTTATTTATTAATTTTCGAAATTAATTATTTAATTATTTATTTTTCGGAAATTAGACAAGGATAGTCGACGACCAAAATTTCGTGCTGATTGTCGTGGTGCAGTCCGTTTATTTATTTGAGCTCTACGTTGTGTTGAATTGAATTGATTGTGCAATTTGAAGAATTTTTCCTAAATTGATTGAGATTGAGTAATTGAGTTGCGGATGGCCGAGTATGATTGTTTAGCGTCAATAATACTTTGATGGGCTATTAAGTGGAGAAGTTTGTAAGAGTGAATTGAATATACTTTTGGCTGAGATCCATCGGGTACGTTAATATCGTGTGAAAATTGAGTGAGTTGATGAGTATGTGGGGATTTATCCTAAAATTGATCAGTGTCGGTATTCAATTAGAATTTGACTGTGAGAGGTTGTGAATTGAACCTCGAAAGTCACCCAAAGTATGGTTGTGCCAGTAGGGGCCGAGTTCTGCCACCGAATTTGGAGTCGGTCGCGCCCGTTGGGGCCGTAATCTGCCACCTGATATGGGTCGTGCCTATTAAGGCCGTAATCTACCACCCGATAGGGGTCACACCTGATAAGGCCGTAATCTGCCACCATTAAAGGTCGCGCCCATTGGGCCGTAATTTGCTACCTAAAGATAGGTCGTGTCCTTCGGGACCGTAATTTGTTGTCAAGAAAAGTGGTAGACTATGCTCGTGAAGTCGTGAGTACGATTTGAGACTGAATAAGGGAAACGATTGGGGAATAGTCGAATTGTCATGAAATCGACTAGGTCAATGGATTGAGATATTGATCTGTGATGTAATTGCTTGGGTGCCTATTGAACTGTGCTAATATGTAGGTGGAATCTGAGGCCCAGGTAAGTCTTCTGACCTGTGCGTGTATATGCAGCCCGGTTAGCATATTGGTTTCCTAATCGAGTCTTAGTGGGGTAGAACTTGCTGAGACGTAGTCTCATCCCGGTTGTGGGACAACATTTCAGGCCCGTAGATGAGCCTGTGAAGAAGGAACCAGAAGAGGACGATGAGCCAGAAAAAGATGAAGAGCTTGAAGGAAATGAGCTTAGTGAAGAAGAGTCAGAAGGGGATCGGGATGATCTTGAGTACAATCCGGATGAGGATTGAGATCCCATCCTCTTTTGTGAACCTTGTGTGGTGTATGTAGAGTATGACTAGAATGTTATGAATAGTCTTGTGAATAGATTTTGAGTTATGCCATGTATAAAGGTTTGGTTGTGGATTTCAATATGAAAAATATGGCCTTACTTTTCTATCCCATTGTTTTATTATATGGGGATTATAATTGCTTCCGCATGTGCATATTAAAATGAAAAAGAGTCAGCGATACGTAGTCCTGGGATATATTGCTTTTAAAATCGACCAAAGGTAAGGGATGTGTGCGTGCCTGAGGATCGGGGCGTGACAACTATGAAGTTCATTTTCATATCCTCCTTTTATCTTTAGCAAATCTACTTCAATAGCCAAGTGAATCTTACTCAGAACAGAACATTTTTGCTTTCTAAAGGGGTGGGAATTTCGAGTTAATATATATTCCCAAAGGCTAAGAAAAAAAGTACAAAACCATTATATAAGAGTGTCTTTAAAATTTTCATTTTTTCCCGTGTTTTGGGCCACACAAACAGAGGATCAAATGGAGAATATAGAGCATATAGGCAAAGAAGCCTCGAAGTCGGTGATTTCATCTCAATTGATCGTAGCTCACCGGTGTCTCAAATCCCAGCGTTTTACTAGTTCACAGCCACCATGTCCAGCTGCTGCCGTCTCAACCTCCAGTGCGGCATCACAACCTCTGGCGACCCCTCCACGATGGCTGACAGTCATTGGAATAGTCTCTAGTGTGCTTGGCCAAGACACCTGGCTGATCGCTCTTTCATGCATTAATCTTCTCAGCTCGATCATGTGAGTTCGGCAGGCAGGGCTGGACTTGGGTGAAGGAGCTCGGGAAGTAGGCACCGAAGGGAAGGAGAAGCCAACTGCCACCTTCTGGGAGGAGCTCTTGGTTGAGCTCGGCGACGGCCATGGCAGCTTCGGTGGTAACAGAGTCTTGGGCTTCTGGAGGCCCTCCTTGAGCACTTCCGACTACAACCACACGCAAGTAATCACTAATCAATTACTGTACTAACTTGGAGAACCAATTTGAACGCAAGACCAGAATTAACACAAGCAAATATGCCAAAGAAATAATTTTGACCACTCAACAGCTTCAGGGAGGGGCTCTATACTTGCGCCTGCGGGAACGGCGTTTCCACTCAAATCTGGTCTTCACATCGTGATCGAGCGCAAACTCCAGTCATCTCGGAGTACGGCCGGAACTTCCCTCCGGCTTCCTGAATTGCAAGCAGAACTCAATCCCGAGTCTCGCCTCCTTTAATTCAATTCATCCAGGGATTCGAATGATGCGAATAAATCATCAAACGAACTAGGGTTTTCGATTTTGAGGACTCACCATTTCATTGATTTTAACGCCGGTGTTGGGGCTTCCAGGCCACGCCGATTGCTCATCTTCAATATGTCTTCAACTCTTCTTCCATGGCACGGACGATGGCGGGAAACTTGCATGCCGGTCGGCCGGTGAAGAATTGGACCGCCGGTGAGCTGGCTGTATAATTGAGACAATTGGTTGAACTTCCCTGGGATAAAATTTGATGGTTTTATTATTAATGGGCTTAAGGCCCGTCCGCCCAAGTTGGGCCCAAAAAGCCCGGCCCATGGGAATAGGGCCCGTGGATGGGGGAAGGTATAAAAGGGAGGAGAGAGAGAGAGATGACACCTCTTGGACAATTAAACGTAAGTCTTCTCCTCTCCCGCGTGCTCTCTCTCTCCAAAGAAAAACAGTAAAGCATACGGTGCGTTTTTCTTCCCTTCAAAGGCGATTTCGCTTAATCGGATCGAACAAGGCCAAGTTTCTCTTCTTCTATCGGCGTTGGTGTCTAATCTGTGGCTAACAAGGTACGCTCGAATCCGTGGTGTGCTTTACGATCGGTGATACGTGATTTTCCCGGGTCTCGTCTTCCGCATTGATTTAGGGGTTCGATTTAGTGTCGAATCCGGTTTTTGGGGATCTGTTATTCCCAACATTGGTATCAGAGCCCTAGTTCACGTTTTCCCGGTCAATTTGATGTTTTTTGATTGATTTTTCGCAAAAGCAATTCGGCCGTACGGATCGGGGCGAGAAATCCCGACATCCGAGCGCTGTTCGGCCATTTTTCGGAGTTTTCGTAAGTCGAAATCGAATTATAATGGCATAGGAAGAAAGGCGACGTCGAGACGAGTCCGGCGACATGTCGCGCGTCGTCGGGCGACGCCGCACGCACCTACACGCGCGGCCAGAAGGCGCTGCGCGTGGGCGCGACGCGCCCGGTAGCATTGGCTTGCCCAGCGCGTGCGGCGCACACGCCGGTCAGCGAACTGGCACGTGCACGCCGGCGGCGGCGAATTGGCACGCGCCGATCGGCGAACCGACGCGTGCTGACGTCAGCATGACGTCACCCAACGGTCGGTAACCGCTGGGATGACGTCATCGATGACGTCAGCGATGATGTCGGGCGACGACCCGACCCGACCCGAACCGCGGAGACCCAGCACGCGCTCGGCACGTGTCGGCTGACGTCTGCGTGGCATCAGCCCGCGCACGCGCGCGGCACGTGCCGTCTGTTCGCCCGAGCCGGCCCCTTTGGCCCGACCGGCCCGACCGGTCCGACAACCGACGACCGTTGACCACCGTTGACCGTTGACCGACGACGGTTGACCGTTGACCCAAAAAAAATTGTTTCTTTTTCAGTCATGACTATGTGGGTTATAAGTAATCCATTTTTTTTAATTCTGTATTTGTTGCATGAATTATGGAAAATTATGTATTTTTCCTGTTGTACATTATGGATTATAAGTAATCCATTTTTAGTTCTGCATTTGTTGCAGGAACTATGATGCATTATACAAGGATACCTGCAATCCCGAGAACGGACGAGGGAATTGCAAGACTTAAAAGGCTGATGACAGAGTTAGCTGATTATCGGTGGCATGACGGTGATTTAGTATCACATGTGGTCAGGGTCAATCAGATGATACAGGAAATCATCTGCAATGGTTATCTTATGCCGGATTTTGAGAAGGTGCTGGCTTTGATGAACACTCTTCCAGCTAAATGACAAACAGTGTTAGATCGGCTATGGGAGGTCAACGTGGTCCCGGGTTATAGAAGGCTAGTGGAAGCTTTTGTAAGATAGTACTATAGGATTGAGTTAACCAAAACTTCAACCCTTAGATTGAGCGCTACATGGCACAGAGTGAATGCGCCTTGGAGGCGACATGAAAGCTCTCCAAAAGTTTATCCATGGTTGGCAAATGTGCCTTCAGATTTCTCAGATATTTTGACTGATAGATTAGAAGGGACATTCCCTATTTATTTCTTAGATTAGTTATGAGATGTTTTTATGGTTGAATATCTCTTTCTGTGTTGATATTTTTCTTTGTATATATTGCTTAGTGTAATGTATAGTTGTATTAATTGAAAGCATTATTGTTTTTAATTGTATGTCAATTATCTCGTTGCTTTACATTATTGCTGGTTCTTGTGGGTAATTAGGCGTGGGTAGTTTTAGAAGTTTTTGTAGCTTCATAGAATTGATTTTGCATATGACAATCATATTAATGATAGTTTTAAGTTAGGATTTTTGGATGATGATTGGAAACGTAGTGACCTTTTGATTCTGAAGCCTTACTTGAAATTATTCATTAATATGATGGGTCTGTGCAAAATGGATGCATAAATGATAGACATTAATCATTTGTGCATGTATGTCTGATGTGTTCAGATCGATGATTTTAGCAACTAAGAACGTAATTGCTGATATGAACGGCGACAATTGTGAAATATTGAATATGAAGATTCAATATGTGTTGGAAAAGCAAGAAGCACTAGAAGCTCTTGACCATGTTATGGAAGATCTTGAGGATGCCACGCGCTACCTTGAGCTAGTAGATGACCGCTTAACGGCATTTAAGCCGAAAACGGACATTTGTAATGCTGGTTCTAGCTCAGAAAGGGTTTTGAGCTCTAAGCGCAAGCGTATTGATTCGTTCAATATGTGGGATTGCAAAGGATCAAGTCCTTGTTGCAAGAAATCAAAAGTTAACCAACACAAGAGAGGAAAACGTCCTCAAGTGAAGAAAATGTTAAGGGTGAGGTGTTACAATTGTGACAAGAATGGTCACTATGCTCGCAATTGTCGTGAGCCAAAGAAGGTAAACACCCCTTGTACTTTTTAGAACTTTACTTTTGTGTCGAGTTCTGTATTTTTGACTGAGTCTAATCCTTTGTGTACTGTAAATTCAGGAGCGACAGACCATGTAGCGAAGGATAGAGGATCCTTCGTGGAATTCCGACGAGTACCAACTGGAACTAAGTGGGTCTATGTGGGAAACAACTCCCGAGCTGAAGTAAAAGGAATTGGCACATGCCAACTGAATATGCGTGGTTGACGCACTTTATTCCTACATGATGTATTGTATGCTCCGGAGATTCGTCGGAATTTAGTGTCTGTTTTAGTGTTGGTTAGACTAGGTTTTAATATGAACTTCCATAATAGAGGTGTAGATTTGTATTTGGATACAAACTACAATCGTTGTGGTTATTTTCTGGATGGTTTCATTGTATTAGATATTGAGTATGTTAATGCAATTGTTTGTTATTCCCTTATCACGTCTCCTAATTCATATGATAATGATGTGAATGTGTGACATGCTAGACTTGGTCACATTGGCCAACAACGTATGAATAGACTAGCCAAAGAGGGCTTGTTGGGCAACATTGAAAAGGTCGATTTGCCCATATGTAAGCATTGCCTAGAAGGGAAAACGACAAGGAAACCATTTGGGAAAGGTAAAAGAGCTGAATTTCCTCTGCATTTAATCCATTCTGATGTCTGTGGTCCAATGAATGTGAGAGGAAGGCATGGGGCTATTTATTTCATCACATTTATTGATGATTTTACTCGATTCGGATATGTCTATTTGATTTCTCATAAATCTGAAGCAATAAGTTGTTTCAAAAGGTTTATGAACCTGGTAGAAAATCAATTAGACAAGAAAATAAAAGCATTGAGATCCGATCGAGGTCGAGAATATTTATTGATGAGTTCAGAAAATTATGTGATGAAAAAGGAATAGAAAGACAGTTGTCTATTCCGTATACTCCTCAACAAAATGGTGTTGTGGAGAGAAGAAATGGAACCCTATTGGAAATGGTTAGGTCCATGATGGCGCATGCTAACTTGCCTATCACCTTTTGGAGTGATGCATTGTTAACTGCTGCCTATATACTTAACCGGGTGCCTTCTAAATCAGTTACTTCTACTCCATATGAGTTATGGACAGGTAGAAAACCGGACTTAAGTTTTCTTAAGCCATGGGGTTGTGCCGCCTATACACATGAGTCCTCTCACAAATTTGGGAAATTGGGTCCCAGAGGAAAGAAGAGTATTTTCATAAGGTACTCAGAACACTCGAAAGGATATGTGTTCATAGGTGAGCAGGAAAGTGGGAGTATAACTGAGTTTGAATCATGAGATGTCACATTCCTAGAGGATGAATTTCCTAAGAAGGGCGAAATAGGGAAAGATTGTTCCCTATTTGAGACCTTGGATCGAGATAATGATATTAGTGGAGTTTGTCCAAGTGGGAGTAATATGAGAAGTGATGAATTGAACTCAACTCATTTTCAATTGCAACCACATGATGAGACGACATCATTATTACCTAATCTAAGTGGGAGCATGATGGAGACTGATGTGCAAAGTGTACAATCTTCCATACGGCGAACAAGTCGCCAAAGTATTCCCCGTCGACGTTTTGACATTGAAGGGGAAACTTTTATGGTTGCTCCACAAGATGAGGATAAGCCAAGAAATATTAATGAGGCTCTGAATTGCCCTAGTAAGGAAAAATGGATTCATGCAATGGAAGAGGAAATGGAGTCAATGAAATCAAACCAAGTCTGGGAACTGGTTGATCTTCCAAAAGGACACAGAGCTATTGGGAACAAGTGGGTTCTCAAAAAAAAGCAAAAGGCTGATGGCTCGATAGAAAGGCATAAGGCCCGCCTTGTGGCGAAGGGGTATAATCAACAGGAAGGAATTGATTATGAAGATACGTTTTCTCCTGTAGTGAGATTTACCTCAATTTGCATTATTTTGGCAATAGTGGCAAGTTTGGATCTTGCATTACATCAAATGAATGTAAAGACTGCTTTCCTCAATCGAGAATTAGAGGAAGAAATATATATGGAACAACCTGTTGGTTTCATAGTGAAAGGCCAAGAAGAAAAAGTATGTCGACTTTTGAGGTCGATATATGGTCTTAAGCAGTCATCAAGACAATGGTATATACGTTTTCATAATGCCATAATGGCATATGATTTTACGATGATTGATGAGGATCATTGTGTATATATCAAAAGATCCAAGGATCAATTTGTGATCATATCATTATACGTTGATGATATATTTATTGCCGGGAGCAATATGGAGTTTGTTAAGATTGTTAAGAGTTGGTTGTCTTCCAACTTTGAGATGAAGGATATGGGTGAGGCTGCATACATTCTTGGAGTTAAGATTTCAAGAGATCATTCGAAGAGATCGTTATCTCTTTCGCAAGAAACATATATAAATAAGGTTCTTGAACGATTTCGTATGCAAGACTGTAAATCCATAGACACTCCTATTGCAAAGGGTGAAGGACTGAGCCATAGACTGTGTCCAGGGACTCCACAAGAGAAGGAACAAATGAAACATGTTCCTTATGCTAGTGCTGTTGGGAGCTTGATGTATGCTATGATGTGTACAAGACCCGACATATGTTTTGCAGTTGGAATGGTGAGTAGATACCAATCCAATCCAGGTCCAGCACATTGGAAGGCTGTCAAGAGAATACTGAGGTATCTAAAGGGGACTGCTGATTATACGCTGAGTTATTAAGGAAAAGGATCTGCGACTCTAAGGCTATTCTAATACTGATTGGGGAGGAGATTTAGATGAAAGAAAATCTATCTCTGGGTTTATTTTCTTACCGAATAATGGCACAATATGTTGGAGCAGTAAGAAACAAAAGTGTATAGCTTTGTCCACGATAGAAGTTGAGTTCGTGGCATTATCAGCAGCAGTACAAGAAGAAGTTTGGCTTAAGAGATTTTTGGATCATTTAGGTGTTAATGATAAAGCTATAAATCCATTGTTGGTTAACTGTGATAGCCAAGCAGCTATAGCGTACACCAAAGATCCAAAATATCATGGCAAGACCAAACATATAGATACCAAGTATAACTTTGTGAAAGATATGGTTGCACGAAAGGGTGTGAACTTACAGTACATATCTACGCATAGAATGGTAGCAGATCCTATGACAAAACCAATACCTAGAGATGTGTTTTGTGGTCATGTAAAATCTCTAGGATTGCGTAGAGTCTGATGTACTGAATTGTAATTTCCCTGAGTTGTTCACATTTATGAAATTTTGTTTTTCATTGATTAATGCCTATGAATCTTTGTTTGATCTTTATGCATCTTAATGCTCAGTGCATTATTTTAAGTTAAGGAAGTATGTCGGATAGATAAAAGATTAGCCCACTCACACGGGTAATCGCCTCTATTTACTGTGTGATAAATAGAGATGAGACTGATTTTAAGCTTATTATCTAGGTGATAATCGAGAGCTCAAGCTTAAAATACGTATGTCGTCTTAACTAAGTGTTAAGATGAGGACATAATACTTACGATGTCCGAAAGTAAAATACCCCACATATTTTACTTTATCTGTCTAAGATGCCAGATGTGAGTTATGATGAATTTTGTGATTGAGTAGATACGTGAACTCAAGTTAGACATTGGGTATGTCTGAACTATCATCTGTACGGTATTGAAAGGTGTAGACATACGCTCCATGGGAAATGAGTTAATACTGTAATACGTATTTCATATTACGTATGCATGAGACGACCAATAAGAGTGGCAAAAAGTTTGATCTCAACTTTTATGACGTGTGAGACTCTTAAGGAAAAGAGCTCCTCAATTTTTAGTCCCCTCATGACTCTTACTTATTTTCAAGATTTCTATTTAGTGTTTGCTATCTTAGGGTGTTGCCAATGGTCATGAGATGATTCGATCTAATGGGGCATTTCTAGAAAAGCAAGCTGGACTGAAATTGAGAGTTTGAAGGGAAGAGGAAGATCGATTTTTGAGAATCACATTGTAGTTTTGTATTCACTGGTCGACCAATTATGACTGTTTTTGTGATAATTATAATTGTGAATACAATATATATATCATGTTTAAAAGAGATTAAGAGAGATATAAATGTGATCGATCGATCTAGGGTACTGCATACTAAATCTACTCAGAGTGAGACGCCCATTATGAGCTGCTATATATTCCTAACAGATGTATAGCAACGAGCTCTCAAAGTATGCTGGTCGCACAGATTATTCACCGGTATGAATGTTGAAGAGGTAAAGAGAATCCTGTTCGGCCCACCATGTGCGAGTGGGAGATGATGGTTTTATTATTAATGGGCTTAAGGCCCGTCCGCCCAAGTTGGGCCCAAAAAGCCCGGCCCACGGTAATAGGGCCCGTGGATGGGGGAATGTATAAAAGGGAGGAGAGAGAGAGAGATGACACCTCTTGGACAATTAAACGTACGTATTCTCCTCTCCCGCGCGCTCTCTCTCTCCAAAGAAAAACAGTAAAGCATACGGCGCGTTTTTCTTCCCTTCAAAGGCGATTTCGATTAATCGGATCGAACAAGGCCAAGTTTCTCTTCTTCTATCGGCGTTGGTGTCTAATCTGTGGTTAACAAGGTACGCTCGAATCCGTGGTGTGCTTTACGATCGGTGATACGTGATTTTCCCGGGTCTCGTCTTCCGCATTGATTTAGGGGTTCGATTTAGTGTCGAATCCGGTTTTCGGGGATTCGTTATTCCCAACAAAATTCAACTTCACATGCATTCGGTATATCAGGCAACTTTCGCACTGATAAACAGTAGTATACTCTCAACGATTGTAGCTTCTCCAGCTTCGGTGAAGATGGTTCTGATTCGATCTCAAGTAGTTGCGGGCAGTACTCCACGCTCAGCACTCGGAGCTCCTTTAAGCTCGCTAGATTGGATAGCCTCACAAGCCGCTCGCACTTGCGCACTTGCAGCCGCCGGAGATTCTCTAGCTGTCCAAGCAAGTTGTCGAACTCGATCTCTCTTAACTGACAACCGCAGAGCTTTAATTCAAACAAATTGCCCAAGTTAGAGAACAAAGGCCACTCTATTGGTGTCTTGACATCTTCTAAACACAAGTCTGCCAAACTGGACGGAAGCCCAGTCAATGACCGTGGGTCTCGACAAGTTATTTCAAGTGACCGCAGCTGAGAAAAGGAGCTCAAATCTATCGGAGGCAAGTTGAAATCGGAAAGAACCAGTCTCAACGTTTGCAATTTATGAAGCCTCCCAAGCCACTCTAGTTTCGAATATTGGCTGCAATAGAGAAAGTACGCAAGAGAAAGAAGAGGAAAAGAAGAGCAGAGTCCGACCGAAACAAACAAAAGAAAAAGAAGAGGAGAGAGTCTGCATGGGAGGTCAGGTACAGCTTGCAACGGCAAAGACGATAGCTCTAGCTTTGTTAAACTTATCGGGAGATCTAGTATCGACTGAAGCCCGCTACAATTCGTTAAAACAAGTATTTCGAGATTTGAAAGCCGATTGATTGTCGTTGGCATTCCACTAACCTTGCTATGGGACAAGTTCAGAATCGTCAATTGGGATAGCCCCGCGATTTCACTCGGAATTTCACCTTCGAGATTGTTACAACCTCTGGCAGTCAACTCCTCAAGATTCTCTAGAATCCATATTCTCTTCGTTAGCTCTCTTATCTTCATCCAATCCAAACACATTGACTTCAATTGTCTCAGGTTGCCAATAGAATTAGGTAAGTTTGCAATATTTGTATGAGATAGATCTATTTTGATTAGCGATTCTAGTCTTCCAATGGAATCTGGTAATGTACTTATACAAGTGCAAGACAAATCCAAAGAGAGGAGCGATCTCAACTCTCCAACAGAATCCGAAAGCTCTCCAAGGCTGGAATAACCGCGTAGAGACATATGCTTTAAACTTAGTAACTCTCCTATTGAGTGTGGAAGTGCTCCAACACTACTTATATTTTCCACCTTCAGCATTGACAAGGATTTCAAACCATCAATTGAGTCTGGCAACAAAGGAGGAGGAATGGTAATCTCGTGGAAAAATAGAGCACTACCATTAGCGATAAACGTACAATAGGGCTTCTCACTGATTTCCAGGTACTTTAGGCACCCTAGCTGACCGATAGAACTATCAATTTCCTTCAATAATTTACAATCTTTGATAATCAATCTTTTCAAATTCATGCACTTGGAGAAATCAGGTGTCCTCATTAAGTGTTTGTAGCTTGTCAGATGTATGACTTTTAGGTTATCATTCACCTGTGAAACAAATAGTTATTGAGGAAAACGATGGCATAGGTGAAGGTCTACTCAATGTGACAAATGCGCACACACAAAGGAAAAAGATTGTATTATGTGAAATTATACCATGCATGGTCCCCATCCATTCCAATCTTTAGTAACATCGCTCTTTGAAAGCTTGAGAATGGCCAGGCTCTTTAGACATAAACCGTTGGCATGTAGGTTTGAAGGGCAATGATGCCAAGAGAGCCATGTTAGATTTGAAAGAATATTTTTAAAGTCTCCTGCAAAATTTCCTCCCTCTAATTCCAGGAACCTTAAACTAGGCAGCCTTGAAAATTCGCCACTCGTAAAATTATGCGCATTGGCAAGTCTTGAGAGTCTGAGTGCTATAATGTTGTCTGTTCCCTGATAATTGAAGCAACATATACCAATATGAATGAACGAGTCAAAGTGAATTCTAAATGTCATAACAGGACGCATATATCTTATTTCAACTAATAGAGGTAGAAGAACAGTAGGAGTGTCACAACTTTGTACGACGTTTACTTGAATGTCAAAACTTTTTCTTTTCACTCACTTGAATGCCACATCGTAGTAAAATCAATTACTTAAGTGCAAATTCCTACGTGATTTTTAAATATTTTCCTATCCAACATGGATTTTTTTATTAATTTTTTTACTTTTATTTTTATTTTTTCTCTTTTTTAGGGCCGACGAGGTCACCGGCAACTCTCGCTGGCCGTGAAACCCTCGCCCAAGCCCTTGGCCACGAAGGCCCTAGGTGATGTCATTGTAGTCTTGCGGGCCACAGGTAAGGTTGCAAAGGCCCTCGCTAGATCTAAGTGGTTGCAGGGATGCCGCCTTGCCCAAATCTGGCAATTCACGGCCTCACCCCCGACTGACGAGGTTGCGATGGCCTTGCCTAGGTGTGGCATCCTAAAAATTTCATGACAACCCCTAGATATACCATGAACCATGAATAGGTGATGGAAGCGCCATCGGATTACATTATAGCCATTAGACCGATGAATTATAATAGATTAAGGCTGAGCATTTTAATGGACAATTATTTGATTGGAAATATATCCTATGTCCATGAGTGATTAAGGATTTGTATTAAAGGATAAATTGATAGGAAAATTTTTATTCTTAGCCATGTACTTTATAAGTTGGATTTTTATTGATTCATATTACAAAATTTTATGGCCATGTGAGTATTTGAGATTATGAAATTAAGTGGGGATTAAAGTAAATTGTTAAGAGCAATTATGGGCTTATTTAATATTATTTTGGGCCATTTAAAAGTTGGACTTTAGACCCAAAAGTGTTGGACCTAAAGTGGGCCAAGAGGCCAGGCCCAAGGAGCCCATGAAGTAGTAGACCAAGGCTGGCCCAAGCCCAGCCCAATGAGGCCCATCTTCTTTGCATGAAAATCCACAAGTGGCAAGAGGAGCTTGCCAAGTGTTATTCCCTTAGAGCCAAGTGTCATGCATGCAAGGTTAATGATTGCTAATGATGAAAGGGAAGAAAAGTGGAGAAGTGGATTGAATGAGGGGGAGGGGTTATCGACCAAGAGAGGGAGAGAGAGAGCCGAGAGAGGGAGAGTGAAATCGGAAGAAAGGGAGAGTGAACCGAGAGAGGGGAAGCCGAGCGTGAGCCGTGAAGGGGAGAGGAGACTGTTGACACCGCCTAGCTCGCCGTTTTGCTTGCCGAGATTTTCGTTGGATTTAAGGCAAGTAGAGTCCATTGATCTATCCTTTTCTTACTATGTTTTTTCTGTGATGAATGGTGAATTTCGGGTGTGGATGAAGTGTGAAATTTCGAAGTTATAGGAGTTGTGTTCTAGCCTAGTATTCTGTTTTTGGAAAAACAGTTCGACTTTTGATGATTTCGTGAGTTGCATGCAATGTTCTAGTGGGAATTTGACTTCGACTTCTTGATGAAAGTTTTAAAGGACTTCTTGTAGAGTAACATATAAAAATTTCAGAAGAAATGAACAAGTATAGACCGGTAAAATATTTTTTTCTTTGAAGAAGTTAGATCTGGAAATCGTAATTCTGACCTAGTGTGATTCTGTGAATTTTATAAAATTTTCCAGTTGAAATTTGATCTCGTGTTCTGAATTAAAGTTTAAGAGGACATGTTAATGAGTAACATACTAAAATTTTAGAGGAAATGGATGAGTTTAGGTTGGTGAAAAAATCTTTATCCGAAACGGATAGATCTGGAATTCAGTGCCGAGGATTATGGATGGTTATGGTTGCTATAGTTTTTAATTTATCACGAATTAGGTTTTGAGTTAATGATGAAATATTTACTTCTGGAGTTTTTCTATAACATACAAAAATTTCAGAATTTTTGGAGTTGATTTAGGATTTTGACTGAATTGGTGAATGAAACTGTATGTGGCAATATTCCGGAATTATAAAGATTGTAATGCATGGATTGTACCGAAATGTATGATGCTCTTTTGAGGTGGTGTCCTTCATGAAACATTTTCCTCTAGATCTTGTATATAACATGTCGAATTTTTAGAATTTATTAAGGCTGTTTACTAATTTTTCAAGAATTATGACCAAATGAGTGCAATCTGTTTTTATCCGAAATTTTGCTGTACTTTAAAAAATAAATGAAATTGCTCCATGTGATATAATGTCTTGAGTAGTTGATTATGCTGCATATGTGGTGACATATGGCATGTTATATGACATCAAAAGCTAGTTGAGACCTTTGATATTGTTGCATCAAATGCCATGTTGAAAATGAGACATATATGAGATTATATATTGTGATAATAATGAGATCGTCGGAGGTGTGAGCTGACGATGCCTCGGGAGTTTCGAGATGCCCGGAGGTTTGTGCCGGATGCCTGGTTGTATTTTGATACATGCCTGGAGGTCCTCGGGAGTTTTGAGATGCCCGGTATTTTGATACATGCCTGGAGGTACGTAATGTCCAGGGGGAATGCCTGGTGGTATGGCGGTGCGTAATTCCGGAAGCCCTAGAGGTGTGTGCCGGGGGGATTCCTCATAATGCTAGTTGGGATATGAAATGCCTGGAGTGTGTGTGCCGGATGCCCGGAGGTGTGTGCCGGAGGCCCTCGCGATGCCAGGTCAGGTTGGATGCGAGCGATAAATTGTGGGATGCAAACACTGGTCCCTGGGAAGAAAAATGATGTGATCTAATTGAAAGATACAAATCGATAATTGAATCATGCGCATGGATGTGATGCCATATGGGATTGCAAGCATGAAGTGCATGGTGGTATATGCATGTTGCATGGTGATATATGCATGGCTGCTCGATGATATAAGTACAAGTGCATGGTGGTATATGCACGTTGTATGGTGATATATGCATGGCTGCTTGATGATATAAGTACAAGTGCATGGTGGTATATGCACATTGTATGGTGGTATATGCATGGCTGCTTGATGATATGAGTACAAGTGCATGGTGGTATATGCATGTTGTATGGTGATATATGCATGGTTGTAAGGTGAGGTATGCTCGAATGCATGAATAATATGTATTTTATTCATGATACCTTGATTGTTCTGTTTGACGCATTGTGTAGTTTACTGGATCTTTACTGCTGAGTGGTTGTACTCATCCCTTTGGGAACTAACATTTCAGATTAGATAAGATACCTCTGCTACCATTGCCATCGGTAGATGGATCAAGTGATTGGATATGACCGCAAGGAGGAGGATAGCAAAGGAAGGAACTTTTGGACGCCAACACTGATCGATGGACTTTAAGTATAGGACTGTTGGAGGAGATGTCGGTCATCTTTTGAAGTATAGCCGAGTATAGAAGACTATGGCATTTTTGATGTACTGATAAATGATGTCCATCTGGTTTAAGTAAATAAAAGTGTTTGGCTTTTACTTATAAATGTTTAGTGGGTGTGCATCATTTTCTAATTATAGGGAAGGGAGTTGATGGATGTGCTTCCGCCATATAAATTGCGCAGGGACCGATCTAAAAGATGTAAACCCCCAGGATTCATGAATTATAATGAAATTCCTTGGTATCAGAGTATTACATTATCAAGTCAAGTGAAAGGTAAACGAACAGTGGCGACCCTAACGGATCGGGGGCCATCGAGGGGTGCCACACTAGGGCCTTCCCGACCAAGGGCAAGGGTTTCGCGGTTGGTAAGGGTCGTTGGCCCTAAAAAAAAAATATTAAAAAATTCAAAAATTCAGAAAATATTAAAAAATATTAAAAAATTATCTACGTTAATGTTAGTGAAGCCACGCCGGACAACCAGTTGTCATGTCAGATTTTTCGATTAGGCAAATCGTCGATGGCACTCAAGTGATCGATTTTTCAAATTTATGCCATTCAAGTGACCGAAAAAAAAAAGTTTTGGCACTTACGTGAGTGCCATACGAAAGTTAAGACACTCCTACTGTTCTTACCCTACCAATTGAGGACATAAGTGAACCAGCAAAAACGAGGCAAATAGCTCTTATCTTATACCATAAAGGGCAAATTCCATGAATACTTATCTCTCCAGCTTAGATGAAAGTTGTAATGATAAGAATTATCTATTTTGGAATGCTGATTATTTCTCTCAAATTAAGCAAAATCATCAATGTCCTTCCTAGGAACAAAATGGAGTGGATATTTTGGGTGAAAATGAACTCTAATACACATAACTACATGTTTAGTTTTTCCATAAGCAAATTAGTAAGACATTCCGGGTTATTCTGAACCACATCTAAAGCAACCATAGGACACTCCACGCATAACTGCATGTTTAGTTTTTCCATAAGCAAATAATTTTTAGTAAGACATACCAGGTTATTCTGAACCACATCTAAGGCGACCGTAGGACACCACGACCTACTATGCCTTCCAGGAACTTGAACGCATTCTTGCCGAACAATCTCTCTTCCAAGATCTCTGAGTTGGTCGTGCATCCATAATCTATCACCCTTGATGACCTTTATCAAAGACAAATTAATAAGGACACAAAGTCCAGTTTCTGGAAAAAAATCACAAGCTTTCCACATGTAATATGCGGGGATTTTTTCTTCATCAATGCAGTGACATGCGATATCAAGAAAAATTTGTTGTTGCTCATACTCTAATTCTTTGTAACTTATCAACAACTTTTTCTGCACATCCTGATTGGGCACTTTCTTCAACTTCTTTGATGTGTCTTTCCATGTTCTCTTGCTTTTTGAATGAAGTAATGCACCTATAACCTCAAGAGCCAAAGGTAGTCGTCCAATAAATTTGACAATTTCACATGAAATATTGCTGTAATCATGTGGAGGTGAGTCTCTTTCGAAGGAGTGCTTGCTAAAAAGTTGAAGAACATGGTCAAACTGCATTTCCTTCATTTCATAAAAAAAGAAATCTCGGTAACGCACTGGAATGGTATTGTCATCTAGGGTGTCCGTTTCAGGAGCCAAAAAATGGGTGTTCCTAGTTGTGATAATAATTCTGCTTCCTGAATAGAACCAACTAGACTTACCGGCTAGTTTCATGAGCTTGCACCTCTTGTCCAAATCATCAAGAACAATGATGACTTTCTTATTATTGAGTCTTTCATCAAGTGTCCGCATCCCCTCATTGGCATCAATAACATAACAAAAACTAAAATCGAGAAGGTCACATGCTAATTTATTTTGTAGACTTAAAAAATATTGTTTGCACGGATATCTGAAAGAAAGCTGGAACTTTCAAATTGAGAAGAGATATGCTTGAAGATAGCCTTGGCAAGAGTTGTTTTCCCGACAGCACCCATACCATGAATCACGACAAAACATACACCGGGAGTGCCTAGGCCTAACAACTCCATAACGGTCTCCATCTGATAGTGAATTCCCACCAAGTCATCATGCCAATTTCTTTGTGAAGATCTCAGTTTATCCTGGCTGCCATATATACAACGCAACCATCTCAATTTGAGGAACCACAAACATAATATGTCGCATAGAATTATAAATATGTAAAACCGAAAACTTAGATTGTTAACATCAAGCATGAATTATCGGTCTGTTTCATTTTTGGTCTACCTCAATTCAAGAAGATTGATCTTAGTTACTGAGAACCATGGTTGGATTTTGGGGTGGAAGGGCCAGTCCTGAAGAGTATTTAGATGGTCAATCAGCAAGGTTCTAACGGGCCATGTGGCCATCGAAAGTAGTTTAGTAGCCCAAGAGCCCAAACCGCCCCAATTTTTTTTTTTTAACTCGTGCCGGGCTTTGTCAAACGGTGAAATTTGATCAAATCAAAAGTCGTATAGGAAGAGTATCCATCGGCGGGCCAATTTTGAAGAGGAAGTTAATGCTTTAGTGGGGAAGTTTGTGACACCAAAGTCATGGGTAAAATTCATCATCAAATGATTTATGAGATTCAATTGTAATAGGAACTTACAACAAAGAGGAACGATGTAATAAACTGCATGCAAAAGTGCAGTCAATGGATTGGTTAAGAGTTCTAAACATTTATATGCAGATGCGATGAAGGACTTTTGAAAACCGACAAGGTAATTTGCACTGTTGTAATCTAACACGGAAGCTAAATAGATCTTTCTATCAAATCAATACGAAATTACTATGGAAATAAATGAGGAATAGCAAAGAACACCAAAAATTTATTTGGTTCGATCTGAGTATCGATATCTATTTCATGAGGAGAGTCAGCAATAATTAATCCACTACTAATAAGAGAATCAAAGTTACAATTATTTACATGCTCGAATATTTCTCACACCTAGATTAAGCCCAAAGCAAACCCACTAATATTATCCAAAATAGGAAACTGTTTTTTTTTTTTAATATATAGGAAACACAATCAAATTAAAAAGCTTGTTCAGACTAGAGACATATTCTTAACATGCATGATCATTATTGAGTTTTCATGGTTATGAAACTGCGATCTAATTTTAGAAATGAAAGTGTATAAATTGTCATTAATTACCCGTGATCTTTTAAGTTCCATCCCTTGATTCCAGCGACCTCTCTGAGGGCCTCCTCCCATCACTTCAACGTATCTTCACCAGACTCTCTCATGCTTTTGTAGGGCCTTACCGTACAATCCGGTTTTGAGTTTAACATCAGATGCATTCACCTCATAGAAGATGGGCAAGACCGCTTTCTCCTCTCTCTTCCTATACTCCATCATGTACGCGAGCTCACAGAGACACTTACTGGAAGCATAATCTTTAGAGAAGATCGGTATGTAGATTTTCGAATTGGAGATTGCTCTTAGAAGCTTGCCTCCGATCTCTTCCCCAACACGGAGCTCTTCATCGTCTTTGAAGACGCGTATCCCAGCCCGCATCATGGCCGCGTAGAGAGAGTCTGCGATGGTTAAGCGAGTGTCGGGCCCCCTGAAGCTCAAGAACACCTCGTAGTCCCTCCTTGACAACGATGAGGATTCACCGTTAATGGGGAGAGACTTTCCACCGGGACGTTCCATTCCTGCGGATCTTTGGCTACAGAAGCGATCTCAAGCTTTTTTGCTTGTTTGAAATTGCAACTTTCCAGTTACCTCGCGCCGTTGGCAATTTCTAAGAGAAACGGTCGACTGACTTAATTTGTCCTAAAAGAACTGTTCACTGATTCAGGCTCCTCGGGAGAGACAGGAGATGCAAAGAAAGATCACTTCTGCGCGTTTCCACGAAATCACCTACCTTGAACAACTGTTCTTCATTTGTAGTTCATCAAAACTCCTTTTCCAAATGGCCATCGCTTTTGGCAGTGGTTTCTCGGAACCTACCTGAGTTGATTTGTGGAAGTCTTCGGATGTATTAGAAAATTGAGCCTAATTTCCTGAAAACCCATCGATTTTGAGTGGAGCATTAAAGCATGGGAGGCATTTTTCTATAAGCAAGTGATGAACCCCAATAGGAATTGAAATAAAAAGCTGAACTAACCCCTGAGTGCAAGTAATAATGCCCTTTCACTTTTTTTAAAGCTACTTTATTTTTTCCCATTGTTAGATTGTCGTGCCATGGAATAAAGTGCGTTGGACAAACAATGAGTCACAGAAACTAGGAAAGAGACAGACTCCCTGAGTCTTCGTCTTCTCTTTATTTATCAAGGAAACTTCTGAAAAATATTAAATGAACCCAAGTGATGCAGGTTTTGTATGAAGTGAGCATGAAACGTGGAGACAGACAGTAGATTCACCATTGTTTACTCTGATAAACAAAAGGTCTAGAGAACATTGAGCCAATTGGAACAATACCTATCTTATTTTTAACAAAATTAAACAATTCCTAGTCTTTGCTCAAGTCCAAGTTCTTGGTAAGACGAGATGGTGATGGGAGTCTTTTAAAGCTAAGCGAAGAACTAATATAAAAAGACCAAGACTTCTTTTGAGCCTAATAAAGTTTTTTCCCTCAAATCTTTTTTGGCATCGTAGGTCCTGTTTGTTAACGTTTTTTTTTTTTTTCTGTTTATGAACAAAATTTCTGTTTTTTTGTTCTAGGGAACGAAAAAAGCACAGAAACGGGTTTGTTTGCGTTTTTGTTCCAAATCTATTTTTTTTGTTCTCAGTAACACATTTGGAACATAAACGAGAAATAAGAAAAACATGTTTATTGTTTCTGGAACAATTTTTAAGAACAAATTTTCTCTCTCCTCTCTTTTTCTTCTCTTTTTTTTTTCCTCTTTTCTTTTTCTTTTTTTTCTTTGGCCGGTCGCCGGCCTTGGCCATGGCTGGCGACCGGCCGTCAAGGGCCGGCAACCTCGCCGGAGCATCGCTGGCCCTTAGCGAGGCTTGGCCTCGCCTTGGCTGGGCGAGCTCGGGCTTGCCCAAATTCGGCGAGGCCCGAGCTCGCGCAGCCAAGGCGAGGCCGAGCCTCGCCGTCGCGGGGCAAGGGGCGGGCGAGCTCGGGCTCACCGGATTTGGGTGAGCCCGAGCTTGCCTAGCTAAGGCGAGGCCGCCGGCCCTCGTCGGCCGATCGGTGGCCATGGGCTGAGGCCGGCAACCGGCCAAAAGAAGAAAAAGAAAAAAAAAGAAAAAAAGAAAAGAAATTAAAAAAATTAAAAAATTAAAAGAAACAAAAAAAGAACACAAATTTACCAAACTTTTTTTTTTTTTGGTGACCCAGGGAACCTCCATGCGCCGCTTTGTGGCGGAGTAAACCCTGGGGTGAACTGGGCCACCACCACAAACCCAGCCACAGGTGAGTCGCGCGTTTTTGCAACCCCGAGGTTCGAACTCCTCCCCCAGCGATGGGGTACTAAGTCCTAGGCCACCGAGGCCACCGCGGGCGGTGGACCAAACGTGTTTCTATTCATTTTTTATTACCGGAACAAGTTTACCAAACACCTTCTTCTGTTCATAAATTGTTCCACGGAGCAGAAATAGTTTTTTCTATTTCTGTTCCCTAGAACAATTTTTTAACAGAAACGTTACCAAACACGCCCTTACTTAGTCATTTCATCATCGTGATGCCCTGCTCTCATCTATATCCAACCCTACACAAAATGCTTTAAAAAGGACTCTCATTATTGTTGAAAAAAAGATAGAAAAAACTCTATGAGCAGATGGTCTTGCGGCCAAAATAATTGGAAAACACCGGTAGTTGCAAAAGTTGTTCAATTGGATCCACATATTCCATGGCATAAGTTCAAATTCCTGCTACATATCAAACCTTCACATGAACGATTCTATTATCTCTGGACATCATATAAAAGGAGCCGGAACAAATGGCGATTCATTACAATTACCTGTTTTGAATGCGGATGTCGAATCCGGAGCGTGTTCAACACATTATACCAAGTGAAAGACCTCGAAGAGCTCATGGAACAACTTTATACAAGAATTACAGACTAAGAATGGCCTAGAGACCAAATTAATTGATGTTCTTATAAGATTGGTATACCATCTTGGACATTGGGCCTGCTTGTTTTCATTCTTTTTTTTTCTATTTTTGAACAAAATTTCTGTTTTTTTGTTCCGGGAAACAAAAAAAAAATGAATAGAAACGCGTTTGTTTGCGTTTTTGTTCCAAATCTATTTTTTTGTTCCCAGGAACACATTTGGATTAGAAACGAGAAACAAAAAAAAACATTTTTCTTGTTTCTGGAACAATTTTTAAGAACAAAT
This sequence comes from Eucalyptus dawsonii, assembly GCA_016097615.1. NCBI lineage: Eukaryota > Viridiplantae > Streptophyta > Magnoliopsida > Myrtales > Myrtaceae > Eucalyptus > Eucalyptus dawsonii. Next base: position 84,535,353 of record CM027873.1, on the reverse strand, counting down.
TTTCTCTCTCCTCTCTTTTTCTTTTCTTTTTTTTTTCTTCTTTTCTTTTTCTTTTTTCTTTGGCCGGTCGCCGGCCTCGGCCATGGCCGGCAACCGGCCGTCGAGGGCCGGCAACGCTGTCGAGGTCCGGCGGCCTCGCCGAAGCATCGCCGACCCCCGTGATGCTGAGCGTCGCTGGCCCCTGGTGAGGCTTGGCCTCGCCTTAGCTGGGCGAGCTCGGGCTCACCCAGATCCGGCAAGCCCGAGCTCGCCTAGCCACCGGCGAGGCTCGCCGGCTTGGCGGTGGCCCGGTGAGGCTTGGCCTCGCTGGTGGTTGGGCGAGCTCGGGCTCGCCCAAATCTGGCCAGCTCGAGCTCGCCCAGCCTTGCCCTGCCGAACCTCACCAACGCGGGCAAGGTTGGGCGAGGTCACCGGCCCTCATCGGCCAGTCGCTAGCCATGGCCGAGGCCGGCAACCGGCCAAAAGAAGAAAAAAAGAAAAAAAGAAAAAGAAAATAAATATTAAAAAATTAAAAGAAACAAAAAAGAATACAAATTTACCAAACATGTTTCTGTTCATTTTTTATTCCGAACAAGTTTACCAAACGTCTTCTTTCGTTAAAAAAATTGTTCCCCGGAGCAGAAATAGTTTTTTCTATTTCTGTTCCTTGGAACAATTTTTGAATAGAAACGTTACCAAACGCGCCCTAATCTTGTCTTCATTAATTATATAAAACGTAGATAGTTGTTCAGTGATTTACCTAGATGAATCGGCAATTATAAACCTCACCTTCATAATGATAACCAAAGCTAATATTCTCAAAATAGACCTTTGTATAACATGGGAAACCCAAGTTGAATTTCTTTTTTCTCGATAATTATCCTTGTAAAAAATCAAAATTAGCGGACTCTATTACATTTTGGGAATCCGTCCATTTAACTCAGGTTCTCTTGATTTTGTACGCAAGGCCGGCTTCGCAGATATAGAAGAGTAATCCTGTTTCATACTCATGCGGGTATCGTAGCAGTCAGTATAAAGCATGATCCCACATGACATGAACAGTTACGGAAATTGCACAATCTGTACTAGTTCAATCATCAAACACTCACATAACAGAATGTTACAAAGTAGTACTTTCTGAAGTTAACAATCACTTGGTTCTTCCAATGCCACAAGCCCAACTTAAATTTATAACACCGACCAAAGCAAATTCCTGACGAAATCATCTGATTTAGTCTTGAGAGAGAGAGAGAGAGATTAACGAAGCTACAATTGTAGATGTTGGGAAATAATCGACTGGGAAAAATGGAATCAAAGACTTTGAGGCGGTGAATACTGTGTCATTATATAGAACTCATCATCATCATCTATTACTTTTCTTTTTGGTCAATATCATTAGCTATCAGTTTAGTTACCTTGAAATTGCCATCGATCTCGATCACACTAGTCCTCTTAAATTCCTTTACTGGGAATACTAATGAGAAGAACTGTGTTGAAGAGGTACTAATTCACCAACCCGTATATCGAGTGCACTACACATTGACCCAAATCCATGGCTGATGATGCGTGATCGCAAGAGCCACATATCCACACTGGGTGCATTTGGAAGTTCCAGCCGGATCTTCAAAGTGAGTTCGTTGAGGAATTGCATCAAACTTGACAACCGAAGCAACTTTTGAGTCCAAGTCGACATTGATGATCGGGTCACTGAAGATGATTACCGGTAACCCAGTCATTTTTATACATGGAAAGGAGTTCACTCTAGGCCCTGCACTAAACCAAGATACTACAAGACACAGAATTACCATTTATCACCAATATTCGCAGCCATAAGAAATATCTTGATGGTAAAGACAGACACATCGTTGAAGTTGCCAACGCTTGAAAAGAATTTCGGAACAAAAGGGTCTCATGAATTACAGAAGTCCGCCAAACTCAATCTGCTGATACCTTATTCTGTATCAAGTACTGCAAATCGCTAAGATGTTTTTAACTTTTTTAGATACAGCACGACTCTTCTGTACACTGATTCCAGTGAGTGCTCCAAGTTTAAAAGCAGATGACTACTCCATTTGATCATCCACATGCATTTTCCTTCTATTGATTGAATCACGTTGCTTTTATTTGGAAACAGATAAAGTTTTCTGTCTTCGCTATATCCCTATGCGACAGAGTTTAGAAGAAACTATCAGCCTCGGCAAACTGAGTGGCTTTAAGCAAAGTGCACAAGATTTTCCATTAAAAATCACACAGAATCTGTGGCATACATTAGAAGACAAAACTGCAGATAGATAATTGCAAGAAGGCATATCGCTTGCTTTCTTGAAGTCAATGAAAAAAAGCTTCAAAGAGTCCTTGCAACGCAATATCACTTTCCTGAAATAGGGCTGTCGACAAATTGATTAGAAGCGGATGATACTTGTCCGGCAGAGTTAAATGTGCAGGAACAGTTCAGATTTTTCAACAAACAAAGCAGTGTTAAAACTGTGACAACTAGGATGCGGACTGAAGCAACCAATACCTCAGCTGTTTTACAATTTATACACAGTGTAGGCGCGAAGGGGCAATGGAAGTGAACCTATGTGATTAAATCGAGCAGTACTTCCCGATCTTTTCAGAATGAATACGATGTAAGATTGTATATCAGATATTCATGACAGGAACCAAAAGACGTGGCAAGCAAAATGAATTGCAAAGAGAGTGGGTTAAGGTACACGCAATCACTGTCTGTTCTGTGCTTATTATTCTATAGAATTGTCAACGCCTAACTTGGATTAAAGCGCAATAAGCCCAATACACAATGGTTATGCTAAAGTGAGCACATATGCATTGGTTGTGTAGCGGGTTACTTTTGGAAATGAATTGGTTGGAAATACATATCATACTTCTATAGGCGGTGTAGGTGTAGGTTTCCTGTGAGAAAGAAACATCACTGCGAAATTCATTTTCATTTCCTCCTGTTCTCTTAGCAAATTTACTTTGATAGTTAAGTGAATCATACTAAGTATAGAATATCTTTGCTTTCTACCGTCTATACTAAGGTTATGCCCCAATTTGAATTTCTAAAGGTATGGACATCACGAGTTACGCTTCACATCATAAATATTTTTAAAAAGTGAGAACAAAAAAATAAAAACCTTAGAGTGAAAATGCCTTTCAAGATTTCGCTTGTTTATTGATTTGGGCGTTAAAATTACAGTAACAGAAAATTAAATGTAAAATAGAGCATATAAAGGAAGAACAAAAGTTGAAGCAAATAACACTGAGGGAAAGCAATATTACCCTCTCGCAAAACCCTTTGACTCGCACAGCTTGTTGTGTCTGAAGAAAGCTTAAAAGGACAAATAGATAAAACCGTCGTACCCCGACTCTACCAAAATAGAGAAAATGGCACGGTCGTCCTCCTATCCAAAGGACGCAATCTCATACACATAATCAACATTAACCTATTATCAAAATATATATTGATTAATAAATCATAAGAATAATAAGCTAATTATGGGACTAGTTCTAAGATCCACCAATTAAAACATTTCTATCTCCTGACTAACAAACTAAATCCAAGAAGTACCATTACAAATGATACGTATCATTATCTCAACTTATACCCAAAATCCACATTTCTATTGATCGCTCTCATCCTATTTGTTGGCAACTCAAAAAGAATTCAGATGAATGATATAAGTAAATCACTGCTCGACAAGTAGTTAAAATTCTTCTTAGCAAATCGAGTATCCACTATACACAATTATAAAGAATATTAGAAACATATCCAAATCCAATATATAAAATATGTAAAAATCCAAATATGAATTATATCACTTCAACAAAGTTTAATACGTATCAAAAACACTCATTCGATCAATAATAAACAGTAGTAGTTTGATCCATACGCCTCGTGGTAAGGCTTACCAAGATTCCCCCCTTGAAGTAGGTCTCCACTATTTTCAGCCAGTTGCTTTGGCCATGTAGGACATCCCAAGAACATGTATGCATACCTACAACACTTTAATGGTTTCAAATGATAGCAACAAGAGAATAAAACCATTAACACAATCCTCTCACAAGTCACAACACCATTTTGGAATTTATTTCATAAACTAGATTCGCAAATTGATACATAAAACCCTTCGCAATTCTATCCACAAAAAGAAAATCATTCATGAAAATTTCTCAAATCATTTCACAAATAATCAGCTCTCAAACTATTTCAAGAGTAGGGGTATGCAATCGGACCAGGTATACTTGGGAACTGGACTAGCCCACCAAGAAAATAAGGTCGGGAACCGGTTCCTATTCAAATTGGTCCAAGAACCGGTTCCCAAAATTTAAAACTAGTTTGAACCGGTCCGGGTACCGGTTTCAAGTGATTACCCACCCAGGAACTGGTTCTTAGATTGGTTTTGGAACCAATTTGGGAAGCAAAGGTCCAAAACCCTATTTTTCCCTTGCTTTCTATTCTTACTCCCCCAGTCGCATGATGTTTTTCCTCTTAGCTCTCTTAGACACGCACAACACTCCTCCTTTGTCATTCATCTTCCTCGCTTGCTTCCCTCCCTCACCGACTCTCTCTTGCACCGTCTAATGAACGGATGGCATCCGTCACTGCCAAATTTCTATGTACCACGTGGATTGGCTTGCCTAATTTCTCTTTTGGAGAAGAAGTTACGCTTGCAGCAGAGATTTGTTAACTATCTTAGATAAATGAAAAGTTTAATGTAGTAGTTATGGGAATGAGACTAATATTAGACCCATGTTTATTGCTAATATTTATGCAATTTTATGGTTTTTGTTTTGCCTTATGATTTTATTTATGATAATTAGTCTTGTGGATCCTTAATTCTTCATTTAGTCAAAAAGTTCATGTACTTATTAATTATAAGTACTTAATGTTTTAATACAAATTAGGAGGATTACGTTATTTTCTTATGTATTAATGTAAAATTCGAAGCCGTATAGGATATCAAACGATTACAAAATAGGTTCCAATAGAAATAGGGTTGACCCTGGAACCGGACGAGAAAAACAAGGTGACTCAGGTACAAAATCCAATAAAAATAGGGTCGGGTACAGGATCCGAGTCTAGATCCAACCCACCCTAGACCTAATCACCCTTATTCAAGAGATATTTTGCTAAGCTATTTCAAATAACCAAATAGGTAGTAAATGCCTAATGAGTCTTATAAACTAAACACCTTTCTTTTAAATAAATATCATAACGTGCAATACTCATTTATAACTTATAGCATATCTAATTCCTATGATTAAAAAGACGTGAGTTTACAAATCATAGAAAAGACAAGCACTGCTTCTTGCTAACCAAAAGCCAAATTAAAAGCTATACTGCTTGAAAAGTTTCAAAATCCTATCTAAGAAAGCATTAATCAAATGTCAACATATCAACTAAGATTCTACTAAGTGATGCTAATTTTTTGAGTCAAAATGTCCACTATGAGTCCACAAATGGCCACACAAGCATTAAACTTGCTGCAGCGAACGGAGCAACAACCTCAAGCAACAACCTCATCTTACGCAGCAAATTTTGGCGCATCATCTCTCCCTACCTTACTCCATTTCAAGTGAGTTTACAGTCAAAAAGAGAGCAAAAAAAACTACTAAAAGACCCAAAACTCCTTAGAACCAAACTTTGGCCGACAACTGATGAAATCCCAGACGAAACACTATTGGTTGCGGTTATTTTTAAAATAGTTTTCGAGAACTTTGAAAAGTCAATATCTCCCAAACGGAAAGTCCAAATCGCATTCCACAAAATCTCAAGATTCCAAGACAACCTAAAGTTTCAAAACAACACGATTTCACAGCACAACAATCTCTACAATCAACCTAGGAACCTAAAACCCGAACTAAACTGATCTAAAATTACAACTTAACCGAGCAAATCTCTTTGATTTAATTAGATGAGTTAAGGTTTAGAATTCTTACCCAGCGCTTCCAAACGGTATTAATCTAGCTTGTTGAGACCTCCAAAGCGTGCATGCAACGGAACCCCCTTTCTTCCCACCCTCAATTTCCTCTTTTCTGTTTTCACTTTCTTTTGCCGACTCACTCCTGTCTTTTCATGCTCTTTATTTTTTCTATGAACCATCTCCAGAAGGAAACAAGAAGATGGGCTAAGGAAAGTGGGCTAAGGCCTCTTGGGCCTAAATTTTCCTTTTCAGGAGAGGTCCTCAGCGGGCTGAGATCTCTTGGGCCTAAATCTTCTTCAGTGAACTCTTCTTGGAAAATTTCGGATTCAGAGAATCTCGCCCATGTCTCCATATTCATAGCTTCTCGGGAATCAGCGAGATCTTCTATGAAGACGGGCCCACTTTCAGACCTTCTTACATATTTCGGTGGGCTAACCTCAACATCACATGCATTCGGTATAGTAGGCAACTTTTGCACTGATTCGCAGTAGTAGACTCTCAAAGACTGGAGCTTCTCTAGCTTCGGGGCATCAGGAATGGGCCTTTCCGTGGAGCTACAATCTCCAGTTGAAGATGGTTGGGATTCGATCTCGGTTAGGTGCGGGCAGTACTCCACGCTCAGCACTCGGAGCTCCTTTAAGCTTGATAGATTAGATAGTGTCACGAGCCATATGCACTCGCGCACTTGCAAATGCTGGACACTCTTCAGCTGTCCAAGTTCACTGTCAAACTCAATCTTTCTTAACCGGCAACCAAAGAGCTTTAATTGAGACAAACAACCCAAGTTGGAGGACCATGGCCATTTTGTTGGTGTCTCAACATCTTCTAAACTCAAGTCTTCTAAATTGGACGGGAGCCCAATCAGAGAACGGGGGTCTGGACAAGTTATTTCAAGTGACCGGAGCTGAGAAAGGGAGCTCAAGTCAGTAGGAGGCAAGTTGGAATTGGAAAGAACCAATCTTAACATCTGCAATTCATGTAGCCTTCCAAGGAACTCCAAGTTCGGAATTGGAACTCGTCCTTGTGTAGTTTTAAAGAGCTTAAAGTCAAAAGCACAATCACTTATGTCTAGATGATGTAGATTAGTGAGGTTTGAGAGGTCGGGTATTGCTTGCAGTGATGAAGAGGACAACTCTAGTTTTCTTAAACTTGTCGGGAGATTTGGCAGCGACTGTAGCTTGACACAACATGATAAAACAAGTTCTCGAAGATTAGAGAGCCGATTGATTGTTGTTGGCAATCTACTAATCATGCTCTTGGACAAGTTCAAAATAGTCAATTTGGATAGTCCCGTGATTTCACTTGGAATTTTGCCCTCGAGATTTTGACAGCCTTTGGCAATCAACTCCTCAAGATTCTCCAAAGTCCATATGCTCTTCGGTAGCTCTCTTATCTCCGTCCCATCCAAACACATGAACTTCAACCGTCTAAGGTTGCCAATAGAATTAGGTAATTCTGCAATATTTGTATGAGATAGATCCATTTTGAGTAGCTGTTCTAGTCTTCCAATGGAATCTGGTATTGTACTTATATCAGTACAAGATAAATCCAAACAAAGAAGCGACCTCAACTCTCCAATTGAATTCGGAAGCTTACTAAGCACTGTACAACAATGTAGAGACAGATGTTTCAAATCTAGTAGCTCTCCTATTGAGTGTGGAAGTTCTCTAACATCATTGTTATTTTCCACTTTCAACATTGACAAGGACTTCAAACCACCAATTGAGTCTGGTAATAGAGGAGCGACAAAATTGCTGTCAATGCCAGAATGGTAAAAGATAGAAATACGACCCTCCTTATTGATTTCCATGTACTTTAGGCGTCCTAGTTGACCAATTGAGTTATCAATTTCTTCCAACGTTGTACAATCTTCAATAACCAATCTTTTCAAATTCAAGCACTTGGAGAAATTAGGTGTCCTCATTAAGTGATGACAACTTCTAAAATATATGACTTTTAGGTTATCATTGACCTGCGAAACAATCAATTATAGAGGCTTAGGTGAAGGTCAACTCAATGTGGCGAATGTGTACCCATATAAAGGAAAAATCATGTATTATACGAAATTGTACCATGCATGATGCCCATCCATTCCAATCTTTAGTAATGTCACTCTTTGAAAGCTTGAGAACAGCCAAGTTCCTTAGACATAAACCATGGGCATGTAGGTTTGAAGGGCAATGACGCCAAGAGAGCCATGTTAGATTTGAGAGAAGATTTTTGAAATCTCCAACCAAGTTTCCCCCATCTATTTCAAGGAACCTCAAACTAGGTAGCCTTGAAAATTCATCACTTGTAAAATTGTGCATGTTGGCAAGTCTTGGGAGTCTGAGTGCTACAATGTTTTCTGTTCCCTAATAATTTGAAGCAATAGATACCGATATGAGTGAATGATTTAGAATAAATTCTAGATATCAAAATAGGAAGTATGTATCTTATTTCAACCAATAGAAAACATAAGTGAATGAGCAAAAATGGGGCACATAGATCTTATCTTGTACCAAAAAGGGCGAATTCCATGAACGCTTATCTCTCCAATTTAGATGGGAGTTGTAATGGTAAGAATTATCTATTTTGAAATCTCTCAAATTATGCAATGTCATAATTGTCTTGGGTACAAAAATGAGCGGATATTTTGTGTGAAAATGAACTTTAATGCACATAATTGCATGTGTAGTTTTTCCATAAGCAAATAACTTTTAGTAAGACATACCAGATTATTCTGAACAACATCTAAGGCGATCGTAGGACACCACAACCTACTACGCCTTCCAGGAACTTGAAAGCATTGTTGCCGAACAATCTCTCTTCCAAGATCTCTGAGTTGGTCGTGCATCCATAATCTATCATCCTCAATGAACTTTATCAAAGATAAATGAAAAAGGACACGAAGTCCAGTTTTTGGAAAAAAATCGCAAGCTTTCCACATGTAATATGCGGGGATTCTTTCTTCACCAATGCAGTGACAGGCGATGTCAAGAAAAATTTGTTGTTGCTCATACTCTAATTCTTCGTAACTTATCAACAACTTTTTATGGACATCTTGATTGGGCACTTTCTTCAACTTCTTCAAAGTGTCTTTCCAAGTTCTCTTGCTTTTTGAATGGAGTGATGAACCTATAACCTCAAGAGCCAAAGGTAGTCCTCCAATAAATTTGAAGAGCATGGTCAAACTGCATTTCCTTCATTTCATAAAAAAAGGAATCTTGGTAATGCACCGGAATGATATTGTCATCTAGGGTGTCTATTTCAGAAGCCAAAAAATGGGTGTTCCTAGTTGTGATAATAATTCTGCTTCCCGAACCAAACCAACTAGACTTACCAGCTAGTTTCATGAGCTTGTACCTCTTGTTTAAATCATCAAGAACAACGATGACTTTCTTATTACAAAGTCTTTCCTTAATCACGTGCATCCCCATATCAGCATCATTAACATAAGGATATCTATCATCGAGAAGGTCACATAATAACTTGTTCTGCAGACTTAAAATGTTGTTTGCACGGACATCCGAAAGAAAGCTGGAACATTGAAACTGAGAAGAGATATGCTTGAAGATGGCCTTAGCAAGAGATGTTTTCCCAATACCACCCATACCATGAATCACAACAAATCGTACACCGGGAGTTCCTTGGCCTAACAACTCCATAACGGTTTCCATCTGATATTGAATTCCCACCAAGTCATCATGCCAATATCTCTGTGCATACCTCAGCTTATTAAAAACTTCTTCCAGAACAAGTGCTATAAGTTTATCCTGGCTGCCATATACACAATGCAATCGTCTCACTTTGAGGAACCACAAACAGAATATGTCAAGTATAAATATGTTAAACCAGAAACTTAGATTGTAATAATCAAGCATGAATTATGGGTCTATTTCATATTCGGTCCACCCAAGCCGAGAAGATTGATGGCAGTTACTGAGAACAACGGTTGGAGTTTGTGGTAGAAGGGCCAGTTCTGAATAGTACTAAGATGGTCAATCAGCAAGTTCTAAACAGGCCATGTAGCCACCAAAAGTAGCTCGCTAGCCCAAGAGCCCAAACCAGCCCAATTTTGTTTGGTTCGTGCCAGGCTTTGAGGATGGCAAACGGTGAAATGGGATCCAAATACAAAACGTACAGGGAGAGTATCCTTCGGTGGGGCCAACTTTGAAGAGGAAGCTAATGCTTTAAGTGGAGAATTTGTGAGACCAAAGTCATAGGTAAAATTCATTCTCAAATGTTTTCTCTGAGATTCCATTGTTACAGGAATTACAACAAAGAGGAACGGTGTGATAAACTGCATGCAAATGTGTCGCGGATGCGATGAAGGACTTTTGAAAATGGACATGGTAATTTGCAATGTTGATATTAAATATGGAAGCTAAATGGATCTTGAAACTAAATAAATACAAAATCACCAAAGAAATAATTTAGGAACAATAAAGAATACTAGAGATTATGTGGTTTGCTCTGGGCATTGTACCTACTCCATGGGAGAACTAGTAGCAATTAATATACTAATAATTGGAGAATCACAATTATAATCACTTAGAAGCTCAAGTGTTTTCCATACCTAAATTAAGCCCAAAGCAAACCCACACATATTATCTCACAATCTATCACAAGGAACTCACTCAAAAATCTCACAAATAGAAGATCTAGTACTCTTCCTGTTCACTCTCATGTATTTGATATCAGAATATAGTGTATATATAAAATTCCATCCAAGATAGGAAACTGTTTGTTTGTTTGTTTATTTTTTTAATAGAAAACATACTCAAACTAGAAACTAGGAAACATGTTTAAACTAGAGACATATTCTTAACGTGCACAACCATTTCATTTTCCTTTGACTTTTGAGAGAGAGACAGATTGAGTTTTCATGATTAGGAAACCGTGATTTTAAAAATGAATGTGCAGAAGTTGTCGTTAGTTACCCATGATCTTTCAAGTTCCATCCCTTGAGTCCAGCGACCTCTTTGAGGGCCTCCTTCCATTGCTTCACCGCATCTTTACTAGATTCTCTCTCGTGCTTTCGTAGGGCTTTCCCATACGACCCAGTTTTGAGCTTAACATCAGATGCTTCCACCTCATAGAAGATGGGCAAGATTACTTTCTCGCCTCTCTTCTTACACTCCAGCATGTATGCGAGCTCACGGAGGCACCATTTACTGGAAGCATAGCCTTTAGAGAAGATCGGTACGTAGATTTTCGAATTGGAGATTGCCCTCAGGAGCTCACCTCCGATCTCTTCCCCAACACGAAGCTCTTCATCATCTTTAAAGACGCGTATCTCGGCCCGAATCATGGCCGCGTACAGAGAGTCAGTGATGGTTAAGCGAGTGTCAGGCCCTCTAAAACTCAAGAACACCTCGTAGTCCCTCATCAAAGACGATGAGGATTCACCACCAAGGGGAAAGACTTTCTTTTGGGACGTTCCATTCCTACGATCTTTGGCTAGGAAAGCGATATCAAACTTTTTTGCTTGTTACTCTCCAATTGCTACGCACCCATTGGCAATGTATAAGAGAAACAGTCGACTGAACTTTTTCTCTTGTCCCAAAACAACTGTCGACTGATTCGGGCTGAGCGGAAGAGACAAGAGATGCAAAGAAAGATCACTTCTGCACGCTTCCACGAAAATACCTCCCTTGAACAACCGTTCTTCATTTGTAGTTGATCACGATTTCATCGTTTTTGGCAGTGTTTTCCCAAAACATACCTGAGTTGATTTGTCTTCAAATCTATGGGAGCTCGCCCCTTAAAGCAAGAGAGCCATTCTTCTATACGCAATGATGGAGCCCGGTAGGGACGGACATAAAAAGCAGAACGACTACCTGAGCCCATGAAATAATGCCCCCTTACTTTTTCTAAAGCCACTTCTTTTTCCCCTTGATTAGGGTGTCGCACGTAGGATAGAATAAAGTGCTTTGGACAGCACTTTCGGCTTAAAAACAGATTCTCTGACGTGGAATATCAGAGTGCAGGTCATCAAGGGTCAGTTACGATGATTGATTTTCATATGACCAATTGAGTTCACCCCGTTATTAGGGTTAAGAAGAAGTTAGGATCAAGTCTCTCCTATGCTGTTAATAAGTGCCTCTCAAGAAAAAAAGGTCGAAGTCAATTATTCAAAATGCGTTATTTTAAAGCATTTTACCTTGAAACACGATCTAGTTTGGCATCGTTAAAACTAAATTGTAATTTGCTTAAGGATGACAGTTTTAATTCATAGGCGCCCAAATATGAAGCCTGCCTTGTAACGACCAGGTTTAATAGCCTTGTCCAGCGAAATCAGTTCCTTTAACTCTGAAATACAACGCCTACCCAAGTCAAACCATTGAAAGAAGTAATGCTTTTTCACAATCCTAGAAGGCCTGTGGTAGTGCCTGATTCTAAGTGCAATTATTCTTAGACCAGTGTCTTTGACTAAAAGTACATTTGTTTTACTAAAAATTTCATGATAACAAAAAAATACTTTTGATGAAAGTCATTTTCAAGAAAAATAGTAAGTTTTATTTATTTGGTGATTTATAAAAAGTGATCTTCTTTTTATGAGAAGGGAAATTGTTTTTCCCCAATTTAATATTTTCGTTTTCAATATATAAAAAATGATTTTTGTAGATCAATTAGTTTTTCATAATCCAAACATCCGAATAGTTGGAAAACAAAATTTCAAAATTATTTTTCCTTAAAACAAACAGACTTGCAAAAAATAGCTTGGTGGGTTGAGGATACAAGGCCAAGAAAAAGGAAAAGGGCATGCAAGAAAGGAGGAGAAGGAGAAGTGAGCCAAAGGTTGGAGAGAAGGGAGGAGGTGGTTCCCTATTTATAGGCTAAGCTTCATTTAATGGCCCTAACAAGTGGTCCAATGTGCTTTCTTGGAGTGGCACAGCTAGTTTGACGGCATGGCGCCCTAAGGTTCTAGGGGAATGATTAAGGACAAAGGGTATTCTTCTCATTGGTCCATTTGTACTAATGAGTCATCTAGCATTTATGAATTGGCTAACTTGCCTTCCAAGGCTCATATTAGGGTCATGGTGACCTAAGTTTATAGGGATGCCTAAGATGTTGAGTCACCCTCTTTCATTAATGACTAGACTCCAAGGAACACATGCTACTTATTCTCCAAGCCACGCCTAATTGGTCCACCTAAACTTATGAGTAACCCTTTCATCATTACTTAGCATAACTTAATCTCCAAGGAAAATCTTATGCAATGATGATCAAATCCTCAAATGGCCACCTAAACTAGTGATTCATCCCTTCATTTAATGCTTAAGATATGCCAATCATAAGTCTTGGATTTTTGGCACATTTTTCATGGTTTTTCTTGCTCATGAAGCCAAACATTCTAGAACCTTCCATGGTATGGTTTACTTAAGCCAACTTGCTACCCAAGTTTCTTCTCTTTAACACACTAAGATCCAAAAGCATTTGATGCATTCCTATCTTCAAGCCAAGAAGTCTCTAGATTAGCTTGCTCCCCAAGTTGGGTGTGCAGCCCCCTTCCCTTCCAAGTTGGGCATGTGACCCTCTTATCTTGGGGTGAAAGACAGTTTCGAGCAATTTCCAAAATTAGCATCGTTACCTTATCAAATGGGCTCGAAAAATTATAAAATCTTGATATGTTGTAGAGAAGACCTCAAAAAACATTTTTTGTGAAGGAAACTTAGCCAAATTTGTGCTGTAGAGCAGCAATTCAATGAACACAATCCAAAAATTCATCCGTTGAGCAAATTCAACGGTCAGAGAGAGACTCATTTTGATTCAAAATCTTCACAAACCTCTTTAAAATTTTCATATGTTGTAGATATATATGTCATTTAATTTTTTTTTGAAGGAAGCATGTTCAAATTCGAAAGGGAATATTTCATGAATATTCGAGAAAGCAACTTGATTACCATTTTTACTATATTGAATAGGTTATATACGGTAATTGATTGAGCCTTCGTCTCAATCATTTCACCTAAAAAAAGTCTTAAATTTAAGTATGTTATAGATTAAGATGATTTGAACAACTTTGATGAAGGAAGTTTCTCCAAATTTGAAATACAGAGAGCTCCATAAATTTGAAAAGCAAAAATGGTCCAACAGTTTCAAAAAACTGGGAATTCAAAACCTATGAAACTCAAGATAACAAGTCTATGGGGGAGAGGTGGCCCCCTACGTGGCTTGCAAGATCATTTGCTATCATTTTCTTAGGTCATGAGTCATCCCCTTTCATTAATTACTTGGGATACATAAGCCTTCACACTCATCACACTCATTATCCTCATTTAATGCATTTGACTTTTGTTCTTTAAGAAGATTGGCCTATCTAGCTTAACCTCCTAGTTGGAACCAAAATAAGAGTCAAAATCGAGGATGTTACAAATTTCCCTCCTTTAAAAATTTCATCCTCAAAATTTCTTAACTTACCTAGGTACTTAGAATAGGTGTGGATACTTGTGCCCCATTATTTCTTCACTTTCCCAAATAGTTTCTTATGTTCCATGGTGCTTCCATAGGACCTTGACTAAGGGAATAGCCATGTTTCCGATTATTTGCTCACGTTTATCCACGATCCACACTAGCTCCTTAGTATACGACCCTTGGTCGTCTACTTTGATCTCTTTGAAGTTTAGCACATGTGTTGAATCGCGCTCATATTTTCTCAACATCGATATGTGAAACGCATGGTGAACTTGAGCAAGTCTTGGCAATAAAAGCCAGCCAATAGGCTAAACTACCTATTCTTTCAAGAATTTCAAAGGTCTTAGGTACCTTGGGCTTAGCCTTCCTTCGTTTTCCGCTACACACTCTGATTATTATTCATTCAAATGGTAAACAGTCAACATGACTAGTTCTATTGTTTCCTCTTGTGGTCACTTGATCCTAAGTACTAATGTGACAAACCCATAAAACAACTATAAAAATTCTAAGGGAACTTTTCTATACCACAATAACAAGTCAGTAATCATGAACTACCGTCAAAAAATCAATCAAGCAATCACATGCACGAGTTATTTTCCTAGCTTATTATCCCATATCCCAACACACCTTATCACTCTAGATAATAACCCCGCTTTGATACCAAAACTATCACGACTCCGACTTCATCTCCAGGGTCAAGAGTGACAAGAGTTATTTTCGCGATGTTCCAGGCTTGTCACCATCCCGATTCTTTTTATCTTGTTATCATGCACATGCAGAAATGTGAATAAACAACTCCCCAGACAAACAAGAGTTGGAAAACTAGGACATACATCACAATAACATACTAATTAATATTATAATAAGACTTTTACAAGCCCTTTCTTTATGGGCTCTCTTTTCTTTTTGCATAACTGTACAAGTTTTTTCACATAGGCCAAGGAAAATCCTATCTCCTTTAGCGTGATTATAGCTCCCAAAACTAACGTGAGACTTCCATGCCTACAAGACTGAAAGATGAGGGGTGATTTTTGGGGAAACTTAGTAAGTAAAATTCCTAGTTCTCTATTAGGAAAGCATCTCATCACTAAAGCCTAACAAGTACAACACTTGCAAACAGTATCGATGGTAGATCAATCGCAAGTTCATTGCCACCTCTCAACTATCTGTATGTGATTCACTACACTTAAATGCCATCTTCGGCGAATGTCACCAGAAATCCCATGTGACAATTTTTTATTAGTTTTTTGGTCTTAAGTGGCATCACCGAAAATCTCATTGAAGTCAACAAAAAAAAAAGGCAAAAACGACATCGTTTTTTTAGCGGAATCGAATTTTAATAAAAAAATAATTAAATTAAATTATAAAAATAAATTATTATTATTATTATTTTTAAAACTAGGTTGGGGAGAGGAGGCAATGGCTGAGGATTGAGCCTTCACTTGCTAGTTACCCCCTAGCGAGCAATAGCCCTTGGCCGGGCCGTGCGAGGGCCTCCAACCCTCACCCCAGATCTGGTGAGGGCTCACGGGCCCTTGCCGCCAATCAGCCGAGGTCGCCAGCCCTTGACTAGGGCCTAGCAACCCCAGCCAATGCTCCCCCCACTGTCGCCAGCCCTTCCTGGGGACAGCAGGGAGGCGATGGCAGCGAAGGCTCAATCCTTAACCGTTGCCTCCTCTCCCCAACCTGGTTTTTTTTTTAATAATAATTATTATTTATTTTTATAATTTCATTTAATTAATTTGTATATTAATTATATACCATGTCAGAAAACAAAACTACGTCATTTTTGCTTTTGTTTAGCCACATCAACGTGCAAAACGACGTTGTTTTGCATTTATCTCATCGGAAAATCACCACGTAAGTATTTTGGTCAGATTTTAGCCGAATTGGCACTTAAGTGATCAATTTTGCTCCAATTTTGGCACTTAAGTGTTACTTTCCTAATATTTGGCACTTAAGTGTCCCTCCATACCAAGTTTTGGCACTCCAGGTGTCCAACACTCTTTTTAAAACTTAAGACTATGAAGTTTCTTTTCAAAAATAAAATTTATTAAGTCCTTCTAATTTAGCAAATTTTCTAATTGAGCCGTGTTGATCCTAATCTAGGTAAAATGTAGATGACATGGGCTATCAGACAATGTTAGTGTATGACATGAATAAAATCTTTTGAATGCAATATGTCCACGAGGGTGTAGTTCTTTCAACGTCATACTTTGACGTTATATTGGCTATACTAGGATCCTCTAGGTAAAGGACTTAGAAGCAAAATATCTCTTTTTTTATACAAAAATTCATCTTTATCACCATTGATCGGGTAATTATAGCTTATAAAATCGATCAATTAACCAAATCAATGGAAAGAAAATACGGGTTGTCTTAAAAAAAACACACACACACACACACAAGTTGTGAAGTTAAACTTCTTTTTGCCATGAACAAGTCGGGGTGCTCAAGGCCGGTGATCCCCTCGCCTCAAGGTCAGACCACCTCTTTTCCCTTTTCTACTCCTCGGCTGCCTGACCTTGTTCTGGGAGGGGCGGATGGCCTTGGTGATCCCGAGTTGGCTTGGAAACAAGTCAAGGGGAAGAAGAAGAAGCCCATCCCCCCTAAGGAGTTATTATCCGCCTTACCTATCGAGTGATGAGGGGCGTTCCCTCAACTTGAAGGCTGCTACTCTTGAGCAGAGTTTGCCCTCTACATCAACTCACAAAGCCCTGAGAGGGTTACAGATCCTCACATAGAAGGATGCCTCCTCTCCTGCCGCAGAGGAGGATTCCATCAGCCCTGTCGAAGGCTCTACTCGAGTACTGTTGGAGAAAACTTCATTGAGTGTTTTGAAGTTGACAAAACGTTTCCATCAGTCTAGTCTGAAGACTTGCAAACTCTTCCATCAAAGTCTGAAGACCTCCGGACTGTCAGACTCAAGACTCAAAGTCTATCCTCATTGACAGTTTCTAGACCGTCGAAGAATGCTTATCCGAAACTGAGTATTTCGTTAAGGATTTGATTTTTTCGACTAAAGAAGATCTCTTGGCTGGATATAGCATATCGGAATCCATTATTCAAATTGAGATTAACTCAGACTATCAGACTCAAGACTCAAAGTCTATCCTCATTGACAGTTTCTAGATCGTCGAAGAATGCTTATCCGAAACTGAGTATTTCATTAAGGATTTGATTCTGTCGACTAAAGAAGATCTCTTGGCTTGATATAGCATGTCGGAATCCATTATTCAAATTGAGATTGACTTATGGATTTTGGATTTGTTAATTGGTAAGGTATACTTGGAAGGTTCTACTTATGGAAACCTAGATCCTGATTGTATAGGCGAGCATGATTGGTGGGCTATCGACATATTCCTTAAATAACTCGAAATCTCCCTAATTGATTCTGTCCAATGGGTAGATTGGAAGAATTCCTTTGGTAAGTGCCAACGGGTGTGATGGCATGACGGAGTATATAAGGAAGACGTTCTAGTTGTTCGAGTGTGTGTGCGATAGAAGAATTTTAAAGTCTGAAGCTCTTTGTTCTTAGTCAATTCAATTGTTGAGCGAAATCTTGTACGCAAAAGAGAGTTTATATCTTTGAGAAACATTGAGGAAGTGTAGCAGAGTCTCTACACTGTAGAATCAAGGAAGAACTTTACTGTAACAACTCTTTTATTTCATAGTGAAATCCAGTCGGTGGGCTGTCAGTGCGGAAAAGTGGACGTAGGCTTGGATTAAGCCGAACCATTATAAACCATGTGTTCTTAATTTCTTCCCTATGCTCTTTTACTTTGATTGTAACTCAATTTATTTACAAGAGTCTAATTTCCTTTTCATAATATATTGCTAATTAGAGTTGCACACTTCACTCGGGGAAATTTATTTTTACACCTATTCACCACCCTTTAGGTGCTTGTACTAGCTTTCATAATTGGTATAAGAGTTTATGTTCTCACTTAAGTTGAACTGTTTTACTTTAGAGTTAAAGATCCATAGCTAGTATGTTGGCTCCAGGTCTAGTTGAAGGGCAAAGCAATACCAGACCGCCTTCTTTTGATGAAAAAAAAAATACAACATGTGAAAAAACAAGATGAAGGCATTTATAAAATCAAAGGATCCTCTAGAATGGGATGTGGTAAACAAATGAATCATTCTCAAAATTGCAACAGTCTCAGAAAGAGGAAAAGAAGCTGTTGAGTCTAGTGAAATGACTCAAGAATAAATAACCAAGAGACAAGTTCTTGATTACACATCACCTATGAAGGAACTGATTGAGTGAAAAAAACCAGAATCAACATTACGCTCGGCCAATATGAAGCATTTAAGATGAAACCAGGAGAATCTATCACTGACATGTTTAGTCGTTTTACAGAGATCGTGAATGGTCTTGAATATTAAGGTCAACCAATTTCTGGATCCATGAAGGTAAACAAGTTACTGCGTGGATTGTCCAAGGATTGGAATCACATAAAAACCTCAATAAGGGAGACACAAAGAATCATGTCACTCTCTGTTGACGAATTGATTAGGACTCTTCAGTCTTATGAAGTGGAGAAAATCAACGAAGATGAAGATCCTAAAGGTAAGAAATCCATTGCATTAAAATCTAATGATAATTCTGATGTCACAAATTCTAAAGACGATATGGATGATGAAGAGTTTGCTCTTATGATAAGAAAGTTCAGAAACTAAACAGAAAAGGGAGAAGATTCAATCCAAAGAAATAAAGTTTTCAAAAGCCACAGACTAAATCAGTTGACGATGATGAATCCAATAAAGATGTAGTCTGCTTTGAATGCAAGAAAAATGGACACATTAGACCCAATTGTCCCATTCTGAAGAAAAAGAAAGGAAAAACTAAGAAATATCAAAAGGTACTTAAAGCAGAAACTTGGAGTGATACCGAATGTGAGGAAAGTGATAATGATTATGCCAATATATGTTTCATGGCACAATTAGACTCAAATTCAAACTTCGAGACAGACTAAGACAGTGAAATCGAGGTAAGTAACTTAAAAATCCCTACTAAAGTCTCTAGATACATTGATGAATTGTGTCTTAGTCTTAAAACCTCTCTCAAAAGGATTTCCGAACTTAAAAGGGAAAATTCTGCACTAAAACAACAGGAAAATGTTTGGAAAGAAAATGTTAATAATTTAGACAAAAGTGTTACTACTTTGAAAGAAAATGTAGACAATCTTTCAAAAGAAAATGCATTTTTGAAAAATGATATCTCAAGTATTTCTAAAAGATTTTCTATAGGATCCGAGAAACTTGAAAAAATTCTTTCAGCATAAAGGCCTTACTTCAACAAATCAGGTTTAGGAATAATTGCCGAAATCATTCCTCTAATTGATTTCCCTAAAGTAAATGAATGAATTAAGCAAAGACTTACAAGAGATTCTTACAAAAATCATTTCCAAAAAGTCTTTGTAAAACCTGTAGGCCGCAGTACTCTTAAATGTTCTAAGTGCAATAACTTAGATCATTTTGAAAAAGAATGTCCTATGGGTTGGAAACCTGTTAAGAAGGTATGGGCAAAGACCGTATATTACACTAACACCAATGGACCCAAGAAAATATGGGTACCAAAGAAAGCTTGAGTCTCTTTTCTAAATACAAGTCACTATCAAGAAAAATGTTAAATGATACTTAGATAGTGAATGCTCAAGACATATGACAGGAGACTTAAATTGCTTCATAAAACTTGTACAAGTTAATGGTGGAAAAGTTTCTTTTGGAGGAAACAACAAAGGAAGAATTGTGGGATACGGAATTGTAAAGATTGAAAGCCTCACGATCAGTAATGTTTCCTTAGTAGAAAGACTTAACTACAATTTGCTGAGTATCAGTCATGTTGCGACCAATTTTTCGGGTGTGAACCACCTAGGGTTTGGCTAATGGTTGTTAAGCCTAAACTTAACTCGGGCTTTCCCAAGCCCATACCAATTCGCGACTTAGGTTCAAGTTCTTAGCATGCAATTGCTTTTTTAATCAGGAGTCGCCACTAATCTATTTTTTGGTGGGTCGATTAGAAACCCAAGTAAAGTAATGGGAGTTTCACTTTACTCCTACGAACCAGAGACTATGGTTACAGGGACTTGGTTACACTAGATTTCTCTAATGCCCTTTCGGTACTATTCTTTTATTTTGAAAAAAGTTTGGCAATCAATTTGGATTGATTTTAAATTTATTTCCCTAACATGTGAGGTGATCACGCGGGTGCGTAATCCACCAATTTAACACCCAGATAAATAATAAATAAATTGCAAAAACTTACCTCCAAGCAACGAAAGCATCTACAATGTTAAATTAAAATCCACATCAATAACCCTAGATGTGGTTTCTAATTAACACACAATTTCTTTTTTTGTTTTCACTTAATTAATGAAAATTATACAATATGCAATGCAATATTAACTAAATGACCTAATTCTAATGACATGTAATTTCTAATTAAATGGGCCTGGCAAAAATACTAAATAAAATGCATCTCAATGAATCTAACCCTAATGACATGCATATGATATTTTTTTCTTTTTCCTAAAAGAATGCATTTTATCCTGAATAATAAAACTAATTTAACCGATGACATTTTTTGTATTTTTCATGAAATTCGAAATTTGGTGAAATGTGAAAATTACCTAACTAGATTAAGATCCTTTTTAATTTATATTAGGAATTAGGTTGAGCCATATCCTAATTTAAACTAAAATATTATCTTAACGTAAATAATCCTAAAATGCAATATATCTAAAAAATGCCTAAACTTATAATAAATTAAGAAAAAAATATTATCTAAAATTAAACTAAGTGCAATTTAACTCTAATATGCAATGACATACAAAATATGCCATAATTCTACATGACATGTGCATGATGATTTTTTTTTTTGTTGTTTTATTAATTTTCGAAATTTATAATTGCCATAATTAAACACGCAACTCAAATTAAAATCTAGCAACCTAAATTGAGTTATTTGAATTTTGATATTTTTGAATTTTTTAAATTTGAAATAAAATTCCTATTCTAAATATGTAAACCCTAAGACATGCAATATTCTAACTCAAACATATCTCGAGATAAACAAGGCAATTAAGACGAGACAATTCATTCAAAATCATCAAAAATATCTCTCATCATTCATATCAAGAGATAATATTTCGCTAATAAAATCGATAAATTGATATTAATCCTTAAAGATCAAAATATCAATTTTACTTCCGCTTGATTAATTATTTCATCTAAAGCCTTATAGATGAAATAAAAAAACCCCAAAAACGCGGTTGTGAATCAAGTGATTTATTGGGATTTCCAACTATGCATAGATAGATATTTCAACCAAAGAGAACAACTTATAAAGGGATAATAATAAAAAAAAAATAGAGAAAAACCTAAACTTGCCTAATAAAGTAAAGCAAAAATACCTAATAAATTTTTTTTCTTTAAAAAAAAAAGAAAAAGGGAAATCATGGCTGCTGGTTTTGGGGGAAATCGCCGGCGGGGGTTTCCAGCAAAGGCACCGGGGGCGGCACGACGGCGGCAAGGCAACAGGGAGCGTCGCAAGTCTGGGAGCTGGTGTTGCAAGCGAGGCACTCCGAGCGTAGGTAGAAGCAAAACGGAGACGGCGTCGGGGCGGCAAGGCAACAGAAAGTGTCGCGGGCGGCACAGCAAGACTGGCGGGTAGCGTCGCGGGGGGAGTAGGAGCTTCGGATCACCCGACATCGGTCAAGAGTAGGGCAGAGAGTAAGCCTGAGTCATCAGGTCACTGGATCTACGGCGTCGGGTCTCCGATCGGAGGTCGTGATGAGGTTGCAGGCGGAGCACGATGGAGCAGGGGCTTCGGATCGATGCGGGCTCACGGGTGGAGGTTCAGAGTGGTGGTCTGGCGTCACAGGTGCGGCTGAGTCGTGGCGGCGGCAGTGGGCGAGACAACGACAGTGCGAGCAGGCAGCACCGGCGCCGGCAGGGAGACACCCACGAGGAAGATGAACAGTAGTGTGGGGGGCTTTTCTTTTTCTTTTTTTCTTTAGTTTGGTCTCTCTCTCTCACGTCACTTTTCAACTTTTCACTTTTTTGTGTACTTTTTCACCTCCAAGAAAGAGCCCCATTTTACTTTGCGCTCGGTGTATTTTATAGGTCCAAAAAATGCACCTTCACGACATATATTTTTTCCTTTTTTGCTTGCGCATGATACCTCTAAATATGTCGTTGAAACCTACATACTCCGCACAATATTCCCTTTTGTATTTCTCGCATATTCTATCTAGAAAAATTCCCTTTTTGCACAAAATACACCCCTAGTGTATATTACTTAAAAATATGAAAAATCTAAATGGAATATGTGAAAAATCTTCCCTTCACTGGTGGCCTAAAATAAAATAAAACAAAATGAAAATAAAATGTTTCTAAACTATATGCCATGTGTGTGTGTGTGTGTGTTTTTTTTTTTTTTCTTTACTTTAGTAAAAATTAACCCAAAATTTGTACAAAAATTTATGTGTCAACAAGTCAGCTATGCGACACTGGTTTCAAAATCAACTTTCAAGAAGAAACATGTTCATGAACCAGTAAAGACTCCTCTCAGTCTTTCACGGGTCGAAGACATGGGAATATCTACCTCTTGGATATCAAACCAGATGAAACCCAATGTTTAATCTCAATTCAAGAAGAAGCAAACTTATGGCACAGAAAACTTGGGCACCTCAACATGAAGCAAATAGCCAAAATCTCAGCAAAGAAGCTTGTTCGTGGACTACCCAATCTGACATACCAAAAGTCTGATCTATGCACACCATGCGTGTTGGGAAAACAGGTAAGAAAATTATGTGATGAATTTGAAAATCAAGACTTTACAAAATTATGTGATGAATTTGACTTTCAGCATGTGTTCTTTTCACCATATACTCCAGAGCAAAATGGAGTCGTGGAAAGAAAGAATAGATCACTGCAGGAAATGGCTAGAACTCTCTTAATTGAAAGTAACATCTCTTCTCGTTTTTTGGGCTGAAGTAGTTTCTACAGCATGCTATATTATTAACAGAGTCTTCTTAAGGCCTATTCTGGAGAAAGCTCCCAATGAGTTATTCAAAGGAAATAAGTCAATTGTTTCATATTTTCATGTATTTGGATGTAAATATTTTATATTGAAAAATGTAAATGATCGAGTTGGTAAGTTTAAGAAAAATCAAATGAATGCATTTTCCTTGAATATTCTATTACAAGCAAAGCTTACGAGTATACAACAAAAATACTCAATCTGTGGAGGAATCGATGAATGTCAAATTTCAAGACTTTATGCAAAATCAATCAATTCAGACTCAAATTGAAGAATCTGAACTAGCTCCAGACTCTATAAAGTCTAAATCTCCAGAAGCAGCTCAGACTTCAGAAGACCAGTAACAAATAATCGTCAAAGATTCAAATGAGAGAAATGATCAACAGTCTAACAAATCAACCAGCAACTGGAAGCATAAGTCTAGTCATCCCAAATATCTCATTATTGGTGATATTAATAAAGGAATTTGCACAAGATCTAAAAAGCGTGAAGAGTCCAGTGCTGTGGCTCTTATTTCTGAAATAGAACCCAAAAGCATAGAAGAAGCTTTAACTGATGAAAACTGGATTGAAACTATACAAGAAGAACTCAGGCAATTCAGCATCAATGATGTCTGGGAATTGACTCCTAAACCGAAAGGTAAATCCATCATTGGAGCTAAATGGGTTTTCGAGAACAAGTTGAACGAGAAAGGAAAAGTCATAAGAAACAAAGCAAAACTCGTGGCCAAGCGATATACGCAAGAAGAAGGGATAGACTATGATGAGACTTACGTGCCAGTAGCAAGTTTAGAAGCAATTAGATTATTACTTGCTTTTGCTTGTCATAAGAATTTTAGGTTATTCCAAATTGACGTCAAAAGTGCTTTCCTAAATGGATTTATCCAAGAGGAAGTCTATGTGGAACAACCACCTGGTTTTGAAGACCCAAGGAAACCAGACTCTATATTCAGACTGAAAAAGGCTCTATATGGTCTAAAGCAAGCACCTCAAGCTTGGTATGACAGACTAACTAAGTTTTTAATTCAAAATGGTTTTGTCAAAGGTAAAGTAGATACTATACTATTTATCAAAAGAGAAAGTAAAAGCTTTTTACTTGTTCAAATTTATGTTGATGATATTATTTTTGGATCTTTTAATGAAAATCCGTGCAAGGAATTCTCTAAGTCTATGCATGATGAATTTGAAATGAGCATGATGGGTGAACTAACCTTCTTTGTCAGACTTCAAGTGAAACAACTAAAGGAGGGAATCTTTATTCATCAAGAAAAATATGCTAAAGAACTTGTTAAAAAATTTGGACTGGAGAATTGCAAAAAGACTGATATACCAATCTCAAGTTCCTTGAAGCTAGACAAAGATGAAGGGAGAAAGAAAGTTGACCAGAAGCTATACAGGAGTATTATTGGTTCACTTATTTATCTTACTGCTTCTAGACCTGACATTTTATTTAATGTTTGTATTTGTGCCAGATTTCAATTAGACCCCAAAGAATCTCATCTAAGTGCAGCAAAACGTATTATCAAATACATTGCCTCAACTTCAAATTTAGGTCTTTGGTATCCAAAAGAATGAGACTTCACTTTTCTTGGATACTCAGATGCAAATCTAGCCGAATGCAGAGTTGATAGAAAGAGTACCTTGGGCATATGTCAACTACTTGGAAATAGGACAGTATCTTGGTTTTCAAGGAAGCAAAGTACAGTAGCTTTTTCTACGGCAAAAGCAGAGTATGTAGCTCTTGGAAATTATTGTTCACAAATTCTATGGATAAAACAACAGCTAAGAGACTTTGGAATTGAAGATTCATGCATTGAGATCAAATGTGACAACACCAGCGCAATCAATCTCACCAAGAATCCGATTATTCACTCAAGAGCAAAACATATAGAGATTCGACATCATTTCATTAGAGATCATGTTCAAAATGGAGAAGTTTCAATTCCATTTATTGATTCAAAGATTCAACTGGCAAATATATTTACAAAGCCGTTGGAGAAAAATCAATTTGAAGTTATTCGTTCCAGACTCAATATCTTAAAGTCTGAAGAAGTTGAGACTCAGGACTGAAGGTCTAAAGACACTCAGACTCAGACGATCAAGATTTACGACTGTAAGTTACTCCTATTTTAGAAACTTATCTCTCGGATCAAATCTCGAAAATGTACAATCATCTATCCGTAATTGATTGATGTTATTTCCTAGTTTTCGTGATTATTGCAATCTTTCATTTTCGAAAAAAAAGTTATTTTTGAAATAACAGTTATCTAATTCTTGAAAAGACAGTTATTTTTTAAAAGGCATTTTTATATCTCCTTTTTACGACGTTCTGTATGCCTCGCTTCGACTGCCTTATATACTGTTGGTTCTTCTTCGTTTTACTCACAAAAACCCTAAGAGAGTACAGATCTTCCACTTATGTTTTCTTCTCTTGTTTAATCCTCGAAAAGTTTTCACCTTTCTTGCGAAACAAACTTGGAATCTCTCAAAGACTATGAAAGATGTCGTCTCAAAGAAAGTCTTCGTGGATCGCGAATAGGGGACCATAGCAAATGTGTGAGGGGCCCACGCATTTTGATCTCACCAAGGAAGAAGAATCTCCTAGACAGCAGCATAGCCCACAACATTCTCAGCAGCGTCCATCTCCTCCATCTAGACCTCCGAGTATTGCACATCAAGAAGATGAAGAAATCATCGAAGATGCAGAACCCGTAAGAACTCATAAGCCCGCTTTTACCTTTAAAATTTACCGTGCTTTGAAGAGGAGTGGTACTCCTTTGAACTATATTGATGAATTTCTGAAAGACAAAGGGTATCGAAGTGAAACCTACTTTTTATGCACAATGGAATGATTGGGAATTGCCCATGTGGGGTCAGCGCAAGAAGTATTGGCAAATATCCCAAGCGATCCACGTGTTGGAGGGCTGAGTCAACCTGATGGGAATGATGATGATAGGATGTACACTCAGTTTAAACCTAGAATGGGTGTTACGGCGAAAATCCGAAGCAAAAGGACAGATTTGTTTCGCTTGGAGGAACACAAGCAATCGTACTCTAAGTTGTTAAAGGGTGATGTGATAAACCCTAGAACTATGGACTTTGATTTTCTTGATTATTTGAATGTCAAGCTGCGAAAGAAATTCAATCTTCTTTAACTAGAATGGCTTTGTTCTGAATCGACAGAGGCTCATGCTGAACTCACTGCCTATTTCTATTCGAATCTAAGTTTCCTGGATGTGAATAGATTCTCTTTTAGTGTTTGAGATCAGGACTATGTGGTTGACATGGATACATTGGCTGATGTGATTGGGGGTAGAAAGAGGGCAATACCAACCAATCAGTGTATCTATTGGACGTGCGACTATAGAGCTCATTCGGGATAGAACGACGGAAGGAAAGATTTCATATTTGAGGATGAATGCTTTAAATATTTTGCTTCACAAGATAGTGATCAATTGCCTCAAACCCAAATCAACTTCGAAGACCGATGTTTCAAACTCGGAGGGAAAGCTGATGTTCTCTCTTCCACACACTATTATGTTCCATATGTACAGAACGATGGTGAAGGACAAGGGCCAACTTCCTTACTTAGCACTTGTCATCAAGTTATTCAGAAATTTTAACATTCAGCCTCCCCGGATTCTTTATGTTCAAACATGCGATCAAATGGTGGTGGGACTGAAAATGATCTCTAAAATGCGTCTGAAGGAACTTAACAAGGCTTTGGAGCAATTCAAGGTGAAAACCCCTGTCAAGACTCACCCAATCTTTTTGGCTGCAAAGCGGAAAGAGAAGGAGCCCATGGTTGCTCCATCCAAGAAAAGAAAAGTACTCATCTTGAAGGATGAAAAGGATGAGGATGATATCACAATTTCTACTCTTGCATTGAAGAACTTAAGTCATTCTGATCCAAAGACAAAGGAGAGATAAGAACAAGACAAGGACGAGATCGAACAGAGGACTAGAGAGAGAGAATCATTGGAAAAAGAAGCAGAGGAGGAAAGGATTGAGGAAGAGGAAGAAGAGGGCAGAGGAGAACAAGAAGAAGCAGATCATGAGGAGTACTTCTCTCCGCCTGAAGGCATTGAAACAGGGGGAGATCCTGAGAAAAGAGGTACGTCCTCAATTGCTGCCACTAGTGAATGAGTAAGTCGTTCTCCAGCAGATCCAGAAGACATCTATGCCTCTCAATTCCCTGAGGAATGCCATGAAGTTTCATCGCCCAATCTGCGTGATCGTGTTGACTTGCCATCATTTGCCAATACACCATCTGATCGAGCAGAAGCCAGTACTCAAATTGACAATTCAGCAGACTTTTGCAAAGTGCTTGATGTTCTCTTGGAGATGCGAGGCCAAATTTATGCTCTGGGATACGAAGTACAAAACTTGCAAAATGCGAGTCAAGCCTCTTCAGTTTCTTTGCATGATCAACTCCATGCCATTGTTCTTCAAGTTCTAGCAAATGCTAAGGGTGAAGATGTGGCTCAATTGAAGGAGGATTTGAAAAAGCTGGAAGGGATTGTTCAGTCAATGGGAGATTTCCAGCTTGTTTGTGTTCCCAAGCAATCATAATTTAATTCTCTTTTCATCTCTACCTTTTTAATGCTGGCAAAAGGGGGAGAGATGTGGTGCAGATTTGACTTTAAACTCTTGACTCTCGAACTCTTGACTTTTGTGACATTTATGTTTGATTGACTTTACTGTTGTGTTTGGCTGTTTGGATTTGGACTGGATTTGGGTTTGATTGTTTAAACGTTTGTTTATCTTAAGCACTATTGGTATTTCATGGCAAAGAGAATTGCTCATTTACAGGACTAACCTACTTTCTGTGGATGCAGATTTTAAAGTTATCTTTACTAAGCCAATTATCTTTTGTGAGATATCCATGTTTGCTTGAGTATTATTTTGCAGGACAAAGTTATCTAAATCAGAAGGAAAGTTTTGTTACCATCAAAAAGGGGGAGATTGTTGGAGAAAACTTCCTTGAGTGTTTTGAAGTTGACAAAACGTTTCCATCAATCTAGTCTGAAGACTTGCAGACTCTTCCATCAAAGTCTCCATCAAAGTCTAAAGACCTCAAGACTGCCAAACTCAAGACTCAAAGTCTATCCTCATTGACAGTTTCTAAATTATCGAAGAAGGCTTATCCGAAAATGAGTATTTTGTTAAGGATTTGATTCTGTCGATTAAAGAAAATCTCTTGGCTGGATATAGCATGTCGAAATCCATTATTCAAATTGAGATTGACTTAGGGATTTTTGATCCGTTAATTGGCAAGGTATACTTGGAAGGTTCTACTTATGGAAATCTAGATCCTGATTATATGGGCGAGCATGATTGGTGGGCTATCGACATATTCCTTAAATAACTCGAAATCTCCCTAATTGATTTTGTCCAACGGGTAGATTGGAAGAATTTCTTTGGTAAGTGCCAACGGGTGTGATGGCATAAAGGAGTATATAAGGAAGATGTTCCAGTTGTTCGAGTGTGTGCGCTATAGAAGAATTCCAAAGTCTGAAACTCCTTATTCTTAGTCAATTCAATTGTTGAGCAAAATCTTGTACGCAAAATAGAGTTTATATCTTTGAGAGACCTTGAGGAAGTGTAGCAAAGTCTCTACATTATGGAATCAAGGAAGAACTTTACTGTAACAACTCTTTTGTTTCATAGTGAAATCTAGCCGGTGGGCTGTCAGTGTGGAAGAGTGGACGTAAGCTTGGATTAAGCCAAACCACTATAAACCCTGTGTTCTTATTCTCTTCCCTATGCTCTTTTACTTTGATCATAACTCATTTTGTTTACAAAAGTCTAATTTCCTTTTCATAATCTATTGTTGATTAGAGTTGCACACTTCACTCAGGGAAATTTGTTTTTACACATATTCACCCCCCTCTATGTGCTCATACTAACTTTCACAAGTACCACCTACCCCTAGTGAGGAGTCGGTTGATTCGTCCAACCATGTTGGGAGTTTAGATGATGACCCGCTCTCCTCGTGTCCGTCATCGAAGGCTCCTCCTACTTCTTCAAAGGTTGAGACTATGTAGGACAAGCTTTTGGCTCTATCTCCAAACTTGCCTCCTCCTCCATCCAGTGCGGCACCACCTCTTTCTCGACGCAAGCCCACGAAGAGGAGGTAATCCTTGATCCTTCTCTTTTGTATATATGTACATAGGCTATTGAAATGTTTGGGGCCTTGTTAACCCTAATAGACAAGCAGAGGTCCGAAAACTTGTTATTTCAAAGCAGTTGTGGCTGGTTGGTTTATTGAAAACGAAGGTGATGCAAACTCTCTTCAATTTCATTTCTAGGAGATTGTTGAGGGACTGGTACTGGATTTCCAACTATGAGTTCTCCCCCAAGGTGAAGAATTTGGGTTGGTTGGGATCCTTTACAGGTTAGATTTGAAGTTTTTGCTATTTCTACTCAAGTGGTTCATGGGAATATGAAGTTGTTGGACTCGAGAGTTGCCTGTTATGTTTCAATAATTTATGGGGAGCACTATTTTGCACTCTATAGACAACTATGGGGGACATTATTTCTAGAAGTAGTGCTTTGCAAAATTCAGCATGGCTAGTGATAGGGGATTTTAATGCCATAAAAGATCCTTTCGACAGAGTAGATGGCTCTAATGCTTGGATTCCTTGCTTCGATGATTTTGGTCAGTGCTGAGTGCAGTCGGAACTAGAAAACCATAGGTATGTTGGCTTCAAATACATGTGGACAACTTTCTCAAGTTCTTCTAGAAAGGCTAGGAAGATTGATCGAGTGCTTGTGAACTCTAGGTGGTGCTTAGATTTCTCATACTCGGAAGCTTTCTTTCTAGCGCCAGGTATCTCGGATCATACA
The DNA here is from genome assembly GCA_016097615.1 of Eucalyptus dawsonii. NCBI lineage: Eukaryota > Viridiplantae > Streptophyta > Magnoliopsida > Myrtales > Myrtaceae > Eucalyptus > Eucalyptus dawsonii. Next base: position 84,505,150 of record CM027873.1, on the reverse strand, counting down.
CCTATGGTGGTTAAAGTGTTGAACTCGATTCTTCGGAGGAAGCCCTTCAAGTTATTTGATTTTTGGATGAAGTATCTAGAGTTCAATGAAATTGTAACACGAATTTAGGAGGACCCGAAGGAAGGGGTACTATGTTTAGGCTTGTGCGTAAGCTCAAGGCACTCAAATTTTGTCTCAAGCAGCTTAATAGAGACTCCTTCTCTAATATCTTTGCTAGGACGTTAGAAGCTAGGGTTGCCTTAGAAAGAACGCAAACCGATCTTCAGCGAGATCCCTTTTCGGATGAGCTTGCTGAGTTGGAGAAGGACCAATGGCGTATCTTTGCTGACCTTCAAGCTAGTGAGGAGTCCTTCTTCAGATAGAAATCTAGAGTCAGGTGGCTCAATAAGGGAGATCGCAACACCAAATTCTCCCATCAATATGTAAACAAGAGACAATTATGGAATAAAGTTGTCTCTATTTTGGATTCCTCGGGTAACCAAATTACCAAGCCACAGCTAGTTCAGTAGCATCTTGTGGAGCATCTCCAGGATCTCCTGGCACCGCGTGTGGAGCAGGATGGGCTATCCATTGGGGAGATTCGGGAGATGATCCAACATTCTCTATCGAATGACCAGGTTAGCTTTCTTACTCAATCGGTCACCGAGGTGGAGATTCGGGACAATTTCTTTTCTCTACCTAGGGGTAAAGTCCTTGGGCCGGATGGATTTACGGTGGAATTCTTTAAGGAGAATTGGGAGACGGTTGGGCATTTGGTCACAACAGTAGTAATGGATTTCTTCGTCTCGAGGAAGATCTTGAGAGAGATAAATAACACCATTCTAGTGCTTGCACCTAAAGTACCCAATGCCACTTCGGTGGATGATTACGGCCATCGCCTGCTGCAACACTATTTATAAGTGTATCACTAAGGTGCTGGCTAATCGAGTTGCAACTGTTCTGAAGAGTGTGATTAGTCCGTTTTAGAGCGCTTTTGTAAAGAAGGCGAATCAGAGATAATATTTTGATGGCTCAAGAACTTTTTGCTAGTTTCTACCTCAAACCATACCTTCCTAAGTGTGCGGTTAAGGCAGACTTCAGAAAAGCTTATGACACACTCAACTGAGGCTTCCTTGAGAGAGTTCTCCTTACTTTTGGCTTTCTCAAGTTTGTGACTCGGCTTATTATGACATGTGTGCGCATGCCCATGTTTCCATTGCTTTGAATGGGGAACTTCATGGGTACTTTGCAAGTGGTTGCGGCCTCTGCTAATGTGATCCTATTTCTCCATACCTTTTTACTTTGGTTATGGAGGTGCTATTCTGTTTAGGTGCTCCTCCTATTTAGGTGCTCCTCCAAGCTAGAGTTTAAGTTCTTCTAGAGATGCAAGGCGACGATCACTCGCATCTATTCTTTGCAGACAATATTTTCTTGTTTGGTGAGGTAGACCTAACTTCAGTGAGTCTTCTCAAAGAGGGCCTCCAAATCTTCTTGGCTTGGAGTGGCCTCTACCCAAATCCTTCCAAGAGTGAGATCCTTTTGGCTGGTGGTTTGCATTCTTTATGGAATTAGATCCTCCTCGATCTTGATTTCTAGGAAGGCAGTTTACCGGTGCGATACCAGGGTTCCTATTATTACCTCGAGGCTTAGTAAGACGGATTGTTGTGTTCTTGTCAGTCGTATTACTGTGAGGGTACAAGCTTGGACTCATCGCTTTCTCTTTTTTGCTGGCCATATTAAGCTTATTAGGTCGATCCTTCATGCTATCCAAGCCTACTAGGCGAGTGTTTTTATTTTACTTGTAGCTACCAGATTGAGAAAGTCCTTAGGCAATTCTTATGGAAAGGCCCAAATTTGGGTAGAGGAGGTGCTAAGGTTGCCTGGGAAGATGTGTGCCTTTCAAAGGAAAAGGGAGGCCTTGGTATACGAAGGCTTTGGGATTGCAATAAGGTTGCCATGCTAAAGCATATATGGCTCATGTTTTTAGATAAGGAAGCCTTATGGTAAAGGTGGAATCTTTTTTTTAAATTCTAAGAATTTTTGGGTTGAAAAAAACCCACCGTTTGTTCTTGAGCCTGAAAGAAAATCTTATCTTTCTAAAAGCAAGGTCCAAAAGGCTTTCTATTGGAGGATTTGGGATGGCCTCTCAGCCTCCCTTTGGTTCAACGACTAGCACTCTAGGGGCCCCTAAACTTATTCTTTTCGGATTCCATCATCTATAGTTCCGGGATTTCTAGGTAGGCAACAATGGCTAATCTCTTCTCTAATGCTGGGCAACCTCTCAAGTTAGTGCTTCAATCGTGGGATCTTCCACTCCCGACCCTCTCTCAGATTTCGGATTGCTTTTGCTAGAGGGAGAGTTCGTCTAGTAGGTTCATTATTGCGTCGGCTTGGGAGACTTTCAGCAGAAAAGGAATCGAGTCCATTGGCATGCGTTCAACTAGAACAACGCAATTACACCACAGGATATCAAGTTAACCTTTGGCTTATGGCCAAGCATAGGCTACCCACTCAAGCGCTTTTATTATCTCATGGCAGGATTGAGAGTGGTACTTGTGCCTTTTGCAATGAAGATTTGGACTCTATTGACTATATGTTTTTTGGTTGTTGTGTCACGGCCGGAGTTGTCTTCTTCTGGGGGCAAGATGCAATCTGCCTTAGCGTAATAGGTCTTGGGAGGATAACCTTCTTTGGACCACCACCTTGCTAATGGGAAAGGAATTTTATAAGTGCATAGCTCGTTTTTCCTTTGAGCACTATGTCATATTATTTGGAAAAACAAGAACAACATTCTATTCAGAGAACAATCCTCTTGCCATCCCTAGCTATGAAGAACCATCTCTTCAAAGTAGTCAGAAAACAAGGTGATCACTTTTAGGAACGTTGAAGACAACTTCAAGAATAGAAGACTATAGCGGAGGTTGGGGCATTGACCCAATCATCTTCTCTAGGAATCCTTAGCGGCCTTCCTTTTAGCTAGTGCGTGTTCGGACTTTGGGAGCAGCGGCTTCTGCTGGTTGCTATGGTTTCTCCTCCCTAGCTATGGGTTTGTTCTAGACACCGGTTGTGCTTGCCATGCTTCCCTTTTTTGTTGGTTATCATGGTTGTGGATTTTACATCCTAGCATCCTTCCACTCATTATGATATGTCGTAATTAGTGCATGTTTTGATGCCATGTTCTTTTGTACATTTGGTCTTTGCTCAATATATTTATTACCTTTCACAAAAAAAAAAAAAAACAAACAAATTGGGGTGCTTATAGCGTGAGTATGCTTTGTAAATATATATGTTATTATAATGTAGACACCATAATTTTAAAAAACAACTATCCTTGATAGGTAAGAAAAAGTAAGAAGATAGGGGTGGCTTCTCGATACACCAAAAATAGATAATTCAGCGTATGAACATTGTCACCCCTTCATGAAACAAATAACCAATTAATCGATTTCCTTTTGAAGTAAGGAGATATGGAGAATCTTTTAATTATCTCTAACAAAAGCGATTATTTTTCCTAATCGATAATTGAGAGATATGCCAAATCGTAAAGGAAAGAAATTTAAAAAAGAAAAAGAGGGGAGGCTCAAGGCGTGCATGACAAAAATTTTATTTATCTATTTTTTGTTTTTCTATTCTTCGAATACATTTGGAACAAAAATCCATTTTGTGATATAATTTCATTTTTCTATTTTTAGAACAGATTTCTATTTCAAAAATAGATTTGAAACATAATTTAGAAACTAAAATTTTTAGTTTTTCTATTTCTAGAACAAAAAAGAGAAATGAAAAATCTTCTCATTATTTACTCTCATCATTGCTCGCCACCCACTCGCCACTTGTGGGGCGCCAAACGTTGGACGCTAGCCATCGAACGCCAACCGTCACCCCCTCAAAAATAGAAATTTTATTAAGTTATTATACAAATTTTTATTCCAAAAATAGAAATTTTGAGTCATTATTAAATGCGTTTTTTTGCTCAGAAACTTATTCAGGAAATAAAAATTGATTCAATTTCTAACCAAAAATTAATTTCTATTTTAGAAATTTTATCATGCGTGTCATCAATCTTATACGAAAAGTAATTTTACTTTTTGAGTTAAATGTGTGTTTGTAATGGCCGCCATTTAACGAGGAACAATTACCCATGTTAATAATAGGAAGAAAAGTTTAACAAGCATTTTTGTTATCGGAAACTTGTCAGCCTTATGAAATAAGTGAAATGAGTCCCTCCTTCTTCCCAATTTAGAACAAACTTTTATGTCATTATTAACCTCTAAAAGAAAAGTACAGCATATCAAGATGTGATCCCCCAGGGTCTCTTTAATTCTTTTCAATAAATTAATTAAACAAGGAATCTAAAAGTCATTCTGATTCTTTTAAGCAGCTTCCTGGACATGACGGGTACATGACGGACAATAAAGAATGACTGATGGGTACATGATGGACAATCTTGACGATTCTGTCCGAATCGTGCCGTGATATTTGGTCCAGGTCCAGTAATTATCTATTATTTTCTTGGGCAGAGAAGAGTGAGAAAATATTAGGTGCGCCGGGCGCTCCACGTCACCGTGTGCCCCGCCCAATCAGGATGCGACACGTGTCGCCACGTGGAGCGGGTCCCACTTTTATTTTTAGTCAAATTTTGGCCGCGTCCTTCTCTCTCTTCATTAATGGCCGCGTCCTTCTCCCGCCCTTCGCATTTGAAGTCCCCTTTCTCTTCTCTTCTCCCGCACGAAGTCTCTCTCACAAAAATCTTTCTCCGCCTCCTTCGACACCGACAATCAGCACCGGCCGAGCGCCCTCCTCGTCCAGCAGTACTCGATCTCCGCCGCCCCCACCGCCACCTCCTCGCCACCCTCGCAGCTCCCGTTGGCCTCCAAGATCCAGAGCGGCTTCGAGCCGCGGAAGTCTTTGTTGACCTCCGCCTCCTTCGACGCCAACGACCAGCACCGGCTGAACGCCCCCTCATCTGACGGTACTCGATCTCCGCCACCGCCGCCGCCGCCGCCGCCTCCTTGCCGCCCTTGTAGCTCTCGCTGGCCTCCAAGATCCAGAGTGGCTTCGAGCTGCGGAAGTCGTCATCGACCTCTGCCTCCTTCGACGCCGACGACCAGCACCGGCCGAGGGCCCCCTCGTCCGGCGGTACTCGATCTCCGCCGCCGCCTCCTCGCCGCCCTCGCAGCTCCCGCTGGCCTCCATTAAGTGCTGAAAAGTCTGCCGGTTCAGTTGCTCTGGTCAAAGCAAGTTCTGAGAAAGCTAAAACTAGACCAGCAGGAGAATACCTGACTACAGGTGCTGCGTGAGGCAAAATGCTGCTCGGAACTGCTCTAAAACTTGAGAAAAACAAGCCTGTAATCCCAAAAAAGGACTAACTATTGCCAAAAGTCGAGAGGGTTCTCTTCAAACAAGACCAAGCCAATGTCATGCTTCTACACAAGATAAAACATGTTGGATTTATTTCTTTCTCAGAATTTGTTTTGTGAACGCAAACATGTGTCCTATTAGCTTAGTAGTTGAAGTATGAATTGTAAACATTAGAAGGATGAAATATTCATTTGTTAATGTAAGTAAATTTCATCTTGGTTTCTTTACTTACTTTGTGTAACGAGAGATTCATTTGTCAATTGCAATATGAGGAGAATTTTGATATTTAATTTATGAATGTGGTATATCCATGAAGACTTTTCATGGAGACGAGAATTCAATAGTTCAAGAGAACAAATTATAAATTCAAAGTGCAATTTCAAGAATTGATCTCCGTCGTATGTTGTTCAACTTGTTCTCACATTAACCCACCTTTCATTTGGGGAAAAAGTCAAATTTGCACAAAGAAGTGAGTGGCATCGATGTGATTCAAAATTCAAAGTGCCAAGTTTCAACAAGAGTTAATAATCACATTATGAACGAAATCGTTCATTACATCAAGTCTTGTGCATTGATTTAACAAGGGAATTGATATCAGGTTAAACACTTCATAAATCTGCAAGATTAACTCCACATTTAGAAGCTCAACCACAAGTTCTGGGAAATCTATGCCACATTGGCAGGACAAATGAAACCGGGAGCTTGAGAAGGGCGACTGCTGCTGGAGAAGGGCTCGCTGCATCAACGCCGGTTGTTGCTGCTGCTTCTTCTTATAGAACTGTTGGTTCCACCTCCCCAATGCTTTGAAAACCAATCCTCAATCCTTGCTGGACGCGCCCGGTCAGCTTTTGGGTGTCGGCGATCACCGAGGAGGCACACGTGGAGAAGGTTAGAGCTTGGGACGCAGCCACGACCGACGGGGCTCTTCGGACCAAGTAGCACCTGGTGGTGACAGCAGAGGCGATTGAGCTTGGAGGCAAGCAGCAGGCTTTTGGGTGTCCACGCTCGCCGAAGAGGCCAAGGCAGAGATGGTCGGGACCCAACCACGATCGGCGGGGTTCTTGGGAGTGAATGGCTCTTGACGGCAACGGCAAAGGTGGCCAAGCTAGGAGGCGACCGGCAGAGGTGGCCAAGCTCGAAGGCGACCGGCTGGATTTTGAGCATACGCGATCGTTGAAGAGGCCGAGGCAGAAATGGTCAAAGCTTGGGACCCAAACACGACCGGCGAGGCTCTTCGGAGCGAGTGGCTCCTGGCGACGATGGCGGAGGCGGCCGAGCTCGGAGGCGACCAGCGGGCTTTTGGGAGTCCGCGCTCACCTTAGAGGCCGAGGCGAAGATGGTTAGAGTTCGGGACCCAGCCACGACCGGAAGAGTTCTTCGGAGCGAGTGGTTCCCGACGGCGACGGTAGAGGCGGCCAACCTTGGAGGCAACTGGCGAGCTTTTGGTCGAGAGAGATGAGGTTGTAGGTTTCATGGAGAAGAGAACGTGAGGGGAAGGGGAAGGGACGGCTTGCGTGCAAATAGGAGAAAAGGATGCAGTCATTAATGAAGAGAGAGAAGGACGCGGCAAAAATTTGGCTAAAAGAAAAAGCGGGACCCGGCTCCACGTGGCTACACGTGTCGTATCCTGATTGGGAGGGGCGCACGGTGACGTGGAGCGCCCGGCGCACCTAATATTTTCTCGAGAAGAGTGCTGAAGAAGAAAACTGCGTTGGGTTCTTCCACGTGGAATTACATTTAGGACAATGCCATTATTTTATTGAAATACGTACATTAAGTATGATTCATCTAGAATATAGAAATTTTAAAGATTTCTTTCCGTCTCTGCGTGCGTCACGTTGGGTAGCACAGTCAAGACAAGACAAGAGACAGAGACCCCGAAAAGCGGAAGAGCCGAAAAGGCAGGCGGTCAAAAACCGTGAACACCAAGGCAATGCATGCCTTTTTGCCAACTTCCGGGCTAAGCAATGCATGCCTTTCGACATTTAGAGAGGAAGAAAACGGTATGCTTTCACGCCTAGAAAACCTAAAAGTGCCCTCTTTCCCAATTTTCCTAGTAATTACATCGAAAGCAACCGCACCTAGAGACCCTTAGAGTGCCTTTTTCCCAATTTCCCTAGTAATTACATCGAAAGCAGCCACGCCCAGCTCCACTACGATTATATCCGTCCTGATCACAGCTCATCCACATGTGCACGGTTTTGAAAAGCGTCACGCTAGTTTCAAATGACCATATTGTCTTGATCACTCTCTTCAAATGAAAATAATATGGGTCGAAGGCTGTTCCAAATTGGTGGACTCAGTTCCAAAACTGGCTTGGCCTGAGTAAGAGTGAATAAGCGAAGGTCAATGGGATGAAAATGTTCCTTGATGCTGTAAAATTAGCAAGTCCCATGTAATCCGGTTAATTCTTACTTTTATCTTGCTTATAAAAGCTTATGTATGGAACAAGCATGTTTTATATTCATCATACGTTACCGTTTGGACCAATTCGTTTAATCTAGCCTTCTAGATTATTCGGGCCAAAAAAGTAACCTAATCTTCTAGATGGTGATGGCCTATTTTTTTCTTTATAGGCAAACCGGCTAAGCTAAGATGTGATTGCCAAAAGGCTACGTTGAGTTTGGCTTTTGCACCCAGATAAAATAGAAAAAGAAAAAGTTGGCTTACACATAGACATGGTTGATATATGAATTATGGACAAAGTACAACCTAAGTGTCAAAACTTAATATGAAAAGACATTTAAGTAAAAAGTTAGGAAAGTGACACTTAAATACCACTTTTTTGAAAAGTGGAACACTTTAAGTGTAATTTCCGGCGAACCCTACCGGAAATCCTACGTGGTAATTTTTTATTATTCTTTTCATCTACGTGGCTTGCTAGAAATACTGACTTAACAAAAAAAAAAAACAAAAACGACGTCGTTTTTTAGTGGATTCAAATGTTACTATAAAAATTAATTAAATTATATAAAAATAAATAATTATTATTTAATTTTTTTTAAAAAAAGATGGGGGAGGGAAGGCAGCGGCTAAGGGCTGAGCCCTCGCCCAGCCGCCTCCCCCCGCCGTCGCTGGGAAGGGCCGGCGACGGTGGGGGGAGCGTCGGCCGGGGTCGCCGGCCCCCGACCAGGGCTTGACGACCTTGCTGACTGGCGGCGAGGGCCCGCGAGGCCGACCAACCAAATCTGGGGTGAGGGTCGTGGCCCTCGCCGCCTGTCAACCAAGGGTTGACGACCCCGGCCGACCCTTCCCCTCGGTTGCTGCCCCTTCCCAATGATGACGGGGAGGCGGACGGGCCCCTCCCCCTCGCCACCCCGATCGGGGCGGGGCTCGCAGCCCTCACCGCTGACGGCCATGGGCGGCCGACCCTCCCCCCCCTCCTTCGCCACCCCTTCCCGGCGATGGTGGCAAAGGCTTAGCCCTCAGCCATCTCCCCCCCCCCCTTTTTTTTTTTTTAATTATTTGTATTTTAATTTTTAAAATTTCTAAATAATTTAGTTTTAAATTAAATTTAATTAATTTTTATATTAATTTTTTATCATGTCGAGACAAAACGACATTGTTTTTACATATTCTAGCAACATCAACGTGCAAAACAACGTCGATTTTACACTTACCTCGTCGGAAAATCACACGTCAACATTTTGGTCGGATTGGCACTTAAATAATCAATTTTGCTCCGATTTTGCACTTAAGTGTCACTTTCCAAACTTTTGGCACTTAAGTGTCTCTCAGTGCCAAGTTTTAGTACTCCATGTGTCGTACCTCCATAGTAATATGTTCAATAAGTTCATTAACCATATAAATGGTTATTCTTATACTTTCAGGGGCTTCCAGCCACACTAGGCATTCAGCCTCAAGAGAAGTATCCCATATTTTCAGAGGCTTCCTAGCTCAACTAGGGTATCCGGACATCAAGCTAGGCATCACATACTTTCGGGACTTCCTAGCTCAACCAAGGCATCTCGTTCAATGAACAAGGCATCACCGCCAATGCTATGTGACGACGAGCACTTTTTCTCTTTAAGCGCACACACACAAGTACATCACGCAAGTTGATTCTTATCTTTTCTCTTAGCCGACACATGCATGACTCGAAGGCATGCTCATTTGTTCGTGTGCCATGAGTTCTTACGCTACACTATTTATGCCAATTCAAGGCCTTATATTTGACGGTCTTGCCTTATGATGAACTCAATCCAAGCAAGCCTCGGCTTCATTCCTGAACGTACATGATACAAGCATACGGCCAAACACAACTGCAAGTAAAACCAAACAAAAGATATCACACACCACCCATGACTTGATGAGTAAGCACTTAGCTAGCTTCAACAACGGAATCTACCTTCCAAGAGGAGAAAGAGGAACCTTAATTACCTCGGCAAAATTGAGAACTAACCTAGATAGCTTGGTGGGTTGAGGATGCAAGGCCAAAGAAAGGAAAAGGGCATGCAAGAAAGGAGGAGAATGAGAAGTGAGCCAAAGCTCGTAGATAATGGAGGGGATGTCTCCTTATTTATAGGCCAAGCTTCATTAATGGCCCTAACAAGTGGTCTAATGTGCTTTCTTGGAGTGGCATGGTTAGTTTGATGGTGTGGCGTCCTAAGGTTCTAGGGGAATGATTAAGGACAAATGGCATTCTTCTCATTGGTCCATTTGTACTAATGAGATATCTAACATTTATGGATTGGCTAACTTGTCTTCCAAGGTTCATATTAGGGTCATGATGACCTAAGTTTATAGGGACACCTAAGATGTTGAGTCACCCTCTTTCATTAATGACTAGCCTTCAAGGAACACATGCTACTTATTCTCCAAGCCACTCCTAATTGTTCAACCTAAACTTGTGAGTCACAATTTCATCATTACTTAGCACAACTTAATCTCCAAGGAAAATCTTATGCAATGATGATCAAATGGCCACCTAAACTAGTGATTCATCCCTTCATTTAATACTTAAGATATGACAATCATAAGTTTTGGATTTTTGACACATTTTTCATGGCTTTTCTTGCTCATGAAGCCAAACATTCTAGAACCTTCCATGGTATGGTTTACTTAAGCCAACTTGCTACCTAAGTTTCTTCTCTAACACACTAAGATCCAAAATCATCTAATGCATTTCTATCTTCAAGCCAAAAAGTCTCTAGATTAGCTTGCTCCCCAAGTTGGGCGTGCAGCCCCCTTCCCTTCCAAGTTGGGCGTGTGAACCTTTTATCCCGAGGTGAAAGACAGCTTTGAGCAATTTCCAAAATTAGCATCGTTACCTTATCAAACGGGCTCGAAAAATTATAAAATGTTGATATGTTGCAGAGAAGACCTCAAAAAAACTTTTTTGTGAAGGAAACTTAGCCAAATTTATGCTGTGAAAAGAGCAACAATTCAATGAACACAACCCAAAAATTCGTCCGTCAAGCAAATTCAATGGTCAAAGAAAGACTCATTTAAAAATCCAAATCTTCACAGAACTCTTTAAAATTTTAATATATTGTAGATATGGATGTCATTTAAAACCTTTTTTTTTTTAATGAAGCATGTTCAAATTCGAAAGGGGAGATTTTATGAAAATTCAAGAAAGCAGCTTGGTTACTATTTTCACTATACTTGACAGGTTATATACGGTAATTGATTAAGCCTTCATCTCAATCATTTTCTAAACAACTTTGGTGAATGAAGTTTCTCCAAATTCGAAGTACATAGAGCTCCATAAAATTAAAAAGCAAGAATGGTCTAGCAATTTTTAAAAATTGGGAATTCAAAACCTATGAAACTCAAGGTGGCAAGTCTATGGGGGAGAGGTGGCCTTCTACTTGGTTTGCAAGATCACTTGCTATCATTTTCTTAGGTCATGAGTCATCCCCTTTCATTAATTACTTGGAGCGCAGGCGACCGATCAAGGATATTGCTCAAAATTCGAGGGAAAGATCCCTCACTCTTGCGAAAGAAGCCCCGCTATCATCGACTTGTTTCCAGGAGTGCACGACAATCAAAAGTACACAGATTGCTGCAAAGGAGGCATCGTCACGTCGTGGGGTCAAGACCCGGCAGCTGCAGTTTCATCCTTTCAGGTCAGTGTCAGGCTCTCGGGTACTTCAAGCACCTCCGTGAAACTTCCCCGGGATTTTTATCTGCTCAGACCTGGACTGGGCTATACATGCAGCGGTGCAACCATCATGCCACCCTCGGTGCTCTTCTCAGCCGATGGACGGAGAAAAAATCGAGTCATGAGTGAGTTAGAGGCTATTATTTTCTGTTTCTCTGGTGGCGCTCAATTTGGAGTCCTATAATGACGACTTGGTTTAAGAACTATTTGCTTTTGACGGACTTTCCATGTGTCTGTCGTCATTTGCTGGATTGAAGGTGAACATCCTTCAATCATCTCCCAGTGTCTAAAGCATTATATTCGTGAACATCGAAAGTTTATGCTGAATAAATTCTTTCACTCTGATTCCAAAGTCATGCCCATCTTCTGAATTCTCTTCTAATTGTTGTTGCAGGGTCATGGTACGTGACTTGTACTTACTCGCAAATGATCGTATCCAAGTACCCGACCTACTGCGCTTCCTTTTCCTCTTTCTACAACCCTATGATCACGCCTTGTCTGTCTTGTGCCTGTGGTGGCGACGGAACAGCTAACTGCATCGGGTTAGTGTTTAACAGCTTTTACTTAAAAAGCGTTCGCCACGGGTGATTGCATTTAGGACACTGATTCTAATACTGGAATGTGATTCAGGAGCCAGGGCAAGATTCAGAGTGTAGTGGGATCACAACCATCCATTGAAGGCGACGTGCCTTTGCTGCAGTGCACGAACCACGTGTCCTATCCGGGTACATTGGCACTTCAAGGCCAATATAAAGAATACTGGAAACCAATCTCAACTACGGGATGAATTACACGCAGTGGACACTCGCCACACTTATCACACTCATTATCTTCATTTAATGCATTTGACTCTTGTTCTTTAAGAAGATTGGCCTATCTAGCTTAACCTCCTAGTTGGAACCAAAATAAGTGTCAAAATCGATGATGTTACATTTCTACTCCAGAAGATCAACTAACAAATCGACATCAACATCAAAAACTTTTTTACTCACAGTGAATTGAATACGGGTAGGATCTAGAATTGACAAATTTAAATAGAAATAAGCAGTCAATTTAGGAAAAGCATCAGATGACTCCACATAGAACCTTTTCCATCTGAAGCTTGGTAAATTTCTCTCACAAATTTACCTTGATGAAATTTAGAAAATTAAAGTCTACCGTTTAAGGATTGATGACCCCTCTGTTCAACATCTGCACGTAGACCTACTTATGTTCTTTCAATCGAAACAACTTTCCTTTTGTTCTAGCAATTCTTGCAGTAATACCCATTTTGGTTAGAAATTTTTAAACACCCTCTCATCATCATCTTCCTTTTTACTCTCACTCTAAACCTTTGTTCCAAAATGAGCATCAGCAGGAAAGTTTATGAATTCATTTTTTGCTCTTCCAGCCTTTACTAGCCATAAGTTTTCCATGGCTTTTAAGAAGAAAGTTTCGTTCCCGTAGCCATTTTTTTTTTAAGAATGTACTTATAAAGTCCATCGGACTTCCTCCTTTTTTAAGAAACTCATAATGTTTTAGAAGTACCTTGGGCTTTCTTACCGAAAGAGGAGTCGCATCTTAAGTAACCTCTTCCTCCACCGATGGTCGATTAGTGCTTTGTGGTGATTCTTCTTCAGTGAGATTGAATGTCTTGGACCATCAAGTGCAAACCGAGGCCCCTAACTAGCAATGCAAGAGGATTTCCTTTGAGAAGACATCGAAACGGACTTGGAAGATTTTGACGACATGTTCTTGAGAGATCGAGTGAGAAAATTTGTAGAGATTGTGAGGACAAATCAAAAGAAGTAAAGGTTTGAGAGAAGTTAGGGTTTGCAAAGATTCTAGCTATCGGGGAAAAAGAGATCGAAGAGTTATTTAAAGAAAACGAACCAAGGCATCTGAACGGGCACAAAGGAAATAAAACTTCCATTTTTGAAAAAAAAAAATAAGTGTCAATAATTTATGAAATATTAATTCCGAAAAACCAGCAATATAACAATTTCCAAAAGTATAAATGGCAAGTAATAATTCGAAGATAGACATACATGTTCAAGAAGGAAAGAAACTTAGGGGCCAAAATTTGAAATACAACCACCTGAGTCTATAAAGGCTTTCAGAAGGATGTTTCTACCAAAAGTTGAACTGATGAGTCTACTTGTCCATAGACTTTAACTAGATGCAAGAGTAATATTAAGCTTTTCACGAATGAACTCAAATAATCCTTTCTCCAGTGGCTTGGTAAAATATATGCTAATTGATTCTTTGATTTAATGAATTGAACATTAATTTCACCATTTTGCACATGATTTCTTATAAAATGATGATGGATTTCAATATGCTTTACTCTTGAGTGAAGAATAGAATTTCTTGTGAGGTTGATGGCAATTGTGTTGTCACATCTGATTTAATGCCCGATTTATTGAATTGAAAGCAGAGTCGAAAATCTAGGATGTCACATGCTTTGTCCTTTAACAAGTCCTGGTGCTAAGATCCTAGCCATAGAAGACATTTAACTCAAAAGTATAAACACTTCAATAAAACGAGTACTTGGCTTTGATACCAATTGAAAAAGTTAGTACGAACACCTAGAGGGGGTGAATAGGTTTTTAAAAGAATTCTTGACAAATGATGCTGAATAAAATAAATTTCGAGCAAAGTCTGAAAAAGGATTAGAGTTTGATAAATGAGCCTTCGACTTTTGATAGAAGTTTAGAATCTGTTACATGATGGAACAGACTTCTGAAATAACCTATGAGTGTGCAACATATTTAAATGAAAAGAGTTAAGGAAAGAAAAAATTGCACACGAGATTTATAGTGGTTCGGCTTAGATTAAACTTACCTCCACACTCCCATGTTGACAGTCTTCTGGCTGGAATTCATTATAGCATCAATAGAAAAGTACAATATTTCGAATGCAAACACTCAGTTGAAGATTCTTTTTCTCTTACTAAGTCACTCTTCTTGTGATTATCTCTCTTGAATACAATTTGTAAGAACTATAGATGAAGAGCAAGTGGTTGGAAATGCTTCAGACTTTGGAATTTCAATTTTCACACACTAAATACTCCTCCACATCTCACTAGCCGTTGGCATTCTCCAAAGAAATTTCTTCCAATCAATCCATTAAACATAATTGATTGAGGAAATTTTATAGCAGTTTGAAAATTGAGATGAAAATCTATTGATTCTGGTCGTCCATACAATCATGATCTAGATTTCTATAAGTAGATGCTTCTAAAAAAGGAACTTGTCTTCAAGATTGATTTCATCAATTTGTGATTAATTCCATCGATGTATTTATAAAAAGTAAGTGAGATTCTCGCCATAGAGCCAAATATATAACAAAATATTCCTACTATGTTTATTCAAAATTCTTGTTGCAAGATCAATAAATCTGAGTTTGATTATATCTTCATTCTGGACTAGGTTTCAATCTGGATTGAATTAAAGTGGGAAGACTTCTGAAATGAATAGATTTTGACAAAATTCTGCGATATAACTTCAGAAGTATACTATCCTTCAGAATGGAGTCTGGGACACCTAGAGTGCCATAACTTGGCATGGGAGGACACTTAAGTGCCATAACTTCGAAAAGGTACACTAAGTGTCAGTTTTGAAGTTAAATGGAACACTTAGGTGCCATTTCGGCAAAAATCCGGCCAAATAGTTGACATGGCAATTTTTCGGCGAGTTTGGTCCAAAACAGCATTGTTTTGCACACTAACGTGGCGAAAAAATGCAAAAACGATGTCATTTCGTGTTTAATGTGTAAATAATAATATAAAAATTAATTAAATTAAATTTAAACTTAATTTTATTTAAAATATTCTAAAATTTAAAAAACTAAAATTAAATTTTTTTCAAAAAAAAAGAGGCCTAAGGGTGCGGCTAAAGGCCGAGCCCTCACCGCGCCGCCTCCCTGCCGTCGTCGGGAAGGGATGGTGACAGAGGGGGGAGGGTTGGCTAGGGTCGCCAGCCCCCGACCGACCGGCAGCGAGGACCTGCGAGCTCTCGCCTAGATCTGGGGTGAGGGTCGCGGCCCTCACCCAGATCCGGCGAGGGCTGCAGGCCCTTGCCGCCTCCCTACCGCCGCATGGAAGGGTCGACGACGGAGGGGGGAGGGTCGGCTGGGGTCGCCGACCCCTGGCCAACCGGCGGCGAGGGCCGCAAGCCCTCGTCGGATCGCTACGAGGGCCGCGACCCTCTCCCCAGATGTAGGCGAGGGCTCGCGGCCCTCGCTACCGGTCGGCCGGGGGCCGGCGACCCAGGCCGACCCTCCCCCCTCCGTCGCCGGCCTTCCTGGCGACAACGGGGAGGCGGCGGCGACGAGGGCTCAACCCTCAGCCAGCCCTTTGGCCTCCCTTTTTTAAATTTTTTTTAAAATTTAGTTTTTAATTTTTAGAATATTTTAAATAAAATTAACTTTAAATTTAATTTAATTCATTTTTATATTATTATTTACACATCGACACGAAAAAACAAATCGTTTTGCATTTTGTCGACATGTCGGTACGTGCAAAACGACACCATTTTGGACCAAACTTGCCTGAAAATTGCCACGTCAGCCATTTGGCCGGATTTTCGCCGAAGTGGCACCTAAGTCTTCCATTTAACTTTGAAACTAGCACTTAAGTGTACCTTTTTGAAGTTATGACACTTAAGTATCCCTCCGTACCAAGTTATGGCACTTGGGCTGTTCTTCTGCCCTTCAGAATGAGAATAAGAAAAACATGAAAGTTTTGTCATTTTCGAAACTTGATAGAAGTTTTCTCAACATACTCAAAAGCCATTGGCAAGCGCATAGAGAAATTGATGTTGATCCCTATTGTCGAGAAAATTATAGTGCTTGCCAATTTTTTTTTTTATACTGAAGCTTTGATTTACTGTAGTTGAATGAACGTGTAATGGCCGAGCAGGAACACCGACCAGCCGCTCCATCGTTTGCAACTGATTGTATGTAGCAATCCGCACCGACTATAGAACTTAAATATAGTAAAAATGGCAATGATTTATTGATGAACATGCCATCAAAGTAAATTCCTCCTTTACAAACTTATCTGAACCAATTCCAATTACTGGTCAACCATGACAATGAGGGACGTAATTCATTTGAATGTGACATAGTAGAAAAGCATTAATCACCTGATTAAAACATCAGAATACAATAGTTTTTGCTCTCCTGTCCAACCACCCTGATTTGCATAAGTAGAAACGTCAAAAGGATTTTTCCAGCTGAATTCAATTACTAAAGGAGCTCTTTTATCTTCATCAATTTTGAGGGATTATACGAGAGAACGCGGATATACTCTGAATCCCCATGCTGTTAGACGTTTACTCAGGGTGTCGACTGACTTTGTTTTATCCCAAAACAACTGTTTGACTGATTCTGGATGCTTCCACAAAAATACCTCCCTCGCACAACCGTTCTTCATTTGTAGTTCATCGTGCCTCCATCTTCTTTCGCAGTGTTTTCTACGAACCTACCTGAGTTGATTCGTGGGAAGTCTTCAAATGCATGAGAGCTCGAGCCTAAAGCAGGAGAGGCATTCTTCTATATGCAGCGATGGAGCCCAGCTGGAATTGAAATAAAAAGCTGAACGACAACCTGAGTAAATATATAATGCCTTCTCATTTTTCCTAAAGCCACTTTTTCTTTTTAATACCCTTATTAGGTTGTTGTATAATGGAATAAAGTGTGTTAAACAATATTTTTGTCATGGAAAAACAGATTCTCTTATATGGAATATGAGAGAGTGGGTCATGAAAAGCCGGTTCATGTTGGGATTGTGATGATCATCTGATTCTTGATTTTCCATATTCCACTAAGTCAATTAACTGCACAAGACAATCGTTATTAGGACCAATCAGTCCTGACAATAATTGAAAAAATTAGGATCAAATCTGTCCTCTGCTGTTGATAAGTGCATCTTGAGAAAAAAGGCTGAATTCAATCACTCGAAATGCATTGTTTTAAGGTATTTTACCTTGAAAGTCGATCTGATTTGGCATCTTCAAAACTAAATTGTACATTACTAAAGAATAACAGCTCCGATTCAGAGGCGATCAAATATAAAACATGCCTTGTAGCGAAAGGATTCAATAGCATTATCAAGCGAATGCACTCCCTCTAACTCGGAAGAACAGCGGCTACCCAGGTCAAAGCATTAAAAGAAGTAATGCTATTTCACAATCTTTCCGAGGTTTGTGGCAGTACCTCATTCAAGTGCAGCCATTTTCGTAGCAGTGTCTAAGACTAATGCTCTATAAATAGCTTCGTTGATGGAAACTGGAGATTATGCCTCAGCTTCACCAATCGTGAGAGAGAGAGAGTGTGTGTCTTTGCGTGTGTAATATAATTGTTTATTTGAGAGTAACGATTCAAGTTGACGGATAACGGCATCTGCCAATGTTCTACATGTATTTTAGCTTTTACATCGTTTCCGCAGCTTCACTCGACGTCGAATGAAATTTGTGGGAAACGTGGCTGCTAGTTCCGTCCTCCAAGACCTCGGAGTTTATCGAGCTCTGTAGCGGAAAAATTGTTGTGATTTTTCTCTTAATTACCTTCTGATTCACAGACCATCTTGCCTCGTGGACTAAGATGTCGAGATAAATCGGTGGGCAGTCGATGAATGAGTCAAAAAGTACCCCCTGATGGGGTTTTCATGTTCGTGCAAAAATGCTCGTTTTGACAGGAGTTTCCCTCTTCTATTCTTCTCTCTTTCATACTGCTTTTACCCTTGCTTGTACGGCTGCCTGTGCCCGCTCTTTTCGATTCGCATCTTAGCACAGCAATACATGGGAAATTTCTGCGAAGCACAAATCTTTCTTCTCTCTTTCGCACTGCTTTTACCGTTACTTGTACAGCTGCCCATGCTCGCTCTTTTCGATTCGCATCTTAGCGCAGCAATACATGGGAAATTTCTGCGAAGCACAATTCTATTCTTCTCTCTTTCATGCTGCTTTTACCCTTCTTAGCACAGCAATATATGAGAAATTTATGCGAAACACAATTCCATCCTTCTCTCCTTGATACTGCTTTTGCCCTCACTTGTACGGCTGCCTATGCCCGCTCTTTTTGACTCGCATCTTAGCACGGCAATGCATGGGAAATTTCTGTGAAGCATAATTTTATTCGTCTCTCTTTCATATTGCTTTTACCCTTACCTGTACGGCTGTCCATGCCCGCTCTTTTTGACTAGCATCTTAGCACAGCAATGCATGGGAAATTTCTGGGAAGCCCAAGGAGGACAATGCTATCAACTCTAGCCAAAATTGAAGCACTTCTAGCATTTTCTTTTTACTCATGTCGGAGATAAATGAGGAGGTCCAGATATTCAAATGAAAAATTCTCTTCTATGAAATTGAGGGCGCATTCGTATTTTCCATTATTTTTGCCCCAACGCGCCGAAAATATCTTCAAAAACATGGAAAATGTCTTTTCAGGAGTCGTAATGGGAGGCATCCTCCGTTTTTTTGCGGGTCATTATTTAGTGGTTGAAGAAGGAATTTCGATCTTATGACTTGCAATTAACATAGCAGCAACTTGATCTAAATGTGTAATGTGCATTGCATTATGCCCTACACTTTTTGACATGGCCATTCAATAAATGATGGAGTTCGTTACCACATCATTGACTAGTGCTCTAAATGCCCGATAATTGTTATTAAAACTGCTTGAAATACTCAATAATTAATAGCAATGTGATAGTGATATCTAAATTCTTGCTTAAGCTGCATTATCATAATTGATAATTACATAGATTTAATTAGGTCCAACTACTTTGTTACGACCTGCAATGCTTTTCTGAATTTTGAATTGATTTAGTAGAATGCTAAACTTTTGTTTATAGTGTGTGTAATTGATTCATCCCTCGAACTTCCGCTTGTTCTTGTGAAATTATTTTAATATGTTTCTTATGGCATACGCCCATTGATTATCCTAAAGGAAATTTCTAAAATGGACACCAATCTACAAAAGCCAATAAATTGAAAAAAAAAAATTATACAAATAGATTTCCCATGTGTAACAATTATCTGAAATTATAGATAAATGACACACATTCGGTTTTTATGTGATTCATTTTAAACAAACAAATTTGATTAGTCCCTTTAATCATGCTCATTCATCATATCAGCTAGTGAGAAGTACAGAGGATTTTGCTGTTCTTTTCAAAGCATAGCAAACAAATCCATTCTCCATTTCACATGATTTCCATTGAAATACGAAGAAGGCACAAAAGGTTTATCCATCCCAAGCCCTTCTCAAAGTTAAGATGATACTGAATGTTTGAAAATGATTTAGGAACCTAGTTAATTTATAACCAATCGAAAGTTTTGTAGCGACAATGCTCCTCAGCCAAAGCGTAGGACCTACTTGATAAATTGAAAGGCCAGGCATATCATTAGATGCTAACTGACAATGTTGAATTTTAGGACCAAAATTCAAAAACTAGTGGTCTCACCGCCCCTCTATTTGATGATACATTCGTTGACAAAATCAATTGGATTTGCAATTTTTAAAGAGACTCAAAAATTAAATTGAACTTCCTATTGGATGATAAGATTAAAAGCATATGACCATTCCGTTTGCACAGCCACAAGCATTTGCCTTTTATTGATCGAACCTTGTTGCTTCGACGTTGGAAACAGACTAGGTTTTTTTCTCCTTGTACATCCCTATGCAACAGAAGTTTGAAGGAACTATCAGCTGTCGGCAGACTGAGTAGCTTCATTCGGGTTGCATGAAATTTTTTATTGAAATCGCGGACAATCTGTCAAATACGTCAGCAGACGGATTTGCAAATAGATGAATCGCACAAAGGGATATCACTTGCTTACTTCAAGCCAACTGAAAAAAGGGTGATCACTTTCCTTAATTGGGTCGTCTATTAAAATATATCTAGAATTTAAGCCCATTGAACAAAGCCCGACTAATGAGAATGCGTGAACTCGACCATGTGCAAGTCAAAAATTGGCATACGAGAATTGGCTGGCCGAGATTGCAAAAAGCGTGAAGAAAAATCAATAACACGTGACTTTGTTGCCTTCTCCAAGTCCAATTTATCGTGCATGTTGGATTCTTTGGCATGCTGAATTTGTTGCCCTAGAAGAAGGGGCTCACACACACATATATATACACGTGATCATATTTTACTTTAAATTGATTTACTTAGGTTCAAGAACTTTATTCTAATATGCAATGCATTCATGCTTTCACATGATTTGTTTAGCTGTCCTACACTTTTGTTTAGTATGTGAAATTGGTCCATCTCTAGAACTTTAGTTTGTTCAATTCTGTCTCTTGAAATTACAGGCACCCGATGATTATCGAAAGGGAATGGCCACAATGGACAACAATCAACTGAAGTCACTGGATACAAAAATTATACAAATAGATTTCGTGTGTGTAATATGTATCCTAAATGATAAAAAAATAATAATAATACTCATTCATTTCTTATGTGTAATTCATTTGAAACAAAAGATTTGCTCGGTCACTTTAAATGGTGATTCTTATTCATTATCCCAAAACGTCAGCTAAGTATGTATTTTACTGTTCTTGTCAAAGCATCTCCAACATTCCGCTCTCCTTTAACATATTACGCTTGGATCGGGGAGATAGCACATTGTTTTGTTAAGTGAGAGGTTTCATCCTTATCTGGAAACTTTTTTTGAACTTAAAGAATGATATTTGAATATTTGCAAATAAATTAGAAACCTCATTAATTAAAAACCGATAACAAGTTCAAGAGGGACAATGCTCTTTGTGTCACACCTTGAAACCATCATAAATGAGGGGTGACATGGCCGTCCTTCCACTCGAATGACGCAGCTTTAGAGCTCCTAAAATCCAATTCCTAAAAGTTCGCTCATCGATATCGCTTTTGTACTACTTATCATTAGCTGAGGAATCTGAAAAAGATTGGCAAATAGAGAGGTGAGCAACCACAGCTCAGTGAGTAATGCATCCCTTCTAAGCGGATCAAGCCCACTATACATATTTACAAAACCAAACTACAACTCTTTTAACACAAATCTAGAATATAACAAATAAATAATAAGAGAATAAGTTACGTACACTTAAGAATAGCTACATTTATTTCAAAATAACATCAAAACAAATGTCAATGGTCAATTCCATTGATCAATCTCATTGATCAATCTCATTAAGTCACACACCAATGGTTCATTCCATTGGTTAGTCTCATGTCACATATCAATGTTCTATTCCATTGATCCATCTCAGAGGAAACCACATGTCGATGGTCCATTCTAACGACTAAACTCAAATCACATGTTAATGATCCATTCCGTTGACCAATCCGTTGCTCAATATCAAACCATGGTCACGATACAACTTTTAGTGACGAGGCGACCAAAATTTTCCCCTTAACAAGGTCTCCACCTATTATTAGCCGTGGCTCGGCCCACAAGGATACATTAGCTCCACCTATTATTAGCCGTGGCTCGGCCCACAAGGATACATTAGCCTAGCATGCGCATACCTACAAGCTTCTCGCTAGGCTCACAGTAATATTGAGTATCAATATCAATCCAAAACAACACCATCCATAATTCACAAACCAAATTCATAAATCATTTCATATATCACCAAAGGATTTCACAACTGTTTTTTATACCAGGTTAGGCAGACAGTGATGGAGCGGGGGGACGCTGGTTTTGCAAGAACACCGGATGGATACTAAAAATGAAGCAAGCGCATCATGTACTGGAATTCCTTATGTTCTGAGATTCTTACACGAAGTGCTGAAGAGAAAATGAAACAAGAAGAGAGGAGAGAGCAAGCACATATATAGAGGCTTTCCGGGTTCGAATGTCTCTCTCTGTGTTCATCTGTTCGAGCTACTCTGCACCCTCCAATCTGCTGCCTTTACTTGACTAGCTCATTGGGGCGGGCAGAGGGAAGACGATGCCGATTGCATTCTCGAGAGAATTCTAGTGTTTGCCAATTCTTCTCACCTAAGCCTCAATCTACGACTGTAGTTGGATGAGTGTCACGACTGAGCAGGAACACTGACCAGACGTTCAATCATTTGCAACTGATCATATGGAGCAATCTGCACAAAGGAGAGGAGTTAAAACAGAGAAAAAGGATAACGGTTGATTGATGAAGGTATCATTTGAGTAAAAGTGCTTCACAAACTGTTCGGAACTAACTCCAATTACTGGTCAACCATGACGAAGAGTGACATTATTCGTTCGAATGAGACACAGTAGAAAAGCATTGGTCACCTGATTAAATCCGCCTGGCCAAACTATGGACACGGCATAGTTTCCCATTGGCTGAATCTCTTCTGGTTCGATGTCTTCTGGAACATTGGAATACTGCAGTTTTTGCTCCCTTGTCCACTCATCCTGATGTGCAGATAAGTGGCATAAGAAAGAATCTCTTCAGTAGTCCAAGTCACAATATCTAAGACAAGCACGGGACGAGTAGAAACTTCGGAAGGAATAATTTAAGCTAAATTCCACACCTAATCTTCATCGATTTTGAGGGATTAGACTGGAGAATAACTGCTGTTATACTAATCCCTATGCTGTTCGGCATTTATCAGCATGACAAAGGATGCCAAAGGAGGAAATCAGAGTAAAAACTTTTGAGGCAAGAAGTATTTTTAGTCAACTGAATAGATTTAAATGAAGAAGTTCAATGCTCTAAAATCTACCATGCCAAATCACTAATACTCAAGAATTCAGTTGATAGAACACTCAGATTACTGAGATCTGGTATGGTTAGCTTAAACCATCACGTGAAGATAAGAGGTAAGGTTCAAGTGAAAACATGCTCGACCTTCATGTAGGGGTGCTTGGATTATGGGTAGTGGCATGAAAGCTGCTCAAATCCACTTATCTACATTTTTAAAATGCGACCTTAGACCTCTGATTTAATTTAAAAGAAGGGTCATAAATTAGCTTGGAGGTCCATTTGTAGAATTAAACTAAGCTTGTCTGGTGAAATGCAGCAACTGGCCTGAACATTCTAACTATAGGATTAGCATCTATCTATTTCCCAAGGTTATGCATGATTGTGTTGACACCGCTGCAATAAAAACCTCCATATCTACTTTCCATTTGCAAAGATAAAAACAATCAGAGGATTTTTCCAGGTCAAAGGAAAGTCCTTATACCACACTTTGAGCTGATTGGTCGTTTCTTCTCACGGTTGTGGGGTGTAGAAAGAACTCCTCGTCTGAATCTGGAACCTTTGCTTTGATTGCCTCGATAACTTTATCATGAGTTACGGCTGTTGACACTGGAAAGGAAGATGACACTTTGAATCATTTGATTATGAAAGCCAAAAATCAAAAAGATATGCAATTTCTGAAGGTATTCCTTTAATCGTCAGAGGGGAGATGAGCCTAAAATTTTAGTGGCAAATGACGAACTGGGAAAGTTCTCATCTTTGGAATCTAGTTAGACACTGGCACTGGATTCTCGAAACACAGATATCTCTCTCAACCTTTATCAAGAAATTGTTTTAACCTAGTAAATATAAACTACCTTGTTGACGAATCTTGGCACACGGTTGCACAACACACACTCTGAGGTCCTGGAATGTCTTGGCAACTTCTCCTAGAGGATCTGCCACAACTTCTGGCATTCCACTATCTCCAGAGGCTGATAACTAATATCAATGGAAGAAATCATTATTATCCATCATGCTTCACCAGGAGTAAGAATGGACATTAAGAGAACAAAGGCACAACAACGAGAGATAAGATCAAAGAACTTGTCAGAGGATATACCGTTGGTCTAATGGGAAGATTGAATAAATATGGAATTCCGAACTGCCGGACAACCTGTAAATAAATCCAGCACACTCTGAGGAAACAGAGAATATGCTTCATCCTTTAACACCAGAGTGTAACCCTAGGATTAGCGCTCTGGCATTCCATTGTAACAAGTAAACCAAACAATATGTAATCGGAGAAACATGCCTGAGAGCCTGATCCTCTATCAAGTGGATAATAGCGCTTTCCATCGGCATCAAAGTGGCACATATTTTCCACAGCAGCAACACAGGGTACCGGTGTGCATGAACAGTGGATTGTCAAAAGATGACTCTTTGATAGATAAAAAAAAGATCAACTATAGGGCACTGAGAGGGGAAGGGAGGGTTGCAAACCCTATACAAAAAGAGCCCAACACTAAAGACATACACAAAACAGCTCACAAAAACGAAAAAAGGAGCTCAAATTAAGGATAAATCACTGATGATATCAACTAGAACTATACATCCATATACAAGTTTCCACTGTACCAAAAATGTATAACTTTAAGCCAATTTTCAATAACATTCTGTCCAATAATTGTCACGGTGAATTTGTATCTTTTAAATTACATTTCCATGTTTCATCATATTTCCAGAATTCTTGACAAATGATTCAAAGGATAATCAAAGGATAGTGTTGAATGGGGATTGTCAATAGTACAAAGGCACAAACCTTTAGTTTTGAGAACATGCGAACTCCCTTCGCCACATCTATAAATGCAAGCTTTTGAGGGGTGGTAACAATGACGGCAGCTGTTAAGGGTACAACCTGAAAAGTTAATATCATTACATTAAGATTGAAAACTGCAGCAACAAACAAAACTTGCAAGAGTATTATCTGATGCAAAATGTCTGCAACTAGCAGCTTCTAATTGTAAAGATGTGCTTTGTTTGTAAAAGGATTGAGGGATAAACATTAAACTGTTCATAATTACTGATCTAAGATGAAAAGGCACAAAATGCGAACCTGGCATAATGTAAGCTGAATGTCGCCAGTCCCCGGTGGCATGTCAATAACAAGGTAATCCAACTCACCCCTGCAAGGAGTGTGACAGCCTGAATTTTCATAATTTGTCTTCGATTAAATAAATCGGGCCTTTCATTGAAACGCTAATAGTGCTATTCTCTGAGCTGATCACTCACGAGATAACTGGACTATCTGGGGAAGCAAGTAGGGAATCTAAATGCAATTGCACTTGAGAATTCGACCAAGAATCGATCAACTCACCGTGTTGATCTACTTGAGTCATTCTGGCACGTCAGATCGATCAAATCGTAGATAGATCGATCGATCGAGGTATGTGATCAAATTGTGGGTGATTCCACTTGATTGAAAAATTCTCATCGATCAGCACTAAATTGATTTTCCGTCGTTTTGGTACCGGTGCCCGTAATTGAAACCTTGAGATTTTCACGACAACCGAGAGTTCTTAATGTGTCGAAGATGTCTTTGTGATTTCGAGATAAATCGATCACGCGTCAATCAATTGCACAAAAATTCCTAAAAGTTATCCGATAGACTAGGTCACGCTAAAAGCGCTACGGATTGAAAATAACCGCGAATTTGAACCCGATTTGAAATTGAAAGTTCTGAGGTGTCATCCTTTATTTTAAACGCTCCACTCTCAGAAATTTTGTAGATTCCAGATTTTTACGGAAAATCGGTTGGACGTTGCGGAAAAGAATGGAAATTAGATAAATTTAAATCGATGGAAATTAGGACTTTAAATACTTTATGAGTGTCGGGATTTATGGAAAATTGTTTGAGATTTTTCTTCATCAAATCCGTGAAATCGGATATCAATTTGGGAAATTGAATAAGCGAATCAATTTAATTGGTGAAATTCGGAATTGGAGAAAAGGCAGAAAATTTGGACTTCCAACTTTGGATTAATTGGTGGAAATTATATAGGGGAAAGTATTAGGAGACAAAGCATTAAATGCAAGGGCTAAGGCTTGTTGACTATTTTTTCTTGCTTGTTCAAGCTTCTTGGACAAGCTTGCTTCACCGGTCCCATCTCCACGATCCCTCTCCATTCTTATCTCTTCCGCTTCTGCTTCTTTCTATTTTATTTTTTATACCACCGAATTCTGAAGCCTCCCCCTCTCTTCTTCGAATCCCTATCTTCATTCAGCCTCAACTTCTTTTGTTCCCATTTCGTGTTTCATTTTCTTCTTCAACTCTTTCACCGAGGCCACTCATCCCACCGAAATCCCCTCAGTCAACCAACGAGCTCCTCAAAATTTGCTGACTCCTTGCCGCGCGTTTTCAGCTCGCCGAGGTGTCCTCGTAGCTGCTTCACGCCCACGATGTCAGCTGCCTCGGATCCATCTGCTGCTTCACGGATCCAGCTCCATTTCCTGCCCCATTAGTTGCCACGAAGCAAGTCCACCGAAATCTCCCCTTGTCCGTGTCTCTCACTACCACGGAAATCCAGTTGCCAACGAAGCCGCGTGTCTGCGGCATCTTCTCCGAAGACCAAGCAGCTCTCTCCACTTCGGTTTGTTCCCCGCCGGTCAACACACCCCTCCACGAAAGCCCTACTGTTGACCGAAGAAGCCCCGGGATTTCCACCGAACCATCTCTCTCTTCGTCCAAAGATTCACCAAGCGAAGCTGTTGCCGCATCTTCTCTTTGCAGCTCGTTTCGTCGGTCAAACCCTCAGCACCGAAAGTCCTTGCAGCAGCTCCCACGATGGCCCAGTATCTGCGAGTTCCATCTCCGCTAGCTCGCTCGTTCTTCTTCAGCCCGTGAGTCAGCGAGGCCCAGCTTTCAGTAGCAGCAACATCGGCCCATTCCAGCAATCTTCGGCCCAAGTGTAGTCAAGCCCAGCCGTGGGCTTCAGCCTTAGCAAGCCCATGAATGTTTAGCCCACTTGAAGTCAGGCCCAAATTTGCAGCAGTTCAGCCCACACAGAATTCCAGTCCATATCAGCCCAGTTCGCAATTGTTTCAGTGGGCCTAGCCCAATTTGCGTCCAGCCCAAAATCAAGAATAAATCTTAGCTCGGGCTGAGATTTGTTGAAAGCTGATTTAGCGTCCCGAGAGTTACATCGACGCGCTGAAAATTAAGGTTTGGGCCGCCATTGTCAGCGTTGTCATTGATGAAACGATTTTCGCGATACACCTAGGTGAGTTTATACTCTAAACTCTGCTTGGTAACGCTAATAACGTTTAAGGGTGTTAGATTTATTTTATTAGGAATTAGGTGGTTAGTTAGATTAAATTAGAAATTGAATTATTTAATTGAGCATGTTAGGTGGTTAGCATGGTTTAGCTAAGGCCTAAATAAATTGTATTATTTACCTAGAAGGGTTAAAATTTCTCCGAGTCCGTATTTGTTATTAATTTAATGATTTGGCTTAGGTTATTATTTGTAGAATTTAAATTGATTTATTTAATTAATTTCCGTAATTATTTAATTATTAATTATTTTTACGGAAAATAGGCGGATAAATGATCTAATTTCAAATCTTGATTACAATGGTGTGGTTAATTTCTACAATTGAGTGTTAAATTATGCAAATTGAGTGCTGATTTGATTTTTGGTATTTAATTCCAAAAATTGTGAATTTCCAATATTTATTCAAAAATCCCGGTGTCGGGTTTTGACACCTAAAATGGTTTTTAGTACTATATGAAAGAGTGGGATTTCAAAAGGATGAATATCAATTTTTCTAGATCAAGTTGATCAGTGTCTTGCCACACACGAGTAATTTCATGTGAATTTCTAATACGAAGAAAAAGGCCAGGCTCACCATTTTAATTAAAGCATTTGAGTCAATGCTGCGCTCTGGGCCATATTTGAGTGATCGTGTGATGGTCAAGAGAAATCGTCTCCATTGTTGAGCTGGACGTTATCCTTAATTGGATACCCTGGACAACGTGAAGCCGGTGTGATTGATTCTCGACCCTATGCCTTCTAAATGTCGTCGCGATTAGTGACGAAGCCGTGCTCCATGGGGAGACGATGCCTGGCAATGCCGAAGACCGCCGAACCGAGAGTAGGCGCTTTATATGCCGAGATCAAAACCAGAACGTGATTAATTGAGTGTGGGCGTTTCGCTTATTGGAGCTTATTTGTTGCTCATACTCTCATGTTGTTTGTGAGATAAATTGCACCGATCTTGCGGGGTGGATCTGAGACGAGGTAAGTCTCATTGATTGTGTGATTGTGTGATTAGGACACTTCTTGGCGTATTTCCTCCTAATTGGGGTTTAGAGCTTAGACTGAGATGATATCTCACCCCGTTATGGACAACATTTTCAGGGTCGTCGAGTGGAGGACCTGGAGCTGAGAGGAGGTGATTGGAAGCGTAGAGTCGTTAGGACCGCTTTTTTTGGAAGAGCTAGTCTTTTGTAGTCTTTTGGCCATAGACACGTGTACATGACTCGGTGTATATATAAAAAGCATGTTTGTTTGTGAATCTATTGTCCTGCCTTTCTATCCCGAGATGATTACTGTCAAGGGATTTCTTTTCGCTTCCGCATGTGCAATAAAATGGAAAGGGTCGGCGACTCGTCCTGGGAAGTCGCAAATTATTATCGACGAGAGAGGGATGGGCACGCGCTCGAGGCTCGGGGCGTGACAAGGAGAGTTTAGTAATGCTTAGCTGCAGAAGCCCGACCCAGAAGCCAAAAAAAGGAGAATGATGAGAGAAAATCATTGTTTTTGATTAACTGTAGTTTACTTTGAATCATGCACTTCTCTTATAGGAATAAAACACTCTTTGACAACAATGACAGTGAACAGAAATTTGAATATAATAACCACAGCATGCAAGCATGACGAACATTCCCCTGCAATCAGCCAATGTCATAGAGTTCCAATGATTTTTCATACCACTCGGTAGTAGTCAAGAGTTGGTTGATGACACCAGAAACCATTGGACCTCACATAATCGCATGGCCTTGTCCAGCAAATCCAAAAGATACCAGCTTCACTCATAGGTATTCTGTGGGAATTATGCTTCTTTTCTCTGGGTTCTAGAAAAGGTAGGTGGAAATAATAAATGCATTACTTCACTAAACTAGAAATTAATTTCGTTGTAGTGGAAGTGGAACTATAAGCTTTATTACCATTTCCAGAAGTCAGTTATCGGGGGACACCATTGTTGGTAAACTTGGACCATACACATCGGCATCGAAAATACCAACTCGAGCTCCCATTCTAGCCAAAGTATACGCAAGATTTACAGCTACAGTTGATTTTTCCACGCCTCCCTGAACAGTTCTGACAGACAGCAGTCATGATAGAAGAAATTAAAGAATAGTACTTTTTAATATTAGTAACCTAACAACATGTCAAACCACAATTTGGAAATACTCAAAGAAAAATCTTTTCCGTTATAAAATTCGCTAATCGGGGAAGTCATCATGATGGAATGAAACTACAGGTCATCCTTATGTCACAGTCAACCTTCTCAAAGCAACCCCAAAAACGTCTTGTAGCCAAATGTCATGCAACGAAATAGCTACTTTGTCATAACCTGGAAAATGAAGTGCAACAAACAGTCAACCTTCTCAAAGCAACCCTACCTTGCAGCTTGAAACTGCTATAATGTTTGAGATCATCCGTAACCCTGGAGGAAGTTCACCTGTGAAAACAGGTTTTGCTGGTTGTGCTGACACGGTTACTTTAACATTCTTGACCCAATGAAGATTAGTGACCACCTCATTTGCCTGCTGCTCAAACTGTCAAGGAATACTCATGCTGTTAAACTATTTAAGGTTCAGTAACCTGATATATCAGGCAAAGACTCTGAGGAAACCATTAGGAAGCAGAAAGACAATGATAGATTAGTTTCAAAAATACTTTGAAATTGTACATGCACAAAGAGATTTATGGAAGGGTGTCAAAAGGAGCAGGTGTCAATGGTTTCTAAAAGTAATTAATACACAAGACAGAACATCTAGTGCCTGAGCAAGTATTCGGTTACTGAGCAAGCAACATAGGTTGTGTTATTTACCATGTCCTTGATTGGACATGCAGGTGTAGTGAGCTTTAACCGGAACGAAACCTGAGAATCAAAGCCAAGACATTGTAGGGTAAGGGTGTCATTCCTTACAGATGTATAAAGAATAAATTCCAGACTAATTCTTTAATAACCTCTCCAAGAGCTTCATCTCTGAGGAGGTCCTTAACAAAACCACATGAAACAATGTCCATTCCAAAGTCAGGATCAATAATTTGAGACAAGGCTTTCAGCACATCACTTTCAGCTGTCTGAGCTGAAACTGCAGAAGTACTCTCTACAATTACAAGAGCAGAAAATGTACACGGAATGATGTCAAGCTTATGAGATGAACAAGAAAAAATCAGAGGTGAACAATCGGTGAAAACTAAGCAACCAAGTCCAGTCAATTTTGCTCAGGGCATACAGGATAGGCAATTATTTTTGGCCCTTAATCCCTTAAGATTATAAGCTGTAATAATCTTCTGTATCTACTCAGGGCTATTCAAATTTGGTTTTGACAAGGGGTAGCCAAGAGTAATTGGTTTGGATGGGTTCTCAATAGTACAATGCATGCTCATGTGCACAAACACAAGACTGCTTTAATTGTTTTCTGTTCGTGTATAGTTTCTTTGCAATTCCAAGAAAATAGTTTGACAGAGCTAGCCCCTTTTATTTGGCCTACCAAATAATCCTCTAAAATTTTCTTCAAGGCAGAACATGTAAATATGTCTTCGCAGAGTGTATGATATGTATTAGTGGAAGCAGATTGATCTGATGGCACTAGCCAACGGTTTCACCATAAACATACTCATTTCTAGAAACTCACAACTTTATAAGTAGCAGATTATTAGCACCAAAAAATAAATTGCAGAAAGTTACCAAGAATCGAACATGGACGCCTCAGTAAAGTTAATTAGATTTACTTACTATGATACGATTAATTAAATCAGGCTATAGGCGTACTAGAAACGATCTTAACTGTATCACTTGCACTCGCTCCACAAGATCACTCTGTCAAATTCTCAACATTTTCATGAAAATAGCTACTGGGTTCTCATAGCTCAGATAGATAAATACTCGAACATTAAAAAAAAAAAAAAAAGAAGAAGAATCCCATTTGGGTATTTACCAAATATTACGGGCACCCGATGATCAACGAATTCAAATTATTCATAGAAAGAACAAGGAAAAAGAAAAAGAAAGTACCTTCCACTGAAGCAGCCTTAGCTGCAGAGGAATTCAAGACGGGCGGTTTGCGAGATACCCATCTGGAGCTTCGAAGCCATTGTTGCTTGACATAAGAGCTGGTTGTCGATGGTGCGAGAGAATTCGCCAAGAGACACAGTCCTACAACAGAAAGGCCCAGGCGATGAGACAGTGGCAGTGACAGTGTCGGTTCGAAGATCATTGCATGAATTAGCGCAAAAGTTACCTCTGTTCGGTTGGACTTTTGAGCAGCATAGGAAGAGAGATGGAGAAGAAGATGGGCACTGCAGTAGGTGCATTTTCTTGAGAGAGAGAGAGAGAGAGAGAGAGAGAGAGAGCAGAGAGCTGAGAGAGCTCTTGCAGGAAAAATGAGAGGTGGCAAATGCTTCTGAGCCTCGCGCTCTCTGTTCTTAGTGCAAAAAAGCGCCAGCCCAGCCTCATGTTAACAGAAGAGGAGTTCGTTAATTTTAAAAGAAAAAAATAGAAGACCTTTATTCCATCTAAAGAAAAATGTGTTCCTTTGGACTTAAATAAGAGCAAAAAAGTATTTATACCTTGTACTTTTCCGTTCAAAATTAAGAATATAATTTAAATTTTAAATATTCTAAAAAAACTGTATGTGAATCCAAGTATCAATAGTGAAAATTTGAAGAATTTCGAAGTTAATTAAAGTCCAAACGCACAAGCCCGAGATTTAGATTAAATAAAATTTTTTTAAAAATCTAGACGAACCTTATGGGTATTGAACGATTATATCTATGTATATATATATATATTTTCTATATAATAATAGCAATTGGTGGAAATAGTTCTTCAAATAACTTATTTTACTCATCACCGTCACTTCAACATATGAATATACCAAAAAAAAAAAAAAAAAAAAAAAAAAACTCGCTTAATCTTCTATAAAATTGTATAAAGAAAAAGTTATATATATATATATATATATATGTGTGTGTGTGTGTGTGTGTGTGTGTGTGTGTGTGTGTGTGTGTGTATAGATTCAATCAACGCTATTTATTTCTCATTAAATTTACATGAAACTTATTGTTGCCATACTTTCTACATCTATATCATCATATAGGTAAATCCTAAACCAAATTAAAGATAAGTAGGACTCAATTTGAAATCAAGTTAAATTAATTACGTTAAATAGTCATTCCTATGGCCCATTACAAAATTTTAGATATACGACTCTTCACTACCGTCATCTATTATCCTTCTTTTTGGTCAAGATCATTATCTATCGGTTTAGTTACCTTGAAATTGTCATTGTGGATCACGCCCATACTCAGATTCCTCTATGCTCTGGGCATACGAACGAGACATAATGGTGTATCGAAGAGGTACACATTAACCAACTTGGATCTTGAGCGCCCTCATCATCGACCCAAATCCATGGTCGGAGGTGTGCGATCATAAGAGCTGTATGTCCACAGTTGGTGCACTTGGGAGTTCCACCCGGATCTCGTCGTTAAGGAAACCATATCGAACTTGACAACTGAGGCAACTTTTGAGTCCAAGTCAGCATCGATGATTGGGTCATTGAAGACGAGTACAGGTAACTCAAATCATTTTTATACTTGGAAAGTAGTTCGCTCCAAGTAACTGGAGCTAAACTAAGATACAACATGGCATGGAGCAACTGTTTATTGCCGAAATTCACAGCGATAAGAACTATCTTGACGGCCAAGCAAACACATGGTTGAAGTTGTCAACACTTGAGAAGAATTTCCGAAAAGAATGGTCTCATTCATTACATAAGTTCGCCAAACTCAATCTGCTGAGACCTTTTATTCTCTATCAAGTACTGCAAAACGCTGAGGTGCTTCTAATTTTTTACATACAGCCCGGCTCTTCCGTACACTATTGCCGGGGAGCGCTCCAAGACTAAAAGCAGATGACTTCTCCATTTGAACATCCACATACATTTGCCTTCTATTGATGGAATCTTGTTGCTTTTATATTGAAAACAGATTATGTTTGTTGTCCTCATCGTACCCCTATGTGACAGAGTTCCAAAGGAACTATCAGCCTTGGCAAACTGAGTAGCTTTAAGCAGATTGCACATGTTTTTCCATTAAAATCACACAGACAATCTGTGGCATACATTAAAAGACGAAACTGCAAATAGATGAATTGCAAGAGGAGATATAACTAAAGTGAGTATATATGTATTGGATTGTAGTACGAGTTATCACTGGAAATGAGTTGGCTGAAGTTACATATCATACTTCTTAGGTGGTGTAGTTTTCCCGTGATAAAGAAAAATCACCATGAAGTTCATTTTCATTTTCTGCTCTTTTCTTCAGCAAATCTACTTTGATAGCTAAGTAAATCATACATAAGAATAGAATATTTTTGCTTTCTACAATAAAGATTATACCCCAATTTGAATTCCCAAAGGACATTTCGAATTACGCTCCATATCATTTATATTCCCAAAAGTAAGAACAAGATGAAGCAAATAGCACTAAGAGAAAGCAATATTATTCTCTCACACAACCTCTTGACTTGCGCTGTACATGGTATCATATTTTGAACAATGACTACTTGCATGGCTTGATGTTTTTGAACAAAGCTTAAAAGGACAAATTGATAAAACCATCACACCCTAGCTCTACAAACATAGGGAAAATGGCACGATCGTCCTCCTATCCAAAGGATGCAGTCTCATACGCATAACCAACATCAACCTATCATCAAAAATATACCCATTAATGTCTCATAAAAAAAAAGTTGGTTACATGACTAGAGTTCTAAAATCCACCAATAGAAATATATATATCCAGTGACCGACAAACTAAACCGAAAAAGTACATTATAAATTATACACACAATTATCTCAAGTTATACCCAAAATCCAAATTCCTAAGAATCCTCCACTGATGTAGCTTTCCTCCTATTAGTCGGAAGCTGAAAAAGAATTGAGATGAACGGTATAAGCATACCACCTCTCAATAAATAGTGCACATCTCTTCTCAACAAATCAAGCATCGGCAATGCACATTATAAACAGTAACAGAAACACAACCAAATCCAGTATATAATATATGTAAAAGTCCAAATATGAGTTACATCATTTCAACAACATTTTCAACATATTAGAAACACTCACTCAATCAACAATATTTAAACAAACATCAATGGTTTAGTCCATTGATTACTCTAGTACTTCATATCAAACTATAGCCATGTTTAATGCCCCATGAAAAGGCTTACCAAGATTCCCTCCTAGGTGTAGGTCTGCACTAATGTTAGCCAGTGGCTTTGGCCATTCAAGACGTCCTGAGAATATGTATGCTTACTCACAACCCTTCAATGATTTCAGATCATAGTGACAAGAGGATAAATCCATCAACATAATCCCGTCAAAAACAAAACCATTTCAGAACTCATTTAATAAATTATATTCACAAATCCATACAACCCTTCGCAATTCCATCCACAAGAAGAATACATTCACGAAAAATTTCTCAAACCATTTTGTAAATAATCAGTCCTCCAACTATTTCAGGAGATATCTTACTTTGCTATTTCAAATAACCAAATAAGGAAATATACATACGTGCATGCGTGCGAGGGGTGTCAAAAAACCCGACCCGACCCAAACACAACCCGAACACGAAACAAGCATCATACGTGTTTTGGGTCTTGATACTGTTCGGGTAACACATATAAAACAAGTAAAGAAATGTGTTTCGGGTCGGGTCAGGGTTGGAACATTGTTTGCCCGAAACACGTTAACTCCTACTTCCGAACAAGCGAACAAACACAAACAGTAAACACGTTCTCATCTTTCTTTACCGTCAAACACAGACATTTCCCTCTTGGCTCTACCTTCTTCTCCGACGACTGTGCCTTCGCTCACGACTGCCTCTCCTCCGATCGATGCGCCTCCGCCTAGCCGTCGCCGTCGCCACCCCTCGTCTCAACGCCGGAACCCTAGTCGCTGCCGAATCAGTCGATCGTTGCCGTCTGTCGCTGAAAAGCCCTCAGGTCTGTGCTTCCATCGATTTCTTGATCCGCGAGGAGCTTCGGCGTCCTTCTTCTTCGTTGAATTTTCCTGTTGATTTTTTTTCCGAATTCGATTGACTATGGTGGTGGTGAAAGAGGAGGCGGGTGCTCTTTTAGGGCTCTGTTTAAGGTCGCTCTCTTCGTTCGAGCTTGCTTCTTTTTGAGTTCCGTGGGGCTCGAATTGTTTTCCTTGGGAGCGATTTGGTCTCTCTCTTCCTGTGGAAATCTTGGGACTCTAGGCTGAGCTGAGGTAGTGATGTAGGCATTCGAGAGTTTATGCGGTCTAGCCGTGTTTCCGTGTTGTTCTTAGCATGTGGGCTAGCCTTTGCTGGTGATGGGGGTAGTAGTAGTTAACCCTATATGATCTTAGAGATGTTGGGAAGACTTGCTATATTGGGTGGTGGATGAATTCTGTGATGTAGATATTTTAGTGCACAAGTTGCAAACAAGGTTCAGGACACTTTGAATTTACTCTGTGCGGGAGAGCTGTTGGTGTTGATACTTCAAGAATCTGTTTAATATTGAATTTTATAGGACAGAGATGAGGGCAGCAATCCTTTATGGCATGGAATGTTGATTGCTCCATCACTTTCAAACTAAGCTTGAATGAAGTGATGATAATCTGATGGACACGTGAGTTTTTAGCGTGGAAAAATTCAGAATTACTCCTCTATGGCTCCTTTACTTCAATTGAAATTGATATTTAGAAATGGTGCTATTGTTGAGGGAATGTAATTTATATTCAGGAGGAGCTTGTAAATTAGACAGACCGATGGACAAAAGTTGAAATTGTCTCCGATGTAGTAATGTGCCCTTTGTGAAAGAATAGAATGAATGTGCATTGTTTTTCAGCATATCATGCTGCAACAGTTGTGGACTAGTAACTGAGGAAAATTGAAGTTAAAATGTGGCGCCCTTTTTACTATTAGCGTAACTTGCAACCTATTATCTGTGTTTAAACTTCTTTTTGAATGTTTCCTATAGCTCCTTTCAGTATCATCATTCCTTGGGGCAATATTTTGCTTTTCTGCCTTTTGTTTCAAGAGCATGTACCCTTTTCTGGCTTTTTTTGCTGTTGGTGAGCTGCTGGTGTTTGCTACACAGGTGCTATATCTTATCACCAGTCAACATACTATTTCATCATAACCTAGTACTTCTCAGGGCTGCCTCAAATGCCTTTTGGACTTCTTGTCCATTCCTTGCAATTCTTGCTCATCAGAAATAAAGAGACATGGAGAGAGAGAGAGCAAAGAAGAAGATGGGCTCTCAACATGCTCTCTGCTTCTCAAAGAAGAAGTCTCTAATTGTAGCAATCATGGCGGCTCCGCATCTTCCAGCGATTCTTCTGTCATGGCTCTTCTCGTTTTTAGCACACTGATCGATGTTTGCGGGGCTCTTGCAACTGGCTGCGCTGTGAGTATTGGTGCTGCACCAACCACGCTATGCATTCCAAAGCAATTTATGAGCCATCTACTTTGTCTTTTATGGAGTCTTTGTTTTCTCTGTGATGTTTCTTCTGTTCATCGTCACCAAGAAGCTTTCTGTTGGACTACAGTTTAAGGACAGGTCATACTCACTAGTTCTTTCCAATTCATGAATATCTAGTAGCCTCAAGAAGATACAATTAACTTGGTTAGCAGGTTCTGCATCATATGGCCTGTCCCTGAAAAAATAGCATTCGCAGGAATTATTAATAGGTATTTTGTGTTCTTATAATAACCTGTTCGCATAAGATTAGGACTGTTACAACCACCTGAAAAAAAAAAAAAAAAAAAAAAGTTATACCCAGCAACCCGACCCGACCCGACCCGACCCGAAACACATTAGACCATTCTAATGTGTTTCGGTCGGTTCGGGTCGGGTCACAGTGTGTGACCATTGTGTTTCGGGTCGGGTCGGGTAACAACAAGACCCGACCCGACCCATTGACACCCCTAGCGTGCGTGTGTAACCACATAAGGAAATATGTGTGTGTGTAATCAACCCTCCAACTATTTCAGGAGATATCTTACTTTGCTATTTCAAATAACCAAATAATGTGCGTGCGTGCGTACGGGCGGGCGGGCAGGCGGGCGGGAGTGCGTGCGTGCGTGCATGCTATGTGCGTCGTGCATGCGTGCGTGCATCGTGCGCGTCGCGTGCGTGCGTGTACACATATATATCATAGTGTGCAATCTCTCATTCATAACTTATATAGCATATCTAATTTCGGTGATTTTCAAGCCATGAGTTAACATATCATAGAAGAGCTAAGCACCAGTCCTCACTTACATATCACTAACCTCAACTAAGATTCTACTAGGCGACGCTAATTTTTGAAGTCAAAAATGTCCAATATAAGTCGACAAAAAGGCCGCACAAGCATCATACTCGCAACAGGAAATAGAGCAACAATCTCATCTTACATTGTGAATTTTGGCATGTCATACATCTCTACTGAACTCCATTTTAAGTGAGTTTACAGTCAAAAGAGAGCTTATTCAAAGTACTAAAAGACCCAACAAATCCTTAGAACCAAAATTTGGTCAACAATTGATGAAATCCGGGACAAAACCCTGCTGGTTGCAGTCACTCTAAATTAGTTTTTGAGAACTTCGAAGAACCAATATCTCTCAAACGGCAATCCATAAAATCTCATGATTCCAAGACCAACCTAAAGTTTCGAAACGACATCATGTCACGGCTCAACAATCTCAAGAATCAACTTAGCAACCCTAAAACCCGAACATATCCGAAATTACAACTGAACAGAGCACATCTCTTTGATTTGAAGGTATCGAATTCTTACCGAGTGCTTCAAAATGGTATCGATCTAGCTTGTCCTGGCCTCCGAACCGAATCGCGCCAGAAGCCCCTTCCGCTCGTTCTCAGATTCCACACTCTTTCTTCTGTTCCCTCTTTGCTTTGCCGACTCGCTCCCTCCCTCTCTTTTTGCTGCTCTTGACTTTTCATATGGACCAGCTCTCGGGCAGTTCCAAGCAGTCGTACAACGTGTATTTGGTACCTTTTGCAATGATGCACAATCACGGACCTTCAACGAACATAGCTTCTCCAGCTTCAAAGCATCAAGGAGGGGCCTTTCTTTGGAACTGCAATCTCCAGTTGAAGACGGTTCAAGTTCGATCTCAATTAATTGTGGGCACTTCGTCACAAACAAATTTTGATGCTCCTTTAAGCTCGAAACATTGGATATCCTCACAAGCCCCTCCCATTCGAACACTTGCAGTGACTGGAGATTCTTTAGCTGTCCAATCACATTGTCGAACTCGATCTCTCCAAACCCACAGTCGTAGAGCAGTACGTGACACAAATTGTCCAGGTTGGAGAACATTGACCATTCTATTGGGATCTTCACACCTTGTAAGTTCAACAATTTCAAACTGGACGGAAACCCAGTTAGAAGCCGTAGGTTGGCACAGGTTATTTCTAACTTCCAGAGCTGAGAAAGGGATCTCAAGTCAGTTGGATGCATGGTGGGATCGCAAAAATCCACGTTAAACGACTGCAATTTATGAAGCCTTCTGAGATAACTTAGGTTCGGATGTAGAATTCGTCCTCATTCAATATGGACGATTGTTTAGTTGTTCTCACACAAGCATACGTGCAATCACTTATTATTAGATGATTTAAACTAGTGAGGTTCGAGAGGTCGGGTACTGCCAGCAACGATGGAGACTTTATCTTTAGGTCTGTTAAACTTGTGGGGAGGTCTGGTAGTAATTGAAACCTATCACAATAACTTAAATCAAGTTCTCTGAGGTTAAAGAGCTGATTAATTGTCATCGGCAATCTACTAACCTTTGTGTTGTGCAAGTTCAGAATCTCCAATCGAGATAGTCCTGTGATTTCACTAGGATTTTTGCCCTCGAGAATGTCACAATCGTGGGCTGTTAGCTCCTCAAGATTCTCCAAAGTCCCTATACTCTCCAGTAGCTCTCTTATCTTACTTTCCTGCAAAACCATGAGCTGCAACTGTCCACCAATAGAATGGGGTAATTCTTCGATAGGTGTACAAGATAAATCCAATTCGAGTAGCAATTCTAGTCCTCCAATGGAATCTGGTAATGCACTTACACTAGTATAATCTAAATTCAAATAAAGGAGTGATATCAACTTTCCAATGGAATCTAAAAGCTCTACAAGGTTGCAACACCCACTTAGAGACAGATGCTTCAAAACTTGTAGCCCTTCCATTGAGGGCAGAAGTTTTCTAATGCCATCCTGATTTTCCACCTTCAGCATCGACAAGGATTTCAGACCATCAATTGCGTATGGTAATAGAGAAACGGGTGGAATTCTCTGTAGTGGACAATCCGTCCCATTGAATTCCAAATATTTCAGGTGGCCTAACTGATTAATAGAGCTATCAATTTCTTCCAATCTTGAACAATTTTTGAGAATCAGTCTTTTCAAATTCAGGCACTTGGAGAAGTTGGGTGTCCTCTTTAAATAATTGTAGCTTGCTAGTTATATGACTTCCGGGTTATCATTTACCTATAAAACAACCAATTATTAAGGAAAATAATGGCATAGGCAAAGGTCAACTCAATGTAACAAATGCATACACACATAAATGAAAAATAATGCATTATATGAAATTGTACCACGCATGCTCCCCATCCATTCTAGTCTTCCATAATATCACTCTCTGAAAGCTTGAGAACAGCCAATTTCTTGAGACATAAACTAGTGGAATGTAGTTCTGAAGGGCAATGATGCCAATGGAGCCATGATAATGGCTTCCATCTTATTGTGAATTCCCACCAAATCATCACACCAGTTTCTCTGCATAGGTGTCAACTTACTGAAAACTTCTTCCAGAGCAAGGGCTATAAGTTTATCTCGGCTGCCATATAAATAATGTAACGGTCTCAGTTTGAGAAACCACAAACATGCGCATAAGCATAAATATGTGAAACCAAAAACTTTGATTGTTAAAATCAAGCATAGATGAGCAGTTCATTTCAAATTCAATCCTACCCAAACTGAGAAGATTGATCTCAGTTACAGATAACAATATTCGGAATTTGATGTGGGGTGCAGTTTTGAAGAGTTTAAAGATGGTCAAATCAGCGAAGGTTCTAACGTACGATTTGGCCACCAAAACTAGCTCCACAGCCAAGCGCGTGAACCAGACAATTTTTTTTGGCTCGTGCCACCCTTCTAGCATGACAAAGGGTGAAAAAAAGACCAAATGGCACATTAAGTAGGGTGAAAACAGACCAAATGACCATATTTTTTCATCTATATATTGAGTTTTCATGATTAAGAAACAATGATCTAAATTAAGAAATGGAAGTATAGAAATTGTTAATTACCGGTGATCTTTTAAGTTCAATCCCTTGATTCCAGCGACCTCTTTTAGGGCCTCCTCCCACTGCTTGGCCACAATTTTGCCAGACTGTTTCTCATGATTTTCTAAGGCCTTACCGTGTGATCCAGTTCTGAGCTTAAGATCTTATGCATCCACCTCATAGAAGATGGGCAAGATCACTTTCTCACCTCTCTTCCTATGCTCCACCATGTGTGCGAGCTCACGAAGACACCATTTGCTAGAAGCATAGTTTTTAGAGAAGATCGGTTTGTAGATTTTTGAATTAGAGATTGCCCTTAAAAGCTCACCTCCAATCTCTTCTCCTACATGGAGCTCTTTGTTATCTTTGAAGACGCGTATCCCAGCCCGAATCATGGTCTCATAAGAGAGTCGGTGATGGTTGAGCGAGAATCGGGCCCTCTAAACCTCAAGAACACCTCGTAATCCCTCCTTGACGATGATGATGATTCACCACAAAGGGGGAGAGACTTTCCTTCAAGACGTTCCATTCCTATGATCTTTTGCTGCGGAAGTGATATCAAACTATTTTGCTCGTTCGAAATTGCAGAGACCGAGGTGAGGGCCATGAGCGAAGGCGAGAGACGGCTAGAGAAAGAGCAAAGATCGAGGTGAGGGCCGCCACTCTGTGATGCTACAATGGTCGGTGGTCGTGTGGCGGTCGTGAAGGGGTTGTGCGGGGGTCGTGCGACGGTCGTGCGACGGTCGTGCGGTGGTCGTGCGACGATCGTGCGACGGTCATGCAGCAGCGGTCGGCAGTCATGGAAGTTGCGTAAGGGTAGTGAGAACTAATATAAAAAAAATTGTCGGATGTAGAATTCGTCCTCGTTCAAATAT
Source organism: Eucalyptus dawsonii (assembly GCA_016097615.1). Lineage (NCBI taxonomy): Eukaryota > Viridiplantae > Streptophyta > Magnoliopsida > Myrtales > Myrtaceae > Eucalyptus > Eucalyptus dawsonii. Next base: position 84,463,575 of record CM027873.1, on the reverse strand, counting down.
GGACGATTGTTTAGTTGTTCTCACACAAGCATACGTGCAATCACTTATTATTAGATGATTTAAACTAGTGAGGTTCGAGAGGTCGGGTACTGCCAGCAACGATGGAGACTTTATGTTTAGGTCTGTTAAACTTGTGGGGAGGTCTGGTAGTAATTGAAGCCTACAAAAAACTTAAATCAAGTTCTCTGAGGTTAAAGAGCCGATTAATTGTCATCGGCAATCTACTAACCTTCGTGTTGTGCAAGTTCAGAATCTCCAATCGAGATAGTCCTGTGATTTCACTAGGATTTTTGCCCTGGAGAATGTCATAATCGTGGGCTGTTAGCTCCTTAAGATTCTCCAGAGTCCCTATACTCTCCAGTAGAAGATAATCCAATTCGAGTAGCGATTTTAGTCCTCCAATGGAATTTGGTAATGCACTTACACTAGTATAATCTAAATTCAAATAAAGGAGTGATGTCAACTTTCCAATGGAATCTTAAAGCTCTACAAGGTTGCAACACCCACTTAAAGACAGATGCTTCAAAACTTATAGCCCTTCTATTGAGGGCGGAAGTTTTCTAATGCCATCCTGATTTTCCACCTTCAACATCGATAAGGATTTCAGACCATCAATTGCGTATGGTAATAGAGAAACGGGTGGAATTCTCTGTAGTGGACAATTCGTCCTATTAAATTCCAAATACTTCAAGTGGCCTAACTGATTAATAGAGCTATCAATTTCTTCCAATTTTCTACAATTTTTGAGAACCGGTCTTTTCAAATTCAGGCACTTGGTTAAGTTGGGTGTCCTCTTTAAATAATTGCAGCTTGCTAGATATATGACTTTCAGGTTATCATTTACCTATAAAAAAACAAATTATTTAGGAAAATAATGGCATAGGCAAAGGTCAACTCAATGTAACAAATGCATACACACATAAACGAAAAATAATGCATTATATGAAATTCTAACCACGCATGCTCCCCATCCAATCCAGTCTTCCATAATATCACTCTCTGAAAGCTTGAGAACAACCTATTTCTTTAGACATAAACCGGTGGCATGTAGTTCTGAAGGGCAATGACACCAACAGAGCCATGTTAGATTAGAGAGAAGATTTTTGAACTCTCCTATAAAGTTTCCTCCATCCAATTCAAGGACCCTTAAACTTGGCAGCCTGGAAAATTTGCCACTTGTAAAATTATGCTCATCATCAAGTCTTGTGAGTTTGAGTGCTACAATATTTTTTGTTCCCTGATATTTTCAGAGCAACACGTTAGCAACATGATTGAACCATTCAGAGTAAGTGCTGAATATCAAAATAGGGAGCATGTATCTACATTCAACTAATAGTAAACACGAGTGAACTAGCAAAAAAATGGGGCACATAGATAATATCTTATACAAAATGGGGCAATTTCCCTAAATCATTATCTCTCCCCTTTAGATGAGAGTCGTAATGGTAAAAATTAATTCTTTTGGAATGTTGTTCATTTCTCTCAAATTATGCAAAATCATCAATGTCCTGTGTACAAAAATGCGCGAATATTTTGGATGAAAATGAACTCTAAATACACATAATTGCATGTTCAATTTTTCTAGGCATACCGGGTTATTCTAAACCACATTTGAGGTAGTCTTCGGACACCACACAACCGTCGCACGATCGCCGCACGACCACCGCACGACTGCCGCACGATTGCTGCACGACCGCCGCACGACCGCCGACTGCCACTGCACAACCGCCACACGATCATCGCACGACCGTTGCACGACCACCGCATGACCGCCACGCGATCGCCACATAATCGCCGCACGATCGCCGCATGACCGCTGCTGCAGGATTGTCGCCCACAGCCCACCGACCGTGGGAGGAGGTGGTGGCTAGTGAGCTGTGGGTGGCGGTCCTATGGCAGCGGTCAACAGCGTTGGTCGGCGGTTGTGCGGCAACAAGCGGCGGTCATGTGGCAATTGGCGACGACAGGATGCTAGTGGACGGTGGCAGTCGTCGGCCGGTGGGCTACGGGCGGCGGCAACCATCACCGGCACTTGTGCGGTGATCTTGGTGATTAATGATATTGCTAGTATGAGTACCTAGAGGGGGGTGAATAGGTATACAAAGATTTTTCTTGATAATTTCTGTATACTTACGCAATACTTAGACAGTTGAAAGATAGTTTGCGTTAAGTAATAATCAACGAAAGACTAAGTGAAGGAAAGAGAGAATTAAACACGCGGTTTATAGTGGTTCGGCTTGATCCAAGCCTACGTCCACTCTTCTGCACTGATAGCCAATTTGGCTGGATTTCACTATGAACAAAGAGATGTTACAGTGTTGATCTTCCTTGACTTCTCGGTGTAGATGATCTACCACACTCGCTCAAGGTATCACCAAGTATAGACACTCTCTGTGTATACAATTTCGCTCAGACTGTATCGACTAACAATCAAGGTTCTTCAGACTCTAGAATTTTTCTATCAATCACACCCCAAACAACTAGAACGACTTCATTTTTATACTCCTTTATGCCATCATACCGTTGGCACTTACCAAAGGAATTCCTCCAATCTACCCGTTGGATGGAATCAATCAAGAAGATCATCCGAGCTATTTAAGGAATCTGATGATAGCCCATCAATCCTGTTCGCCCATACAATCAGGATCTTGGTTTCCAAGAATAGAACATTCCAAGAATATTTCGTCGACCATCGGATCTTCAATCGATCTTAGATAAGAATTAAAGAATCCGAAATGATTATCCAACCAAAGAATCTTTTCCAGAGGATAGGATCGAATCCTCAACCATATACTTCGGCTTTGGATTTCCTTCGTCACTGGATTAGAAAGACTGTCAGCGAGAATAGTCTTGAGTCTTGAGTCTTGAGTCTTGAGTCTCGAGTCTTGAGTCTCGAGAATACAAAGTCTTCAGACTTTAAACTGTCGGTATCCAGACTAGACTGATATAAATGTTTTGTCAGCTTCAAAATATTCTAGAAAGATTTCTCCAACAATCTCCCCCTTTTTGATGGTGACAAAACTTTCTTGTAGATTTGAACAACTTTGACCTGCAAAAACATTTCTCAAGCAATATGGCTAACTCATAAAGATTAATAAAACAACCAGACTCTGCATCCACAGAAAATTGGTTAGTCTTTCATGAGTAATACCATATAACAACACTTGATATAAATGCAACTACAAGCATCAAAATCCACCCAATTCAAATCAAATTTAAATTCACACTCAAGTTCAAGTTCTCAAGTCATACTCAAAAATAAACATAACCACAAAAGTCAAAGTTTTAAAAGATGTTGATTCAAATTGGTTCTCCCCCTTTTTGTCATCATTAAAAGGGTGAGAAAGGAGTCATGTCTCGCTTGGGAATGCGCACGATCCGGAAATCCCCAATGGACTAGACTACTCCTTCGAGCTTCTTCAGTCTTCCTCGCTTGAGCTACCTCTTCTCCCTTAGCATTGGCTTGAAGTTGCGAGCGAGGTCTTTGAATTTATCCTCCGGAGAGACTCGAAGATGCTTGTCCAAAGCATTCTTCATGGCACGGATTTCACGATCCGGAGCATATATCTCGTCCACGCATTTCCGGAAGAATATCCATGATACGACGAAAATCTGCAGAATCGTCCGTCTCGTGTACTAGCATTGGCTTTCTTAGATGGTGTGAATGCGTACGATGGCGCTTCTGTAAAGTCTTGCAGATTTGTATCGTGACCTTCTTCAGGCAATTGAGAGACCTGAACTTCTTCTGGTCTTCTCGAGATTGTCTTAGATCTTCACCGGCGCCAGCATGAGGTGTGGACCTCTCTTGCTCGCTAACTCCCCGTCTCTAAGACATCGAAAGGGGAAGAGTGATGATCATGCTCTTGATTTCCTTCTCTCCGCATTCATGCCAGACTTTTCTTTTTCTCCTTCTCCTTCTTCTTCTTCAGCTTCTTTCTCCTTCTCTCTCTCGCTCTTCTTCTTCTCTCGTTCTTCGAAGTTCGACGGTTGAGACACGTAACGTCTGGTTCTTGTCAGTGTTTGGATAATGGGATCTTCATCCTCTTCATCTTCATCTTCATCCTCCGGGATGAGAGTTCTTTTCTTCTTTTTCGATGGGGCACCAATGGCCGCCTTTCCCTTTCTCTTTGAGGCGACTAAAACCGGAGATTTCACTCGAATTTCTCCATTGCCTTTGAAAGTTCTTGCACGCATCTTTGTTAACATCTTCAAACCTACCACCATCTTATCACACGGTCGAACACAAAATGATTGTGGCGGTTCAATATGCATGTGTCTGAAGATCTTGGTCACCAGACCAGGATAAGGCAATTGTCCTTTGTTTTTCGACATTGCTTTGTACATATGGAAGAGAATAGTGTGCGGTAGAGAAAACTTCCGTCCTGAGTTGATCGCGTACATCAATTTTGCTTCAGAAAGAGACACGAAGTCTTTGACGTAGACTTTGGTCTCGAGACGCTTGATCACAATCTTATGAAGCACAATGTTAATGGCCTTCATCCTTGAGTAGGTAATTTTCTTCTATGCGTCCATATCTTTGACAAGATCCGAGTAGTACGAGCAGGTGAGACTTTGATTGGTAAATATCGTCCTCGTTCAACTCCAACTATGTCCGCCAACATATTCACATCTACCACGTAGACTTGGTCTCGAACACCGAATGAAATTCTATTCGCATCCAAAAAGCTAAGATTTGAATAGAAATAAGCGGTCGATTGAGCATACCCGTCCGTAGAGTCGAGCAAAAAGTCTCAAGTTGAAGCAAATTCAACTTCTCTCTTAAGTTCATGTTGATGGCGTCCGAAGTCAAAATCAACACTTCTAGGGTTTATCACCCCTCTTTCAACAAACAAATACACTTTTTCCTGATCCTTGGATTTAAACAAATCCATCCGATTTCCTTTCACCTTTCTGCCACACCCATTTTAGGTTGAAATTCAAGGAACATTCTGTCATCATCGTTCCCTTCAATCGATTTTGTCCTCGGCAAACGAGGGTCACCGGGAATGTTCGCAAGAGCCTCCTCTGCCTTTCCTTTAGGAGCAACTCCCAATTCTTCCATTTTCCGCAGAAAAAGATACTCATTCCCATAATTTTTGTCCTTAAGGAAGTCATCTATATATTTTAATGAAGAACCGGAGCTTTTCAACGCACGATAAAGCTTATAGATAAAGGAGGGTCTTTGGACTCTTGGGTCGGGTTCCTCGATTATCTCTTCTTCCGATATTGACTTGCACCTTGTGGGGCGGAGGTGTTGAATGACATGGAGGAGAGCGAATCGGACTTTGTCGCTGACTTGATAAGTCTTCTTCCTCGCAAGATCGAAGTGAGTCGGTCCCTTCTCTATTCTTTGTGGTCCCCTTAACTTGCGATTCTTGATGATTTCCTCGAAGACGACATATTTCTTTGTCTATTGGAAGATTCCTTCACTTGCTTTTCCCAAGAAAAATGACCACTTTCTCGACGACGAACAAGAAGTAGAAAACAAAAGTATTGGGAGGAGAGTGCCTTTTAGGGTTTTGAAGATTGGGCGAAGAGAAACCGTATATATATAACTCAGTTTTTAAAAAGGGAAGTTCAATCGGTACAAGGAAAGTGTACGAACACTTCTTTTCAAAATCAATAACTCCTAAAATTAATCCCTTTTAAAAAGACAAGATTTCGAATTTCACACGGATTATAATCGAACGAAAGATCGTACCTTTTCAAATTTAGATAAAATAACTAAATAAGAATTCGTACCTTTTAGATAAAATAGCAACTTACGCTTTAGCCATGAATGTTTGAGTCTCATGATTTAAAGTCCGAGAGATCGAGTCTTAGAGTTGGTGAGTCTCTAAACTTTAACTTCTTCAAGCTTCAAAATGTTGAGTCTTGAACGGATAAAGTCCAATTGATTTTTCTCCAAAGGCTTTGTGAATATATCCGCTAGTTGACTCTTTGAATCAACAAATTGAATCGAGATTTCTCCATTTTGAATATGATCTCTAATGAAGTGATGTCGAATCTCAATATGCTTTGCTCTTGAATGAAGGATTGGATTTTTGGTGAGATTGATCGCGCGGTATTGTCACATCTGATTTCGTGCATGAGTCTTCAATGCCAAAGTCTTGTAGCTGTTGTTTTATCCATAGAATTTGCGAACAACGACAGCTTCCAAGAGCTACATACTCGCTTTCTGCGTTGAGAGAGCTACAGTGCTTTGCTTCCTTGAGAACCAAGACACCGTCCCGTTTCCAAGCAGCACAAGTTCCGTAAGTGCTCTTTCTATCGACTCGCAACCGGCCAGATCTCGCATCCGAGTATCCTAGAAGATTAAAGTCTCCCCTCTTTGGATACCAAAGACCGATGCTTGAAGATGAAGCAACATATTTGGTAATACGTTTCACGGCAATGAGATGTGATTCTCTAGGATCTGATTGAAACCTAGCATGCAACAACTCAACAAAATATCGGTCTAGAAGCGTAAAGATAAAGAAGCGAACCGATCATGCTTCTATACAGCTTTTGATCAACTTTCTTCCCTTCTTCATCTTTGTCTATCTTTAAGGAACTTGACATTGGTATGTCGTCTTCTTGCAATTTTCCAATCCAAATCTTTTGACAAGATCATTAGCATATTTTTCTTGGAAGATAAAAGTTCCTTCCTTCAATTGCTTTATTTGAAGGCCAAGAAAGAATGTTAATTCTCCCATCATACTCATTTCAAACTCATCCCGCATAGACTTAGAAAATTTCTTGCAAAGACTTTCATTAGAGGATCCAAAAATAATGTCATCAACATATATTTGAACGAGTAAAAAGCTTTTGTTTTCCTTTTTGATGAATAGAGTAGTGTCTACTTTACCTTTAACAAAGCCGTTCGTAATAAGAACTTGCTTAGTCCTGTCGTACCAAGCTCGAGGTGCTTGCTTTAAACCATACAGAGCCTTTTTCAGTCTGAAGACTGAGTCTGGCTTCTTTAGGTCTTCAAATCCAGGCGGTTGTTCCGCATAAACTTCCTCTTGGATAAACCCATTTAGGAAAGCACTTTTGACGTCCATTTGGAATAACCTGAAATTTTTGTAACAAGCAAACGCAAGTAATAGACGAATAGCTTCTAACCTTGCTACAGGAGCGTAAGTCTCATCATAGTCTATTCCTTCTTCTTGCGTATATCCCTTGGCCACGAGTCTTGCTTTATTTCGTACGACTTTTCCCTTTTCATTCATCTTGTTTCCCGAACACCCATTTGGCTCCAATAACAGTTTTACCTTTTGGTTTAGATGTCAATTCCCGCACATCGTTAATGTTGAACCGTTCGAGCTCCTATTGCATAGCTTCGATCCAGCTTTCATCGATAAAGCTTCTTCTATACTTTTTGGTTCAATTTCGTAGATGAGAGCAACAAGACTAGACTCTTCACGTCTTTTGGATCTAGTGCGAATTCCTTCATTAATTTCGCCGATAATGAGATCTTTAGGATGACTGGACTTGTGTTTCCAGTTACTAGTTGATCTTTCTGGATGATGATCTCTTTCTTTATTTGAATCTTCATGAACATCTTGATGCTGGTCTTCCAGAGTCTGAGATACTTTTTGAGATGAAGACATTGGACGGTCTAGAGTGGGTTCAGACTCTTCATATTGAGTCTGGCTGGATTCATCTTGCGTTGAGTCTTGGAATTTGACATTCATTGACTCCTCCACAGACTGGCTCTTCTTATTGAAGACTCTGTAGGCTTTGCTTGATGTAGAATATCCAAGGAAGATGCCTTCATCTGATCTTTCTTCAAACTTACCAACTCGATCTTTTGCATTTTTCAATATAAAGCATTTGCAACCAAACACATGAAAGTATGAAACAATAGGCTTCTTACCTTTGAATAATTCATAAGGGGTTTTCTCAAGAATAGGTCTTAGGAAGACTCTATTGATGATATAGCATGCTGTTGAAATGCTTCACTTGAAAATCGTGAAGAAATTTTGCTTTCAATTAAAAGTGTTCTAGCCATTTCTTGAAGAGATTTATTCTTTCTTTCCACAACTGCATTTTGCTGAGGAGTGTATGGAGAAGAGAATACATGATTAAAACCAGATTCATCACACAATTTTGTGAAATCTTGATTTTCAAATTCACCTCCATGATCTGTTCTTATACTTGAGATAACACATCATTTTTCGTTTTGAACCTTTTTAGCAAATTTTTCAAAATACGAAAAGGTTTCGACTTACTTGCAAGGAAATATACCCAAGTAAAGCGAGAGAAATCATCCACAATTACTAGACAATATTTCTTACCTCCAATACTCGAGTTCGGTTGGTCCAAAGAGATCCATATGCAGAATCGTAATACATGATTAGTAGAGACATGATTTATTGGCTTAAATGAATTTCTTACTGTTTTCCCAGAATACAGGGTGTGCATGGATCGGACTTTTGATATGGTAATTTGGGTAGACCTCGAACAAGCTGTTTTGATGAGATTTTGGCTAATTGCTTCATATTGACATGGCCAAGCTTTCTGCCATAAGCTTGCTTCATCTTGGATTGAAATTAGACATTGTGATTCATTCAACTTCATGTCTAAGAGATAGATGTTTCCATGTCTTCGACCCATGAAAGACTCAAAGAGAGTCTTTACTAATTCCATAGCAAATTCCTTCTTGAAAGGAGATCTTGAAACCAGAGTATCACACGCTTGGCTAATGCTTTGAGAAAGTTATAGTTGAGTCCTTCTACTAGAGAAACATTGCTTATTGTGAGATTTCCAATTTTCATTCCAAATCCTACGATGCTTCCTTTGCCGTTTCCTCCAAATGAAACATTTCCACCGTTTACTTGAACAAGCTTTATGAAGCACTTTGAGTCTCCCGTCATGTGTATTGAACATCCGCTGTCAAGATACCATTTTATCTTTTTCTTGACGGAGACCTGCATTTAAAAGAGAATCTCAAGTTTTCTTTGATACCCAAATTTTCTTGGGTCCTTTGGTGTTAGTAGGATAAGCATTATTAGGCCATACTTTCTTAACAGGTTTCCAAACCATAGGACATTCTTTTTCAAAGTGATCCTTCTTTGTTACACTTTGAACACCTTAGAGCATTTCGACCAACAGACTTTACAAAAACTTTCTTGAAATGATTTTTGTAAGCCTCTCTCGACGGTCTTTTCTTAATTCTTTCTTTAACTTTAGGAAAATCAATCAAGGGAATTGTTTCCGCTGTCATGCCTAAACCAGACTTATTGAAGTAAGGTCTTTGAACCGAAAGAACTTTTTCAAGCTTTCGGATCCTATCGAAAACTTCTTTGAAATATTTGATAAGTCCGTTTTTAAGAAAACATTTTCTTTCAAAAGATTATCTTCTTTTTCTTTAAGAGCAGAAACATTTAGGTCTAGACTTTTAACTCTTTCTTCTAAAATAACTTCCTTTTGTTTTAGAGCTGAGTTTTCCTTTTTAAGTTCGAAAATCCTTTTGAGAGAAGTCTTAAGACTGAAACACAGTTCATCAATATATTTAGAGACTTTGATAGGAATTTTAAAATCACTTACCTCAAATTCACTATCTGAGTCTGATCCAGAATCTGAGTTTGAGTTTGAATGTGCCATCAAACATATGTTGGCATATTCATTATCACTCTCTTCACATTCTCGTATCCACCTGTTTTCGGCTTTGAGAGTCTTTCGAAACTTCTCAGCTTTTCCTCTTTTCTTTTTCAGAAGAGGACGAGTTGGGCCAGTCGATGTGTCCCTTCTTCTTACATTCGAAGCAAACTACATCTTTGTTTGGTTCCTCATCATCAAATGACTTGGTCTCTTGTCTCTCGAAAACTTTGTTTCTTTGGGTTGAACCTTCGCCTTTTCTATTCAGTTTTCTGAATCTTCTTATCATGAGGGCGAGCTCCTCATCATCCATATCATCTCCAGAATCTGCAACATCAGAGTCATCATTTGATTTTAGTGCAATAGATTTCTTACCTCTTGGATCTTCGTCCTTATTAATTCGTTCCACTTCATAAGACTGAAGAGTTCCAATCAGCTCGTCGACAGATAGAGGCATAATTCTTTGTGTCTCTCTTATTGAAGTCTTTATATGATTCCAATCCTTGGAGAGTCCACGCAGAAGCTTGTTCACCTTCATGGGATCAGAAATTTTTTGTCCTTGGTTCTCAAGACCATTGACAATATCTGTAAAATGACTAAACATGTCAGTTATAGATTCTCCTGGTTTCATTTTGAAGGCTTCATATTGACCGAGGAGAATGTTGATTCTAGTCTCTTTCACTCGATCTGTTCCTTCATAGGTGATATGTAATCTATCCCATACTTCTTTTGCTGTAACACAAGAAGATATTCTGTTATATTCAGTTGGAGACAAGGCACAATATAAAGAGTAAATTGCTTTTGCATCGAGTGCTTGTCTCTTGTTTATTTCTTCCTGAGGCATTCCGCTAGCTTCAACAGTTTCTTTCCCTCTTTCAGAGACTGATGCAGCAACAAGAGTGATTCCTCTTTCCACAACATCCCATTCCAGAGGATCCTTGGATCGTAGGAAAGCTTTCATCTTGTTCTTCCAGATGTTGTAATCCTTTCCGTCAAAGTAGGGTGGTATGGTATTGCTTTGCCCTTCCATCAGCCCTGGTGCTAGCATACTAGCCATGGATCTTTTACTCTGAAGTAAAACACTTCAAACAAAGTAAGAACACAGGCTCTGATACCAATTGATATTGCTAGTATGAGTACCTAGAGGGGGGTGAATAGGTATACAAAGATTTTTCTTGATAATTTCTGTATACTTGCGCAATACTTAGACAGTTGAAAGATAGTTTGCGTTAAGTAATAATCAACGAAAGACTAAGTGAAGGAAAGAGAGAATTAAACACGTGGTTTATAGTGGTTCAGCTTGATCCAAGCCTACGTCCACTCTTCTGCACTGACAGCCAATTTGGCTGGATTTCACTATGAACAAAGAGATGTTACAGTGTTGATCTTCCTTGACTTCTCGGTGTAGATGATCTACCACACTCGCTCAAGGTATCACCAAGTATAGACACTCTCTGTGTATACAATTTCGCTCAGACTGTATCGACTAACAATCAAAGTTCTTCAGACTCTGGAATTTTTCTATCAATCACACCCCAAACAACTAGAACGACTTCCTTTTTATACTCCTTTATGCCATCATACCGTTGGCACTTACCAAAGGAATTCCTTCAATCTACCCGTTGGACGGAATCAATCAAGAAGATCATCCGAGCTATTTAAGGAATCTGATGATAGCCCATCAATCCTGTTCGCCCATACAATCGGATCTTGGTTTCCAAGAATAGAACATTCCAAGAATATTTAAATCGACCATCGGATCTTAAATCGATCTTAGATAAGAATTAAAGAATCCGAAATGATTATCCAACCAAAGAATCTTTCCGAGGATAGGATCGAATCCTCAACCATATACTTCGGCTTTGGATTTCCTTCACACGGATTAGAAAGACTGTCAGCGAGAATAGTCTTAAGTCTTGAGTCTTGAGTCTTGAGTCTCGAGTCTTGAGTCTCGAGAATACAAAGTCTTCAGACTTTAAACTGTCGGTATCCAGACTAGACTGATAGAAATGTTTTGTCAGCTTCAAAATATTCTGGAAAGATTTCTCCAACAATTAAGTGGGATGATATTGTCATCTTGGTAGTTAGTTTGGGGAGCTAAGGAATGGGTGTTCCTAGTTGTGACAATAATTCTGCTTCCTGGACCAAACCAACTATACTTACCAGCAAGCTTCATGAGCTGATCCTTCTTGTCCATATCATTAAGAATAAGGATGACTTTCTTATCATGGAGTCTTTCTTCGATCATGTCCCTCCCCTCATACGCATCAATAACTTTTGAATGTTGAATACCAAGGATGTCACGTGACAATTTCTTTTGCAAACTTAAAATGTCATTTTCACGGATATCTAAAAAGCTGCAACTTTGGAATTGGGAAGAGATACGTTCAAAGATAGCCTTAGCAAGAGTTGTTTTCCCAATACCCCATACCGTGAGTCACCACAAATCGTACATCAATCGTGCCTAGGCCTAACAACTTGATAATGGCTTCCATCTTATTGTGAATTCCCACCAAATCATCACACCAGTTTCTCTGCATAGGTGTCAACTTACTGAAAACTTCTTCTAGAGCAAGGGCTATAAGTTTATCTCGGCTGCCATACAAATAATGTAACCGTCTCAGTTTGAGAAACCACAAACATGCGCAGAAGCATAAATATGTGAAACCAAAAACTTTGATTGTTAAAATCAAGCATAGATGAGCAGTTCATTTCAAATTCAATCCTACCCAAACTGAGAAGATTGATCTCAGTTATATATAACAATATTCGGAATTTGATGTGGGGTGCAGTTTTGAAGAGTTTTCAGATGGTCAAATTAGCGAAGGTTCTAACGTGCGATTTGGCCACCAAAACTAGCTCCATAGCCAAGCGCGTGAACCAAACAATTTTTTTTGGCTCGTGCCACCCTTCTAGCATGACAAAGGGTGAAAAAAGACCAAATGGCACATTAAGTAGGGGGAAAACAGACCAAATGACCATATTTTTTCATCTATATATTGAGTTTTCATGATTAAGAAACAATGATCTAAATTAATAAATGAACGTATAGAAATTGTTAATTACCGGTGATCTTTTAAGTTCAATCCCTTGATTCCAGCGACCTCTTTTAGGGCCTCCTCCCACTGCTTGGCCACAATTTTGCCAGACTGTTTCTCATGATTTTCTAAGGCCTTACCGTGTGATTAAGTTCTGAGCTTAAGATCTGATGCATCCACCTCATAGAAGATGGGCAAGATCACTTTCTCACCTCTCTTCCTATGCTCCACCATGTGTGCGAGCTCACGAAGACACCATTTGCTAGAAGCATAGTTTTTAGAGAAGATCAGTATGTAGATTTTTGAATTAGAGATTGCCCTTAGAAGCTCACCTCCAATCTCTTCTCCTACATGGAGCTCTTCGTTATCTTTGAAGACGCGTATCCCAGCCCGAATCATGGTCTCATAAGAGAGTCGGTGATGGTTGAGCGAGAATCGGGCCCTCTAAAGCTCAAGAACACCTCGTAATCCTCCTTGACGACGATGATGATTCACCACCAAGGGGGAGAGACTTTCCTTGACAACGATGATGATTCACCACCAAGGGGGAGAGACTTTCCTTCAATACGTTCCATTCCTACGATCTTTTGTTGCGGAAGTGATATCAAACTATTTTGCTTGTTCGAAATTGCAGAGACCGAGGTGAGGGCCATGAGCAAAGGCGAGAGACGGCCAGAGAAAGAGCAAAGACCGAGGTGAGGGCCGCCACTCTGTGATGCTGGAATGGTCGGCGGTCGTGCGGGGTCGTGCGGGGGTCGTGCGGCGGTCGTGTGACGATCGTGCGGTGGTCGTGCGATGATCGTGCGGCGGTCGTGCGATGATCGTGCGGCGGTCGGTAGTCGTGGAAGTTGCGTAAGGGTAAGTGAAGAACTAATATAAAAAGACCAAGACTTCTTTTGAGCCTAATGAATTTTTTTCTCTCTCTCTGTTTTTTTTTTTTTTTGCATCTTAGTTTGTCATTCCATCATCTCGATGACCTGCTCTCACGTATCTTCAACCCTGCACGAAATGCTTTAAGAAAGGTTCTCGCTATTGCTGAAAGAAGATGAAAAACCCTATGAGCATATGGTCTTGCAGCCAAAATAATTGGAAAACACCGTTAGTTGCATAAATTGTTCGGTCGGATCCCCATATTCCATGGCACTAGTTCATATTTCTGGTACATCTATCAAATCTTCACAGGAACGATTCTATGGTTACTGGATATCATGTAAAAGGAATGAGGACAAAAGGCGATTCATTACAATGACCTATTTTGAATGCAGATATCGAATCCAGAGCGTGTTCAATGCACTTTACCAAATGAAAGGACCTCATAAGAGCTTGCATAACAGCTATAAAGCTGTACTTATAAGATTAGTGCACCATCCTAGACATTAATCTCATCTTCATTAATTATATACAATGCATATTGCTGGTCAGTGACCTGCCTAGACGAATAGGCAATTATAAACCTTGCGTTCAGAATAATAACTGAATATAATATTCTTAGAAGAGACCTTTGAATAAGATGGAAAACCCAAGTTGAACTACTTTTTCTTGATATTATTATCCTTGTAAAGAATCAAAATTAATGGACTCTATTACATTTTGGGAATCCGTCCGTCCAACTGAAGTTCTCTTGATTTTGTATGCAAGGCCGGCTTCACGGATATAGAAGAGTAATCCTGTTTCATACTCATGCAGGTATCATAGCAGTCAGCATAAAGCATGATCCCACATAACATGAACAGTTACTGAAATTGCACAATCTGTACTAGTTCGATCATCAAACACTTATGTAACAGAATGTTACAAAGTAGTTCTTTCTGAAGTTAACGAGCACTTGATTCTCCAACTGAGCCAGACATGTACATAAATTAACAGAAAGTTCCTGCAAGCAATATAATCTATGAAAAATAGTATATCAGATTCAAACCACAAACTCAACCTTGTTTTGTTCACTTTTCATCAAAACGTCGTCATCTTCTCCATCTTCATCAACTTCTTCACTTTCATCCCCTTCCTCATCATAATATCCTTCTTCTACATCTTCAGCATAGTTGTTGCTGTCATCCTCTTATCATCATCTTCATCTTACGTGTCCACCTGATTTGCCTACAAAGGTCAAGCACAAAAAGTAAGTCTATATCATCTAATTTAGTCTTGAGAGAGATTAACGAAGCTACAAGATTGCAGATACATGATAATGGCTAGCACTGACAGACAAAGAGAAGCAGCAATAGCCAAATATGTGCATCACTATCACACTCATTGTGGTTCAACAGCTCAACCAGATAAAACAATGACAAGAATCTGAGTTTCGAGCATAACATACAGATGGAATTGAAAATGAGGGCATTAAATATATAACGCCTAACTGCTTATTAGTAAAATGAAGCAAGTGCATGTACTGGAACTTCCTCTCTCAATATAGAGGCCCTCTGCATTAGAATGTCTCTCTGTGTTCACTGTTTGAACTACTCGCACTCTCCAATGTGCTACCTTGAAAGCCATTGGCAGGGCAGAGAGAAAATGAATGTTGATATTATTATTGAGAAAATTTTAATGCTTGTGAATTCTTTTCGCCAAAGCTATGATCTACTCTCGTTGAATGAATATGTCAAGACCATGCAGGAACACTGACCAGCCGCTCCATTGTTTGCAACTGAACATATGCAGCGATCTGCATCGACTATAGGAATTAAATAGAGAAAAAATGGTAATGGTTAATTGATGAACGTGTCATCTGAGTAAATTCCTCCTTTACAAACTTCTCTGAAACAATTCCAATTATTGGTCAACCACAACAAATAAGTACGTAATTCCTTCTAATGTGACATAGTAGAAAAGCATTAATCACCTGATTAAATCCGTCACATGGCATAGTTTCCCATTGTTTGAATTTCTTCAGGTTCGATGTCTTCCAGTACATCAGAATACTGCAGTTTTCACTCCTGTCCAACCACCCTGATGCAGACAAGTAGAAACGTCAAAAGGGTTTTTTTTTTTTTTACCAAAAAAAAAAAAAAGGAGTTCATCTATCTTCATTGATTTTGAGGGATTTTATGAGAGAACAACCGTGGTTATACTCTGAATCCCTATGCTGTTAGACATTTACTAGGTCAAAAGCTTTTGAAATAACAAAGTTTTTTTAGTTTTTTTTTTTGGTCAGTAACAAAGTTTTTTTAGTTGACCGAATGGATTTTGATGAAGAAATTCAATGCTCCACTAGAATCTACCATGCCAGATTACTAATACTCATGTTTCAGTTGATAAGACATTTGGTCATTGAGATCCAGCCGAGTCAATTTAAACTATCATGTGAAGATAGAAGGTAAGACCGAAGTGAAAAAATGCTTGAACTTCATGTGTGAGTACTTGGATCGTAGATAATGGCATGAAAGGTACTCAAATCCACTTAACTATGTTTTCATAATGTGCCCTTCAACCTTAGATTCAATTTAAAGGGTCAGAAAAGGTATAGGCTTAGCCTAGTGGTCCATTGTAGCTTTAAACTTGTGCTTGTCTTGAAGGGAATACTTAACAAGCTACATTAAACGCAGCAAAACCAGCCTGAACATTTTAAATACAGGATTAGCATCTATTTATTTCCCAAGGTTATGCATTATTGTATTGAAGTCGCAGCAATAAAAACCTACATATCCTACTTTCCATTTGCAAAATGAAAAATAACGAAGGAAAGTCGTTATACCGAACTTTGATTGCCTTGGTGACTTCATCACGGACCTTCCTTCTCACAGTTGCAGGGTGTAGAAAGAACTCCTTGTCTGAACCCAGAACCTTCACTTTGATTGCCTTGATGACTTTATCATAATGATGGCTGTTGACAGTGGAAAGGAAGACGAAACTATAAATCATTGGAATATGATAGCCAAGAATTGAAAAGATATGCAATTTCTGAAAGTTATTCCTTTAGTTTGATCGTGGGAGGGAAGATAAGCCTAAAATTTCAGTAGAACATGATGAATTAGGAAAGTTCTGATCTTATTAATCGAATTAGACACTCACACTGGAGTCTGGAAACACAGAGTACATGCAGGATTTACAGCTACAGTTGATTTTGCCACGCGTCCCAGAACAGTGCTGACAGACAGACAGTAGTCCTGATAATTTTTTTTTTTAAAGAATAGTACTTTCTAATGAGATATATCCACTCCATTAAAGATCCTACACCTAACTGCTTCAGCAACCAAACATGTAAAACCATGATTTGGAAATACCCAAAGAAAAATATTTTCCATTATGAAATTCACTATTCAAGAAAATCACCACAATGGAATGAAATTGCAGGCCATCCATATATCATAGCTGTCGCGATCAATTTTTCGGGTGTGAACCACCTAGGATTTAACTAATGGATTGTTAAGCCTAGACTTAACTCGAGCTTTCCCAAGTCCATACCAATTCGCGACTTATATTCAGATTCTTAACATGCAGATAGATTTTATTTAGGAGTCGCCACTAATCTATTTTTTGGTGGGTCGATTAGAAACCCAAGAAAAGTAATCATTACTTTACTCGTACGAACCAGAGATTTGAGTACGGGACTTGATTACGTTAGATTTCTCTAACGCCATTTCAGTACCATTTCTTTTATTTTGAAAAAAAAAAAAAAAGTTTTGCAGGCAGCTTGAATTGATTTTAAACTATCTCCCTAACATGTGAGGTTATCATGTGGGTGCGCAGACCACTAATTTAACACCCAAGAAAGCAATTAAATAATGCAGAACTTACCTTAAAACAACGAAAGCATCTGTAGTGTTAAATTAAAATCCACATCAACAATCCTAGATATGGTTCCTAATTAACAAGCAATTACTCAATTTTTGTTTTCTCTTTTTCAACAAAAATATAGTCCATATGCAATACAATACTTCTAATCTAATATGAAATGATATGGCATGACAATATGTCCTAAACTATATGAATGAGTAAAAAAACTAATGATTTTTTAATGAACATGCAATAATTAAATATGCAATCTAAATTAACCAGAATGACCTAATTCTAATGACGTGTGATGTAATGCAATGACGTACAAAATTATTTTAACTAAAATGACATGCAACATACAAGTTAATATGCGAGCTATATGTCACGCGACATTTATTAAATGACCTAATCTAATGATGGACAATTTCTAATTAAATGAACCTAATAACAGTCAATAAATGACGTGCATTTCATGAATCTAATCTTATATGACATACAAATGACATTTTTTTTTTTTTCTTAAAAAAGAATGCAATTTATCCTAGGGATTGAATCAAATTTATCCTAATATGTAATGACGTACAAAAAGATGCTTTGCATGATGACTTTTTTTGTGTTTTTATATTAATTTCGAAATTAAAATTTCATATTCAATTCAAATAATGATAAAACTAACATCCTAAATGAATATGTTTTCTTTTTTGGTTTTCTTTTCCATGATTCAAAATAAAGTTCTTATTCTAAATATAAAAGATAAAAACCTAATCCTAATTCAACATTTTTTGGATTTTCTTATTAAAATTTTGAAATAAGGTTGCAATTTTAACCCTAAAATAGGAAATAATCTAAAGCAAATCTAATCCTAACTTAAATATTTTTTGGATTTTTCTTTTACGAAAATAAGATTGACTAAACCAATTTTAAATTAAATCGCGAATCGATTGTCGATTTTTGTAAGGGATTGCGAGTTGGATTTCGGGCACGAAAATCGAACTGCCAATCCCTAGCTTGAGGGGCACTTTCATGTTAGAATCTCAATCAAATATTTAAGAGGAACAATTCCACTAAACAAAACCAGATATAAAGGAAAATAAAAAAACTATAACTGGATAAGCAATAATAATAAAATAAAAAATCTACCTAATTCCCTTTTCCCTTTTTTTTCTTCTTTCCTTTCCCACGTGTAACCGTTAGGAGTGTGCAAAATACCTGGGAACCGCCCGGACCGCCCGGAACCGGACCGGAACCGCCCGGAACCGGCGGTTCTTGAGGGAACCGGTCTGGTTTCCGGTTCCAATTTATGGGAACCGATGGGTACCGGTCCGGTTTCCGGTTCCATAAGTGGATCCGCCCACCCGGACCGGACTGATTAATTTTTAATATAAAAAAAATTACTAAAACAAACCCTAGATAGCACCTGTCTCTCCACTTCCATCTCTCTCTCTGTCTCTTATTGAAGTGTTCTTTAAGTCTGGAGCTTCCGCAAACCGACCGCCCTCGACGGTCGTCTTCTTCGTCCAGTAGCCGCCTCGAACCGGCCGCCAGACGTCGCGAAGCAGCTCGCCCCTCAGCTTGTGGTGCTTTACGGAGGCTTGTAGTATTGTTCTCTTCGCTACCGTTGTCGCTCACGCTCACTTCGCTGCCGTGGTAGTCGAAGGCCAGGGAGAGGCGCAACCGGAAGGCCATCCCTCTCGAGGAATACGCCACGACCCGTGAGTCTCCTGAGCCCTCCCGTTTGTTTTTCTTTTTTTCTTTTTCTCGTTGCTCGGTTTCTCGTCACTTTGAGAGTGTGAATTTGGTCGTGCTTTGTTGTCGCGTGTGCCAGGAGATGTTGCCAATTCCCTTGTTTGTAGTTGGACGCAATTGTCGAAAGCGAATGCACCACCGGAACGATTCAGTACCCGAATTCGGTCCGTCTGCTAATTCTCGATATGTAACATTGATTTGTCTATTTCGGTGATCTTTGAATGTGGTATTTAGCTGGGTTTTTGCCAAGTTCTTCGTTTGAGTTTGGGAAGTTGTGTAATTGTAAGTTTGTGAGTTAAGAAGATATCTTTGTACCATGTGAGATATGCTTGGGAATTTTTTATGCAACTAACTTGTTTGATGGATAAAAGTTTTAGGTGGTTGTAATTTTATGAGTCAGTGTACGTGCCCGCAATGTCAACTTTATGTTTCCGATTCGTGGGTGCGGAATGCCTTTTCTTTCCCTACTAAATTCATGGGGTTCGTTGCTTCTTAATGCTGAATTTGTTTTGCAAAGCAAGCGAAAGTGGTTTGTTGATATGAAGATGAACCGGTTCCATGGATCCATCCGAGAACCGGACCGGACCGATGGTCCGGTTCCCGGGTGGATCCATACAACAAACGGGTGGATCCCGATTCTAATTTTTCGAAATTGGTCCTTAGCGGGCGGTTCCCAGTTCTAGGCCGGGAACCGCCCGCCCGGACCATGCACACCCTTAGTAACCGTGGGTCTCCAAGGGCAGCCGGTTGATCAGTCCGGCAAGGGAACTCCGGCAGAGGTGATCTAGCGAACCAGCGGCAGCAGAGTGATGCGAAGCACGGATCACGTGAGGGCGGACGGCCAAGGCGAGGCGGTGGCAGCTGCAGGGGCACCTGATCGTCGCGGGTCAGCACGGGCTGAGCAGGGGCGGCGTTGGGCAGATCTGGCTCGAGTCCGGTCTCGGCAGAGCTTCGGTGGGCCGGAGGTTGCGGTCAAGGTAAAGCGGAAGAGCACCGGGCGGTTGCGGACGGAGCAGCAGCGGGAGTCGAGGTCGTCACGGCTTCAGCAAGCGTTGGGCAGAGAGAAGACGGGCTCGGCGGAGAGTTGGCGCGGGTTGCAGACGAGTCGGGGGCGAGATCGGCGTTCCGGCGCGGCAGATCGGGCTCCGAGCGAGTGCGGAGAAGGAGGCCGAGGGGGTCCGGCAGCTGCCGCGGGCGAGCGATGGCAGGAGGGAAACAGCAACGGCGTCGAACTCCAGTGATGCTACTGGGTCGCGGACAGAAGCGGCTTCGTTGCTACAATCGAGAAGGGGGTTGAACAGCTTCTGGCGAGGCGGCACGTGATGGTGTCTTCTGATCTCGGGTTGCCGCTCCGGTGCAGCAGATCGGGTAGTAGCAGAACAGGAGGCGCGGCAATGGCAGACGCGGTGACTGGCTCGAGTGCTGCGGAAGGGTGCTTGTGCTGGTCGAGGGGCAACGGCGTCAGGCGTCGTGGATCGGCAAGGCGGAGCGGCGAGCGTAGAGGAGCCGGCACCGGCGACAGTCGGGACGGTGTCCGGTTGCAGACGCAGGCAGCAGGGGTGAGGAAGACGATGAACATTAAACGTCCCCTCACCCCCTTCCGATTGTACTTTGCTTCTGCTTCACTTTTCAGTTTTCAATTTTGGCTTTTTCCTTTTCTCTTTTGTTTTCGTGCAGGGTTCTTAGAAGAACGAAGAGAAGACCGAGAAAATATTGGGTGGTCCGGGACCGCCACGTCAGCGTGGTCCCGGACCACTCACACGGCGCCACATATGAGGGGAGGGGGACAAAAGGGAGAAAGAGGAGAGAGAGCGTCAGATAAGTGGGCCCCGGTTTTCGTCCTTTGTGGGCTTCCCCATACACGTGGCGCCGTGTGAGTGGTCCGGGACCACGCTGACGTGGCGGTCCTGGACCACCCAATATTTTTTCAGAGAAGACCAAGGAAAAGCTTTTCTTTTTGGCGGAATTTTTCTTTTTTGACCTAGCAGTCGAGAGAAAAAGCCCCCTTTTAACTTTTTCCGTGCAGTCCTTATATAAGGAAAACAAAATGCAATATTTTGTAAATATTTCATCTCTTACGAAGATGGCTTATAACCCTACGATCACGAAAATTCTTTTCCTTATCTCCTGAATATATTTTTAAAGATAAAATTGCAACCCGATTTTCTTAATTCAAAAAATCCTCATTTCAAATCTTAATTTCAGAAAATGGGTTCGGGCCAATTTGTATTCTTCATGAGCTTAATCCAGTTTGTTAATTTAAAATCCAAAACCACTAATTCGACCCATCCGTCACCGGTCCAGTAAATGCAAATAAAAAATAAATGCACCTATAACTAAATGTTATGCAATTAATTAATTAATTAATTAATTAATATTTTTTAGGGGTTAAAATTAATCTCTAATTTCTTAATGCGATAAATGACTAAACAAGTAGTCAAAATTTATGTGTCAATAATAGTCAAACTTCTCAAAGCAACCCAAAAAATTTTGTGGTCAAATGTCATGCGCTGAAATACCTGCATCGTCACAACCTGGAAAATGGAGCACAACAAAAGGTTATGCAAACCTATCTTGCAACTTAAAACTGCTATAATTTCGAGATCATCTGTAACCCTGGAGGAAGGCGACCTGTGAAAACAGGTTTTGCTGGCTCTGCTGACATGGTTACTTTAACATTCTTGACCCTAGGAAGATTAACCGCCACCTCACTCACCTGCTGCTCAAACTTTCAAGCAGTACTCATGTTGTTAAACTACTTTAGGTTCAGAAACCTGATATATCAGGCAAAGACTCTTATGGAACCATAATGAAGCAGAAAAAATTTGCCTAGATTAGCTCCTTGGATACTTGGAAATTGTACATGCACAGAGAGATTCATGGAAGGATGTCAAAATGAGGTGACAATGGTTTCTAAAAGTAATTAATGCACAAGATAAAACATTTAGTGCACTAAGCATGTATTTTTTTTTTTTTTTGGTGATTGATCAAGCAACTAAGGTTGTATAATTTACCATGTCCTTGATTGGACATGCCTGTGTAGTGAGCTCTAACCGGAACAATACTTGAGAATCAATGCCTAGAAATTGTAGGGTAAGGGTGTCATTCCTTGCATATGTATAAAGACTAAGATCCCATATTGATTCTTTAATAACCTCTCCAAGAGCTTTTTCTATTTCTATTTCTGAAGAGTTTAACAAAACCACATTTGATAACGACACAAAATTTATACTGTAAAAATAGAAATTCGTTTGATAACGACACAAAATTTCTTCCTTCGACGGCGAAGACGGCCTTTTACGACCGACGACCTTTAATATAAAAAATAAAAATAAAAATGATTTAGTAACAAAAAAAATGAATAAAATAAAATAAAATAAAATAAAATAAATCATAAAAAATAAAATAAAAATATCATTTTATTTTAAAATTAAAATATAAAAATAAATTTATTTATTCTATTTTATTTTATTTTGCGAATAAATTTATTTTAAAATGAATAAAAATAAAAAATAAAAATAATTTTATTTGGCAAAACACTCAAGGCAAATAAAAATATTTTATTTTTATTTATCATAAATAAATTATTTTAAATAAATATAATAAATTTATTTTATTTATTCTATTTTATTTTATTTTACGAATAAATTCATTTTAAAATGAATAAAAATAAAAATAAAAATTTATTTGGCAAAACACTCGAGGCAAATAAAAATTTATTATTTTTATCATAATTTAAGTCGGATCAATAATTTGAGACAAGGCTTTAAGCAAGTCAATTCCAACTGTCTGAGCCGAAACAGCAGAAGTATTGCTACAACTGCAAGAGCAGATTCACAGAATGATGTCAAGCTTATAGGATGAACAACTATTGTAATAAAAAGAGAAAAAATCTGATGAGAAAAAGGGTGAAAACTTAGCAACAACTAACCATTCATTGAAAGCACATTATATTTGGCTTTTCATCAATTAAGATTTTTAGCACTAATATCCTTCCGTATCTCACTCAGGGCCATTCAAATTCTGTGTTGACAAGGGGCAGCCAAGAGTTGTTGGTTTGGGTGGGCTTCTCAATAGTACAAGGCATGCGTGCAAAAGCGTGCGCGCACAAACACAAGATTGCTTTAATTTTTTTCTGTTGTATGGTTTCTTGGCAATTCCAAGAACCTAGTTTGACAGCAAATCCCTTTTATTAGGCCTATCGGATAAACCTCCAAAATTATCTTCATGGCAGAACATGTTGGTCATCTTCGCAGGGAGTGTGATATCTATTAGTTGAAGCAGATCGATATGATGGCACCAGCCAACGATTTTACCATAAAACCTGACCCATTTTATGGAACTCGCAACTCAATAAGTAGCAGAATGTCAGCCCCAAACAACCAGTTGCAGAGAGATGCAAAGAATTGACCATTGACAGCTCTGTAAAAAGACTTACTACGATACATTTAATTGAAAAAAATTCGAGATATTTGGCTTAATAGAAAAACACTTGGCTGTATCACCTGCACTCACTCCGCAAGATCACTCTGTCAAATTCTCAACATTTCGTTGTATGTTCTTGAAAATAGCTATGAATAACTGGGTTCTCATAGCTCAGACAGATAAATATTCATATATATATATAGAGTGCCATTTGGGTATTTCCCAAATAAAACAGGCACCTAATAATCAATGGATTCGAACTATTCATGAAAAGAACAAGGAAAAAGAAAAAAAGAAAGGACCCTCTACTGAAGCAGCTTTAGCTGCGGACGAATTCGTAACGGGCGGGTTGGGAGATACCCATCAGGAGCTTGAAGCCATTGTCGCTGGCTATAAGAGCACGTTCTTACAACAGAAAGGCCCAGGTGATGAAACAAGCAGTAGCAGTGTCGATTAAATGACCATTGCATGAATAAGCGCTAATGTCACCTGAGTCTGGTTGGACTTTTGAGCAGTACAAGGAGGGAGATGGAGAAGATGGGCAGTGCAGGAGTTGCATTTCCTAGAGAGAGAGCAAAGAGCCGAGAGAGCTCTTGCGTAAAAAATGCGAGGTGGCAACTGCTTGTGAGCCTTACCGTTTCTGTTAGGAGAAGAAAAAGCGCGAGGCTTGTATAGATAAAATAAGAATTTGTTAATTTAAAAGATGAAAATAGGAGACCTATTTTCCATCTTAAAAGAAGTATGTTGCTTTGGACTCACATCACAGCACAGCACATTTTTTCTTTACTTTTCTGACCGTATTTAAAAAAATACTCAATTAAAAACTATATTAAAATCTACGTATTAACAATTGAATAATGTGAAAATTAAAGTACAAAAGTCGCGTAAATTAAATTGAGTAAAAATATAGTAAAAGGCAATCCATACAGATTTTATGGGATATTAATCAGTATAAATTATGTGAGAACTTATGATATCAAGAATACAGAGGATGAAGATGAAGAATGATAACAGATGATCCGTGAAGAAGTTTTGGATTCTTATTTCACTGTCTCTTCATTGATTGAACAAAAAAGAGAGATTGAAGAGCAATACTAAAAAACCTTCTGAATTATCTAGTTTTTCTCTCTTAACATTGAACCGAATACATTTGCTCTCTATATATGGATAGAAAACAGAAGACTAACTACTTAGAAAACAAACTAACTAACTTCAACTAACAAACTTTACAGTTGAAAATAACAGAACAACAATCTTGAGACTTGGCAATCCGTGTCTTTGACATTTGCATGATCTCCACCGTTGATGAACTTCATTATCCATGAGTTATCAATGTCCTCAGCTCATTCACTTCTCGATTGCCTCTTGATGATCCACATCTATCATGGTCGAGGACTTGACAATCCGTGGCTGACTTCTTTGATATAGCAGAACACGGTTTGTCTTTGATTCTCTAATATTCCCCCTCAAATTGGGAAGAGTGAAAGATTCCATTCCCAATTTGGTTCGGAGAGTAAGATGAGACAAGCGAGATAGTGACTTAGTAAATATATCAGCTAATTGAAGATGAGTAGAGATATACTGAACACAAATAGATCCAGAAGAGACTTTCTCACGAACAAAGTGAAAATCAACTTCAATGTGCTTGGTTCGAGCATGTAATATTGGATTGGCTGTGAGAGAAATTGCTGATCTATTGTCACAATATATATTGGTAGGTGACTGAAGGGAAATCCCTATATCTCGTAGCACAAACGTGATCCAGGTGAGTTCAGCAGTGGTTGAAGCAAGTGCACGATACTCTGCTTCAGTTGAGGATCTGGAAACTGTAGGTTGTTTCTTAGCAGACCAGGATAGTAGATTGGATCCAAGAAACGTGCAAAACCCTGTTGTTGAACGTCGTGTTGTTGGACAACCAGCCCAATCCGCATCAGAGAAACCATAGAGATGTACAAAACTTTGAGAATGGAGATAAATTCCAAGATGTATAGTACCTTTGACATATCGAAGTACTCTTTTTAATTGCTGAAAGTCTCCTACAGTAGGCTGTTGCATTTTTTGACAGAGAAGATTAGTAGCAAATGCCAGGTTTGGTCGAGTAATAGTTAAGTATTGAAGAGCACCAACCAAGCTTCTGTATTCCATAGGATCTGTGACATCCCAAATTTCTGATTCCGTTTTCAATTAAATGAGACGGACTTTTCATCGACGCGCTTATAGTTCAATTCTCCGAGCTGATCACTCACGAGATAACTAGTCTATCAGGTGAAGCCGTTAAGGAATTTAAATGCAATAGGCTTGAGAATCTGACCATGAACCGACTGCTCGACCGTATAAATCTGCAAGGATCATTACGACACATCGTCGAGAATCGAACGTAGATCGCAAGGTCGATTCGACTGAGATATGTAATTGGAGTGTGGGTGATTCCACCTGATTTCAATATCCTCGTCGATCGGCATTGAACTGATTATTCTGTCGTTTTGGGTACCCTGTGTCCGTATTTGAAACCTCGAGATTTTCATGACAATCGGGAGTTGCTAATGTGTCGAAGATTTATGTTGTGGCTTGAAAATAATCAACCACAGTCAATTGCACTGAAAATTTCCTAAAAGCTACCCCGTAGATTAGGACGCGCTCAAATCGCGCAAGATTGAAATTAACCGTGATTTTAAACCCGGATTCAGAAATTGAAGGTTCTGGCATGTCACAATTCATTTTAGGAACGTCGACTCATCTCCAGAAGATTTTTCTATGAACCGAGATTTTTGGCGAAAAAGCAAAGTAAGGCCGTTTTTGTTCGGGATTGTCAGAGGGCCGTTTTTAATCGAATCTTCGGGATGCAAGTTGGATCATTTGACGGGTAAATGTCATGAGAAGGCCGAGGACACATGGACCGATTTATTTGAACTTCAATTGAGCTTCAATTGATTGGAATTAAGAGAGAATTGAATGGATTGAATGGGGGAATGTCCAAAATTCGTAGCTCCCATGGCACACCACATTTTTGCACCTATTGCCAAGCTTGTAGAGGAAGATTGGAGGAGAGAGAGTAGCTGAGGTCATGTGGTGTCATGGTGGGGGCAAAGCCAATGAGAAGATGGCAAGTGTTGAGCTCTAGAGAGCCCAAGGAGACCCCCCACACTTCAGCAGCTTCTTCTCCCTTAATCCAAGGCTTTCTCCATTGTTGTTGTCCATCTTGAACTTCAAAGAACCAAAGGAGATCAGCCCTCAGCTGCCCAAGACTGTCGCTTGCCCGCCGGACCTCTTTTTCCCCTTATTTTCCCCTCGTTCCAGTTTTTGCTCCAGCTGACCTTTCGTCAAAGATTCGAGTTAAAAGTTATCTTCCCGTGAGAATTAGCCAGCGCTCCACCCACCATCGTGACGAGAACACCCAACCCGTACCGGAGCACCTCACCGCTTGCCGAAACGATACTCCGGTCGTCCCGAAATCCGGTGAGAATCTGCCGCTCGCCGGACCACCTGGTTCTGCCCTACTCCGCCTGTTTCGCGTTTTCTTGCTGTTTCGCCCCTTTTCGACCCTTTCTTTGCCCATCCCAACCTCCAGCAAGATCCCCTTGACCCCCGGGAGCCACTGGTTGCCAACCACCTGCTCGCCGGAGCTCCGATCAGCCCGTTTTCGCCGTTGAAGTTCTTTGGTTTCTTCTCTCGTTCACCCGGATCGAAGCGTAAGACAACAAGAAGTTCCAGACTTCGTGGCCCGTTTTCAAGCCCTTCCCGGCCTCCGTTGGTGTCGCCACTTTGGAGTTTATCGACCGCCTTGGTGTCGTGGTCGCGTGAACTCACCGGCGCGCAAAACCGTGTGAGTTTATCCTCTAAACCTTGCTTAGTAAGTTAATCATGCTTAAGGGGTGTTTAGATTAGTCTAATTAGGTTTATGTGGTTAGATTAGATTATTTTAATGTAAATTAGGTTAGTTGTATGATTAGTTTAATTGATGTTTAATTAGGGCTAATTGTATGTTTAAATTAGTGTAATCTAATTTAAGCCCTAATTAATTATTTTTAATTAAATAATTATTTCTAATTTTTAAATATTATTTTATTATTTTATATTATTATAATATAATATTTAATTATTCAATTTTCGGAATTAAATTTAATTATTTAATAATTTCGAAAATTTTGCCAGATGATGGTCATTCGTTAGAATTTCGCACCGATCGCAACAAAGGTGGTCGATTTGTATCAATTGTATGCGTAATTGCGAAATTGAGTGAAAATGATGATTATGGTTAATTATTCCAAAGTGAGGAATTAAATGAAATTGGAGAAGTTGTGGTATTTAACTTGAAAATACCCGGTGTTGGCTTTTGGCACCGTAATTGATTTGTAGGATCAGTTTGAATCGTTGGATGTTATTGGATTGTATACCCAGTTCTATGGTTTAAATATATTTACCGCTTTGGCGAGCAATTGGTTTATATATGTCAGCTTGTGTGAGCATCATTGTCAGCTTGTGTGAGCATTATATGTCAGCTTGTGAGAGCAATGATCGTATATCAGCTTGTGCGAGCTATCATTTATGTATATATCAGCTTGTGCGAGCTATCATCTATGTATATATCAGCTTGTGCGAGCTACCATCTATATCAGCTTGTGAGAGCATTGCATCCATGTCAGCTTGTGTGAGCCGTGATTTATTAATGGATGGATAGATGGTATGAATTGATAGATGATATGAATTGATATATGGTATGAATTTATCAACGTATGAATTGCACTGACGTGCAGGAAGGACTGAGGCAAGGTAAGTCCTCTATTCTCTTTGTGTGGCTAGAGCACCCTGGGGCTTATTTTCTTCCTAATCGAGTTCTAGGGGGTAGGACTCGCTGAGACATTGTCTCATCCCGGTTGTGGGATAATATTTCAGGTCCCTAGATGGCGGATCCTCCGGAGCTTTTTGGTAGACCAGTGAGGGTCACTGAGAGGATTTTTGACTATGCCGATCCCGGAAGTCATTGGGTCTATGAGCTTGTGGTGACTACTGTCTGGGTCGATGAGGACCTTCTTGGTAGGGTCCCTCATCGATTTAGAGCGTGGTATCGCTATAGACCTGATGGATTCCTGGATGGCCCTCTCAGGTGTTTTGATATTCCCCCTGGTATTATATATGCTGCTCCAAGTGAGAGTGTTGTTGATCCTCCAGATGGGTTGGTGGAAGACCCGATGCCCCCAGTGCTTGTGGAGCCTAAGGAGGCGGTGAATGGATCTGACTAGGTGGTCTTAGGACAGCTTTGTTTTTTGAGAACTGATCTTCTATAGATCTTTTGTTAATAGCCTAGCCCTGTAAATCGACTGGTTTGATATGTATAAAAAGTATGTGGTTGACTTTGAAAATGTGATCCTGCTTTTCTATCCCAATTGAATTTTGTCTGGGGATTATTTACTTGCTTCCGCATGTGCATTAAAATGAATGGGTCGGCGACGTGTCCTGGGAAGTCGCATTTCTATTGACCGCAGTGGGATGTGCACGTGCTCGAGGTTCGGGGCGTGACAGGATCTGTAAGGATATTTGCAGTGTCAGTCATTGAAATTGATCGAAGAGGTAGGGGTGTTGAGATTGGTTTACAGTCAGCAATATAAGCTCGTTTCAACAAGTCAGTGGCATATTTTGTTTGACACAGAAAGAGGTTCTGTGAAGTTCGTTTGGCCTCAATGCCAAAAAAATAGTGAATATACCCAAGGTCCTTCATATGAAACTGAAGACTAAGTTTCTGAATAAGAGTAGTTAAGAGATGTGGTGAACTTCCAGTCAAGATGATGTCATCAACATATAGGAGCAATAGGACTGTATGTGAGTTTGTATGAAGAACAAATAATGATGGATCGGCTGTGCTGCAGAAGAAACCATTTTCGAGTAAAAATTTGCTGAATTTATCAAACCAAGCTCTTGGTGCTTGTCGAAGACCATATAGAGACTTGTGAAGCAAACAGACATGGTTAGATTGTTGGGGATTGATAAAACCAGGTGGTTGTTCCATGTATACAGTTTCATTCAAATCTCCATGAAGAAAAGCATTCTTGACATCAAGCTGGTGTATTGGCCAGTGCCTTATCATAGCCAGAGATAACACTATTCGAATTGTTGTGTGTTTCACAACTGGACTAAAAGTCTCAGTGAAGTCAAGTCCTTCTTCTTGGTGAAAGCCTTTGGCGACTAGACGAGCTTTGAGTCTGTCAAGGCCTCCATCTGGTGTGAGTTTGGTCTTATATACCCACCTGCAGCCTATTACATTCATCTGGTCAGTTCTAGGGATCAATGTCCATGTTTGATTTTCAGCAAGAGCATCAATTTCTTCTTTCATAGCCCTATACCAGGCTTCATTGGCTAAGGCTGACTTGATAGACCGTGGTTCCATAGGAACTGGATAGTCAGCTGAATAAGCATACTTTGGATTTGGTTTTCGAATCCCAGACTTTAGTCGAGTCTGCATATGATGATTATTACCAGTACCTTGAGAAGAAGACAGAATGGGATTGGAATTGGAATGCCTTGAATCAGAACTACTTTCAGCTAGTAGATCATTGTGTGACAATAAAGAACTACTGGCAGTATATTATTCTTGAGAAGTAAAATGATCTTGAGGCATAGCATCTATTGATGCCATGACAGATTGTCCTTCTGTCATTGTCTCATCTTGCATATTCCTTGAGGAAATGGTCTGAGATTGTTGTCTGTGATATGGATGATAAGTATAGCAATCATGGAGATCAGGATGGATCTGGTATGTGGCAGATTGATGAAAAGATCCAGTAGCTGGTGACTTGGTTCTTGATGATTCGAGGAAATGTATTCCTTCAATCCATTGTTTGTATAAGTTTGTATAATGTCCATATTCATGGACCATCTTCTTTGTAAAAGGATAAGAATACTCATCAAAGACAACATGCCTACTGATGTATACACGATTATTAGTTGGGACCAAACATTGATACCCTTTGTGCTGATTGCTATAACCCAAGAAGATACAGGGAAGAGATCGAGGATCAAGTTTATGGCTTGTATACGGTCTTTAGGCAAGGATAGCATACCTTGGCTGTCTATTATGAAGTTTGTTATAAGGTGTGTCCATCTGCAGCTTTGGTGTGGGAAGAATGTTTATGATGTAATTAGCTGTCACAAATGCATCCACCCAGAATTTTAGTGGAACTTTGGAGTGATAGAGCATAGCTAATCCCAGTTCAACGATGTGTCGATGCTTCCTTTCGGAGATCCCATTCTGTTCTGGTGTGTGAGGACATGATATGAGCTGTCTTATTCCATGGTGTCTCAGAAATTTTTGAAATCTATTGCTTATGAATTCTCCTCCTCCGTCACTCTGGAAGATTTTAATTTGATGATTATACTGTCGTTCAACTAACTTCTGGAATTGAACAAATATATCATAAAACTCAGACTTCAACTTCATGGGATATAGCCAGCAATATCGAGAGAAATTGTCAACAAAAATCACATAATATCTAAACTTTTGAAAGGAACAGACTGGTGATGGTCCCCATATGTCACAATGAATTCTTTCTAATGGAAAACTTGATGTAGAATCCGAAAAAGGGAACGGTAAAACTGTACTTTTAGCTATTTGACAGCTGCTGCAAACAATCTGAGATGATGAAACAAATTGTATAAGCTTCTGTTTTTGCAGATGTTTAACTACTTGAGCATTTGTATGAGCCAAAGGCTGGTGCCATATATCTTCATTGACTGTCTTTTGTCGCTGAGTAAAGAAGGCTTCTGTGGTCTGTGGATTAGCTTGATAAAGCCCTCTAATTTTCCTTCCGAGCTTCACCATTGTGTTGGTATTGTTGTCCTTTACATAAACACCAGTTTTGTCAAAGATAAAAGAACAAGGGAAGTCATCTGTGAGTTTAGATACTGAAAGGAGATTCTTCTTTATCTCTGGGACAATTAGAACATCGTTAAGAGGTAATGTATTGTTCTTTGTTTTGAGCCAGGTATTGCCAATGTGAGTTACAGGTAAACATGATCCATTGCTTATCATAACAGTATCATGTCCTTGATATTTAGAAAGAGTATGGAGCATACCAGGATTGGCACTGATGTGAGCTGTTGCTCCAGAGTCAGAATACCACTCACTTCCTGTTGAGTCTTCAATATGCATTGCTGTCAATGCTGCTGGAATATCCTCTGCTTGATAGGAATTGTCAAACCGATACCAGCAGCGAAGAGCATCATGTCCAGACTTTTTACATATTTGACATTCTAGTCGAATGCTACTTGTTTCTTTTTCATCCTGCAAGTTCTTACTCGAGTTTGCAGAAGGATAAGTCTTGACATTTTGATACCTTTGTGAGTAAGTGGTATAGGGTCTAAACCCTTGGTTTGTTGTAGAGATAACATTGCTCTGTCTAGGGTGTTGATTTCCTTGCCCTGGACTGGAGATATCTGTTCTGTAATTCTGATATCTTCCAAAATCACGACCCCTATTGTTACCAGTTCTGCCACAACCATAACTTCAACCACCTCTGTAACCTCCTCTTTGAGATATAAATCCAGAGGCTTGAGAAAAGTAGTCTTCATTTGCAACATCTTTAGACTGAACCTGAAACTGTCTTTGTCCAAAATATGCCAAATTCGGATTGAACTGACTCCTGGAAAGATTTTTGAGTCTTGATTCAAACCTTTCTAATTGAGCAATAACCTCATCATATTCTGGCTGAGGCTTCAAACGATATATGGTAGTCCGAAAGTTTTCATACTCAGGACCTAAACCTTCCAATACACCAAACATTTTGGTTATATCATCCACAGGTTTGCCTATTGCATTCAACCGATCACATATGGATTTATATTCCCGAGATAATCAGCAAGAGTTTGTTCATGCTTGTGACATGTCTCAGCTTCCCCTTAATTCGAACTCTCTAGCAATTGACTTCTGTGTAAACCTTTTCGAAGAGTTTGCCATACTTCGGATGATGTTTCTAATCCAATTATCAAGCTCAAAATATTTTCAAGAATCGCTCCGAGATCCATGATGAAATCAACTGATCTGTTCTAGTCCATCGAGTAACTGGATTAATAAGATCGTTTCACAACCTTCATCCTCTGTTTGCAGCATTCGAGAGGGTGAAGGAATATCTCCTTTAACAAAACCAAACAGATCTTGGCTTTTCAAAAACCTTTGGATTTGAGCTTGCCACAATAGAAAGTTATCCTCAGCAAGTTTGATTGTGACGAAGTTTGTGATATTCACATGTATCGGAAAAGGATATTTTGGAGTTCTAATTGCCATTATTATGATCCTTTGAAGAAGATGATAACAGTAATGCTATGAGCCCTGAGCCCTTATGAGTTTACCTTGATCCAGAGAGCTTCATTGTTCGTTCACTTCTTCTGACTTGATGCACGAACTGATTACTGGACAAAATGCATTCTGATGCATGTCGACCTTCCTGCTCTGATACCATGAGAACTTATGATATCAAGAATACAGAGGATGAAGATGAAGAATGATAACAGATGATCCGTGAAGAAGTTTTCAATTCTTATTTCACTGTCTCTTCATTGATTGAACAAAAAAGAGAGATTGAAGAGCAATACAGCAAAAACCTTTTGAATCATCTAGTTTTTCTCTCTTAACACTGAACCGAATACATTCGCTCTCTATATATGGATAGAAAACAGAAGACTAACTACTTAGAAAACAAACTAACTAACTTCAACTAACAAACTTTACAGTTGAAAATAACAGAACAACAATCTTGAGACTTGGCAATCCGTGTCTTTGACATTTGCATGATCTCCACCGTTGATGAACTTCATTATCCATGAGTTATCAATGTCCTCAGCTCATTCACTTCTCGATTGCCTCTTGATGATCCACATCTATCATGGTCGAGGACTTGACAATCCGTGGCTGACTTCTTTGATATAGCAGAACACGGTTTGTCTTTGATTCTCTATC
This sequence comes from Eucalyptus dawsonii, assembly GCA_016097615.1. Classification (NCBI taxonomy): domain Eukaryota; kingdom Viridiplantae; phylum Streptophyta; class Magnoliopsida; order Myrtales; family Myrtaceae; genus Eucalyptus; species Eucalyptus dawsonii. The sequence continues at coordinate 84,430,122 of CM027873.1, read as the reverse complement.
ATTATGTACATCTACATTTATTTCTTATCTATATAATAATAGAAAACGTTTCTAAAATAACTTGTTTTATTTATGAAATTCACTTCAAAATCTAAATATTAAAAGAATAACTTATTATAGAAAATCATAAATAAAATTATATGATTCAACCGACACCAAAGCTTTTTTTTTTTTTTTGTGTATCTACTTCTCATTGATTATCTTAATTTATGTATACCTCCTTATTTCCGTACTTAATGCATATATATTATCAGGTAGGTAAATACTAAATCAAATTGACAAAAAATGAGGAAATCAACATTACAGTGCGAAAAGGGTTCAATTGAAAATTAAGTTAAATTAATCATGGGGAAAAGTACCAAAAAAATCTTAAACTTATTGTATTGGTACCAATTTAGTCCTAAATCTTTCAATTTGACTAATTTAGTCCTAGACCTTTCACATTAATATCAATTCAGTCATAAACCTTTCAATTAAATTAATTTAGTCCTAAATCTTTTTACAATGATACCAATTTAGTCTATCCGATCAGCCAATGGCTTGTCGGTGCTGACGTGGACGTCTATTGGTGGCTAGATGATGACATGGCAATTTTAAAATAATTTTAATTTTTTGAATTTTTTATTATTATTTTGTTTTTTGTTTTTTTTTTTCCTTTTTCTTTCTTCTTCCTCCTTGACCTCTCCTTGCAGTGGCTAGCGAGCCTTCGACGAGGCTTGTTGGCCTTTGGGCGAGGGTCACGAAGCTCTCGACAGCTACTGATGAGAGTCGCGGGTGAGGCTGCTTCGCCCAGATTTAGGTGAGGCCAACCTTGCTCGCCACTAGTGAGGCTGCCTTCACTCGCGGCAACTCTAGGGCGGCCGTACGTGAGGTTGGGCGAGGGCCGCAACCCTCGCATGGCGGCCGGCAAGTTCTTTGCAACCCTTGTCTAGTGGCTAGGCTCATCAGCCACTGTGAGGAGAGTCCAAGGAGGAGGAATAAGGAAAAGAAAAAGGACAAAATAAAAGAAAAGAAAAGTTCAAAATATAAAAAAGATATTTAAAAATTGCCACGTTCGACCACCTGTTGGCATCTCATCAAAGCATCGGCCGACTAAAATTGGCCGTATGGATTGAAAAAATATTATTGTGAAAAAAATTTTGGATTAAATTGGTTCTATTGAAAAGTTTAGACTTAAATTTGTATCAATATGAAAAGATTTATAATTAAATTAGTTCAATTGAAAAGATTAAAGCTGAATTGATACTAATGTAATAGGTTTAAAACTTTTTTGGTACTTTTCCCATTAATCACGTAGTAAAGTCATACCTATGACTTCTTGCAAAGTATTCACATACGACTCCTCACCTTCATCATCTATTTACTAATCCTCTTAGATTCCTTGTGCTTCGGGCATACTAACGAGACGAATGGGCATCGAATAGAGGGCAGGGCACTAATTCACCAACTTCCATGGTTGACGGTGCACGATTGCGAGAGCCGTATGACCGCACTTCGTGCATTTGGGAGTTCCACTGGACCTTCAAAGCAGGATCGTTGAGGAAATCGTGTCAAACTCGACAACTGAGGCAACTTTCAAGTCCGAGTCGACATTGATGCCGCAGCATGTCAATCTTCCGCGAAGATTGCGTCGTCCCATTTTGTGATGCCGGAGAAACGTGACATTCATGGAGCAGTTGTTCCATAGGAAAGAGCACTTCCAAGGACTTACAATCTGAAAATTGCCAAAGCACAAATTCTTCTACTAACTGTTTGGAAACAACATCAGATGGATTAGACTTAAGGAGAGTGAGCAACTTGTTGCTCCCCAGAGATGTTTCATCACACCATGAACGAAATCATTGAAAGACCACCATAGATTTCAAAGAGGCTGAGCAAGGATGAGTGGCAAAAATATTCAGAGGCCATACCTCCGAATGATCCTTTCACTGAATGTGGCCGTTGTATGTTGACCTGATGTCACTAAAACTTCCTGAAAAAAATTTACAGTTTCTCCAACAGTATCCCCAACAGTATCATTTAGACATGCCATGAGGTGACCTTTCCTCATAATGAGGTTACTGAATATAACTACAGGTAACCCGTTCAATCTTGGAGTGGGAAACTAGTTCGCTCCAGGTATTGCAGTAAAACTTACCGCATGACACAGAGCTACCATTTTTTGCCAAAAAATTTCACAGCCTTGAGGACCATCTTGATGGTAAGGCAAACGCACCATTGAAGTGCCCAACACTTGGAAATAATTATTATAGAAGTTCGCTAAACTCGATCTGCTAATACCCTTTTTCCTGTATCATGTACAGGGAAACACCAGGGTGTTTCTTGACCTTTAAAATACAGTCAGACTCAATCTGTTCTCTTAGGCTGGTTTGTGCCCCCAGATTATACCATAAGCATTTGCCTTTTATGGATTAAATCTTGTTGCTTTTATATCTGAAATAGATTAAATCTTTTTTCGTCCCTATATCCCTACCCAAAGAGTTTTGAAGGAACTATCAGTAGTCGGCAAACTGAGTAGCTTAAAGCCGAGTGCATAAGATTTTCGAATATAACCGCAGACAATCTGCAGAATACATTAGAAGAAGAAATTGCATATAAATGTATTGCATGAAGAGATAATGAAGAAAATGCACACAAGAGTCCTTGCAATGCAATGTCGCTTTCTAAAGTAGGACTGTCAATGATTTGATTAGAAGCAGACATACCTGTCAAGCAGAGTTAAATGTGCAAGAAACATAGTTCAGATTTCTCAACAACCAAGGCATAGCGGTTTAAACTTTAACAACAAGGAGATCAATGGAAGCAACGAATCCCTCAGTTGTTTCAAAATTTATGCTCCGTGTTGGCATGAAGGGGCATTGGAAGAGAAGCTATGTGACTGTATCTAGCAATACATTTCTGTCCTTTTAGAAGGAATATGTACGCTGTAAGATTGTATATTAGATATTCCTGACTGGAAGACAATACTTTCCAAGCATTATAACAGTCGGGGGTCAAAAGAGGTGCTAAGCAAAATGAAATTCACAGAGATTGGGACAACGTACACGCAATCAATGTCTGTCCTGTGCCTATTATTGATGCACATGGAACCTCCAGATCTGTCGTTGCCTAAATTTGATTAAACCACAATAAACCTAAAACTAAATGGTTATACTACTAAAGTGACCATATACATATTGAATTTTAATGCGGGTTGTTTCTGGAAATGACACCATACTCCTGCAGGTGGTTTAGTATTCCTGTGAGGAAAAAGGAAATATCAATATGAAGCTCATTTTCATTTCCTCCTTTTGTCTTTAGCAGATCTACTTCGATAGCCAAGCGAATCTTACTTAGATTAGAACACCTTTGCTTTCTACCATCTACACAAAGTTTATACCCCAATTTGTATTCCTAAGGGTATGTACATGTTGAGTTACGCTCCTCATCATATAAATTCTCAAAAAACTAGAACACAAAATTAAAAAACCATTAAATGAAAATGGCTTTCAAAAAATTTCATCATTTATTTGTTTTGGGTGTTCAAAATACAGTAAGGGAGAATCAAATGTAAATGTAGAGCATACAGGAGAAGAACAAAAGCTGCAGCAAATTACCATCTGAGAGCTCATTTTCTGTTTTGTCTCTCGAGCGTGTTCAGGTCCAGCGGATTTGGCCGAGACACCTCTGTTAACAGCTCCACCATTTTTAACATCCAAGAGCTCATTTTCTTTTTTGTCCTTTGAGCGTGTTTGAGTCCAGCAGATTGCTCGGAGATGCCCTGCAGGCCGGGTGGGACTCGGGGCGGAGGAATGTGGGAAGTAGGCAGCAAAGAAGTGGCCGAATGCCACCTTCTGGGAGGAGCTCTTGGCCAAGCTCGGCGACAGCAACCGGTGGATTCGGCTGCGGCGGCTGCAGAGTCTCGGGCTTCGGCGATTTCTGGAGGCCCTCCTAGAATTACTTCTTTCTACAACAACATGCGAGTAATCACCAATCAATAACTGCAAGACTTGGAGCACCAATGCGAACGCAAAACCAGTATTAACACAAGCAAACTCGCAAAAAGAAATAATTTTGACCACTTGGCAGGCTCACTGAGGGGCTTATACTTGCGGGAACAGCGTTTATCTCGGAGTGTGGCCGGAACTTCCCTCCAACTCCCTAAATTGCAACCAGAAATCAAGCTTAGTCATCTCGCCTCTTTTCGATTCAACCATTTAAGGATTCGAATGATGCGAATCAATTATCGAATGAACTAGGGTTTTCGATTTTGGGTGCTCACCGTTTCGTTGATTTTAGCGCCGGCGGCGGGCTTCCAGGCGGAACGGTTCCAGTGCTTGGGCGGGCCACGTCTATTGCTCTTCTTTTATATATCTTCGACTCTTCTTCTTCTTCTCCTTCTCCTTCTTCTACGTGCTTTATAACAGAGCACCCATCTGCGAGAACGGACCCTCTTCCAGACCTTTCTCCAAATTTCCTTGGGATAACGTCGACATCACACGCATTTGGTATAGCAGGCAACTTTTGCAACGAATGACAATAGTAGACTCTCAAAGACCGGAGCTTCTCTAGCTTCAGACCAACAGGAATGGGCCTTTCCATGGAACTGCAGTCTCCAATTGGAGACGGTTGGGATTCAATCTCAGTTAGTTGCGGGCAGTACTCCACACTCAGCACTCGGAGCTCCTTTAAGCTCGATAGATTGGATAGCCTCACAAGCCGCTCACACTTGCGCACTTGCAGTTGCTGGAGATTCTTTAGCTGTCCAAGCACATCGCCGAACTCAAACTCTCTTAACAGACAACGAGAGAGCTTAAATTCAGACAAATTTCCCAGGTTGGAGAACATTGACCATTCTATTGGGGTCTTCACATCTTGTAAGCTCAAGATTTCTAAACTGGATGGAAGGGCTGTCAGAGACCGTGGGTCTGTACAAGTAATTTCAAGTGACCAGAGCTGAGAAAGGGAGCTCAAGTCAATTGAAGGCAAGTTGGAATCGGAAAGAACCAGTCTCAACATCCGCAATTTATAAAGGCTGCCAAGCCTCTCTAGGTTCGAATGGGGAATTCGTCCTTGTGCAATTTTGAAAGACTCAAGGTCAAAAGAGCAATCTCTTATGTCCAGATGGACTAGATTAGTGAGGTTCGAGAGGTCGGGTACTGTCCACAATAATGAAGAGGACAATTCTAGCCTTGTCAATCTTTTCGGGAAATCTGGCAGTGACTGGAGCCAGTTACAATCCAATAAAATAAGTTCTCGGAGACTAGAAAGCTGATTGATTGTCATCGGCAATCGACAAACCTTGCTCCGGGACAAGTTCAGAATCTTCAATTGGAACAATCTCGCGATTTCACTGGGAATTTCGCCCACAAGATTTGCACAGCCTCTTGCAGTCAATTCCTCAAGATTCTCTAGAGTCCATATGCTCTTTGGTAGCTCTCTTATCTTGTTCCCATCCAAGCTCAAGAACTTCAACCGTCTAAGATTGCCAATAGAATCGGGTAATTTTGTAATCAATGTTTTAGATAGATCCAATTTGAGTAGTGATTCTAGTCTTCCAATGGAATCTGGTAATTTATTTATGCAAGTGCAAGATAAATCCAGACAAAGAAGCAATCTCAACTCTCCAATGGAATTCGGAAGCTTTATGAGCTCGGTACAACCATGTAGAGATAGATCCTTTAAACCCAATAGCTCTCCTATCAAGTGTGGAAGTTCTCTAAGACCACCATCATTTTCCACTTTTAGCACCGACAAGGATTTCAAATCACCAATTGAGTCTAATAATTGAGGAACGGTAACATAGTCACATGTGTCTATGATCAAATTATTTGAAACAGTAACCGACGTAGAAGAAAATCTCGTTGACACACAACCCTCCTCACTGATATCCAAGTACTTTAGGCGGCCCAACTGAACGATGGAACTATTGATTTCTTTCAATCTTATGCAATCTTTGAGAACCAATTTTTTCAAATTCATGCACTTGGAGAAATTAGGTGTTCTCTCTAAATAATTGCATCTTGTTAAATATATAACTTTTAGGTTATCATTCACCTGCAGAACAACCAATTCAAAAAAACATTGGAATAGGTGAAGGCTTGAGAATGTAAAAAGAGCATACTGTATGAATTGTACCATGCATGAAGCCCATCCATTCCAAACTTTGGTAATGTTGCTCTCTAAAAGCTTGAGAACAGCCAAGTTCCTTAGACATAAATCAATGACATCTAGTTGTGAAGGGCAATGATGCCAAAAGAGCCATGTTAAGTTTGAGAGAAGACCTTTAAAGTTTCCTACAAAGTTTCCCCCATCCAATTCAAGGAACCTTAAATTAGGCACCCTTGAAAATTCACCACTCGTAAAATTATGCTCATTGGCAAGTCTTGTGAGTTTGAGTGCCACAATGTTTTTTGTTCCCTGAAAATTTGAAGCAATAGATACCAACACAAGTGAACGATTTAGGGTAAATTCTAAATACTAGAATAGGTATCTTAATTCGACCAGTAGAAAACCTAAGTGAACAAACAAAAACAGGGCTATACCAAAAAGGGCAAATTTCATGAATTATTATCTCTCCAACTTAGATGGGAGTTGTGATGGTAAAATGATCTATTTTTGGAAAATTGTTTATCTTTCTCAAAGTATTAAAAATTTATCAATGTCCTGGGTACAAAAATGAGCGGATATTTTGGGTGAAAATGAAATTGTATGTTTATGTTTTTTTTCCATAAGTAGATAACTTTTAGTAACACATACCAAGTTATTCCAAATCACATCTAAAGCAATTGTAGGACACCATAGCCTGCTACGCTTTCCAGGAAATTGAAAGCATTCTTGTTGAACAATCTCTCTTCCAAGATCTCTGAGTTGGTCATGCATCCATAATCTATCATCCTCGATGAATTTTATCAAAGACAAATGGATAAGGACATGGAGTCCAGTTTCTTGAAAAAAAATCACAAGCTTTCCACATGTAATATGTGGGGATTCTTTCTTCACCAATGCAGTAACATGCGATATCAAGAAAAATTTGTTGTTGCTCATACTCTAACTCTTCATAACTTATTAACAACTTTTTCTGGACATCTTGATTTGGTACTTTCCGGTCAATACAGCTTTCAACTTCTTCAATGTGTCTTTCCATGTTATCTTGCTTTTTGAATGGAGTAATGACCCTATAACCTCAAGAGCCAAAGGTAGCCCTCCAGTAGTTTTGACAATTTCACTTGAAATACTTTTGTACTCATGGGGTGGTGAGTCTCTTTCAAAGGAGTGCTTGCTAAAAAGTTGAAGAGCATTGTCAAACTACATTTCCTTCATTTCATAGAAAAAGAAGTCTTGATGACACATTGGGATGACATTGTCATCTAAGGGATTGGTTTCAATAGCCAAAAACTAGGTGTTCCTAGTTGTGATAATAATTCGGCTTCCTGAACCAAACCAACTAGATTTACCAGCTAGTTTCATGAGCTGCTCTCTCTTGTCCATGTCATCAAGGACAATGATGACTTTCTTGTCCCAAAGTCTTTCTTTAATCACGTCCATCCCCTCATCAAGAATTAAAAATTATGGGATATTTGATATCGAGAATATCACATAACAATTTCTTTTGCAGATCAATAATATTTTTTGCACGGATATCTGAAAGAAAACTAGAATGTTGAAATTGGGAAGAGATACGTTTGAAGATAGCCTTAGCAAGAGTTGTTTTCCCGATACCACCCATACCATGAATCACAACAAATCGTACACCAGAAGTGCCTTGGCCTAACAAGTCCATAACAGCTTCCATTTGATCGTGAATTCCCACCAGGTCATCATGCCAGTTTCTTTGTGTAGGCCTTAGCTTATTGAAAACTTCTTCCACAACAAGTGCTATAAGTTTATCTTGGCTGCCATTTACATAATGCAATTGTTTGAATTTGAGAAAGACAAATAGAATATGTCGCGCGGTAGCATAAATGCATAAAACTAGAAACTTCAATTGCTAAAATCGAGCATGAATTATCAACTTATTTCATTCTTGGTCAATCCAAAGCCGAGATGATTGATCTCAGTTAAAACAATGATTGGAGATTGAGGTGGAAGGGACAATTCTGAAGAGTTTTCCAATGATCAAATCAGCATAATTCTAACACGTGACGCGGTCATGCAAACTGGTGCACTAGCCTAAGAGCTCGAATTGGCCCAATAGTTTTGGTTTGTGCTAAGCTTCTAGGATGGTGAAAATGATTTGTGCCAAGATGTTGATGCTTTTGATAGGGAGTTTGTGACTGTCTAGGTCCCCCATCAAATAAGACAGATCTACTTGAATGATTCAAGGGTAGGATTCATCCTCAAATGATTACTTTTAAGAATTATATGTCAATGTGAAAGTGCAGTCAATGGATCAATTAAGAGTTCTGAAAAATTATGTCATTGCAATGAAGTACGTTCAAAATCAAACATGATAATTTGCACAAGTTGGTCTAATTTGATTATATTGAGTTTTCATGATTAAGAAATAATGATCTGATTTTTGAAATAAAAGTGCAGAATTTGTCATTAATTACCCATGATCTTTCAAGTTCCATCCTTTGATTTGGATGACCTCTCTTAGGGCCTCCTCCCATTGCTTTGCTGCATCTTCTCCAAAATCTCTCTCATGTTCTCGTAGGGCCTTCCCATATGATCCAGTTTTGAGCTTAACATCGGATGCTTCCACCTCATAGAAGATGGGCAAGATGGCTTTCTCATCTCTCTTCCTACACTCCACCATGTATGCAAGCTCACGGAGGCACCATTTACTAGAAGCATAGTCTTTAGAGAAGATTGGTATGTAAATTTTTGAATTGGAGATTGCTCTCAAAAGCTCGCCTCTGATCTCTTCGCCGACACGGAGCTCTTCGTCATCTTTAAAGACGCGTATCCCGGCCCGGATCATGGTTGCGTAGAGAGAATCAGTGATGGTTAAGCGAGTGTCAGGTCCTCTGAAGTTTAAGAACACCTCGTAATCCTTTCTGGACAATGATGAGGATTGACCATCGTGGTGGGGAGACTCTCCTCCGAGACGTTCCATTTCCTGCGATCTTTGGCTTCAGAAGCGGTATCAAACTTTTTTGCTTGTTCAGATTTGCAAGTTTCCAGTTACCTTGCGCCTGTTGACAAATTTGAGAGAATCAGTGGACTGACTTTTTGGTCCTAAAACAAGAGCCGTTGACTGATTCTGACAGCTCCCATCCGTCGGATGAGTCGTCGCACGATCCAACGAGCCTCTTCGGGTGTCTTTTGCCCCTAATGACCGGCGCAGAGACCGACCGACAGGAGATGCGAATACAAATCACTTCTGCACGCGTCCATTAAATTACCTGCTTACTTCGCGGGCCGGCTATTAGAAAAAGTCTTCAAATATATTAGAACTTGTCAAGCGAAAGCTCTTCCTCTAACTCGGGAAAACAACACCTACCCAAGTCAAAGCATAATATGCAGTAATGCTTTTCAACAATCCTCCAAGGTTTTGGAGCGGCGTCCAAGACTAATGCTCTATAAATAGCTTAGCTGAGGAAATTGGAAAGCCTCGGCTTCACCAATTGACGGAAAATAAAAAGTTGGCTCGGGTCTGCCCAAGAACAATAAGCAGCTAGGTCCGTCAAATTATAATAGTCCAATGAGGTCTTTTACAGTTTAGAAATAGTATGTGTGACATAATTTGTGAGATGATAGCTTATTTAAATTTTATCCGTGTGGTGCATCTTGATTTAAATGTGTAATGTGCATTGCATTATTTACCACACCTTTCTTATAGTAGGCATTCGACATAACCACACAATCAATAATAGAGCTCGTCATCATGCATTGATTGGTGCGCTAAATGCCCAACAATTGTTATTAAAACTGCACGAAATACCCAATAATTTGTAGTGGAGCCATACTAATAACCAAGCTTTTGCCTAACGTGCCATATCATAACTGAACTTTAAATTGCCTTACTCAACTAGATTCATAAACTTTTGTTTAATATGCGTAATTCCTCTCTGGAACTGAGTTTGTTCAATTATTTCTCGTAAAGTTGTTTTAGTATGCTTCATTCGTCAAACGGCCATTGATAAAATGGACAACAATCTACTAAAACTGTTGGATAAAAAATCTCAGCTAGTGAGAAGTATAGAGGATTTTGCTGCTCTTGTCTAAGCATTGCAAATGATCCATCCTCCATTTCTCAGGTAGAAGGCATATTGCTAATTTTTTTTCTCACAAAAAATCTTGACTCTATATCTATGACACATTTATCCCAAAATTATTTTCATCTCACAAAAAATCTCAAACAAATATCCTAACCTAAATCTACCATTCGCTAAGATGCGCACATGTTAACACATGTGAAATTTCTGTGTTGGTCTATCATTCTCCACGTCAACTTCATCTTGCAGTCATCCGGCGGTATTTAGACATTTATGAATTTTAATGAGATACTGGACGGAATACTAATGAGATACTGGACGAAATACTAGTGGAGGATAGAGTTGGCATCGGAGTACTAGTTTGGGTTTTCTTGTAAGACAAAAATTACTGTGCAAAAAGTGTGTCACATATTTGAGTACCAATTTGGGGTTTTTAGTGAGAAGAAAGTTAGTTTCGGGTAAATGCATCATAAATATACAAATTTTAAATTTTCTGTAAGATAAAAATTAATTTGAGGTAAATATTTCATGAGAATAACCATTAGGAACTGCTAATAATATTAACCCTTTCATTAAAGAAAACTACTATACCTCCGAATGAACCATTTACCTAATGTGGCCATTGAATATCGACCTAATGTCGCTAAAACTTCCTGCAAAAAGTTCACAGTTTCCCCAAAAGCATCGTTTTAAATATGGCCAACTCTACTGTACACTTACACCAGTTTGAGCCCGAAGATTAAAAAGCACATGACTTATACATTTGAACAGCCACAAGCATTTGCCTTTTCTTGATTGAATCTTGTTGCTTCTATTTTGGAAACAGATTACGTTTGTTTTCCTCGCTATATCACATTGCAACATAGTTTCAAGGGAACTATCAGTCGTCGGCAAATTGAGTAGCTTTAAGCGGAGCGCACAAGATTTCTGTCATAATCATAGACAAATTGTCGCATACATTAAAAGATGAAACTTCAAATTGATGTATTGCAAGAAAGTATTTATTGGAATAATTAAATATTAAACCACACATTCAACTAATAGCTTAAGCTTTTAGGATAGTTAGCAGTGATTTCACAAAATCTAATATGATATCAGAGCTGGACGTCCTAAGTTCAAATTTTTCGAGACCTCATTTACATTTCCAATTAAATATTTGCATGCCTTAGTACTAGGTAAAAAGACCAGATTAAGCATGAAGGGGAGTGTTGGAATAATTCAATATCAAAACCATGCCTTCATCTAACATGTTAAGCTTTTGGAATAGTTGACAGTGGTCTCACAAAATCTCATAATATGAGTCATTGCCGAATTGATTGATCTTTATCTAACAGTTTAAGTTTTTAGAACAGTTGGCAGTGATCCCACAAAATTTCATAATATGAGTCATTGTCGAATTGATTGATCTTTATCTAATAGCTTGAACTTTTATAATATATGTCATTGATTCCACAAAATCTCACAATATGAGTCTTTGCATGCAATATCAATTTCCTGAAATAGGACCATTGACAAATTGATTGATGGTAGAGTTCAATGTGCAAGAATAGTAGTTCAAATTTTTCAATAACCAAAGCATAGTGGTTTAAACTTTAACAACCAAGAGATTGATGGAAGCAACCAATCCCGCAGTGGTTTCAAAATAGATGTGCAGCGTCAATTGTGAAGGGGTGATCGGAGTGAACTCCATAAATCTAACATTACTACTCTATCATTTCAGAATGAATACGCACAATATAAGATCGTCTATCAAATATTCATTACGGGAAGACAAAGATTCCAATCGTTATAAGAATTCGGGGCCAAAAGAATAGGCAAGCAAAATGAAATGCACGGATAGGGTTAAGTTACACACAATCAATATTTGTTCCGTGCTTATAATTAAGGCCCATTGAACCTATAGAGTTGTCAATGCCTAAATTTTGATTAAATCACAATAAACATAAGACAATATGGTTATACTATGAAGTTCATTTTCATTTCCTCCTCTTTTGTCTAGCAAATCTATTTCGACAGCCAAAGTGAAACGGTCGACTGATTTTTTTGTTCCTAACCAAGAACTGTTGACTGATTCAGCCAGCTCCCATCTGTCGGATGAGTCCCCATTCGATCCCCAGCAGGGGTCTTTAGTTCTTTTTTCTTTTGTTCCCCATGCCTGCTCTCGACAGGAGATGCAAAAAAAGACCACTTCTGCACGCGCCCATGAAATTTGCCACCTCGGACGGCCGTTTTTCATTTGTAGATCGTCGCGCCTGCATTTCCAGATCTGGTCGACCATTCTTCCCCTGACTCGGAAAAACAAAACCTATCCACGTCAATCAAGTTTTGATTAATTCTCATTCAAATTTAAAATTAGCAAGTCTATAGTTTCAATATCTATAAACTACTTCAGTGTACCCTGTTTTGTTGCTTGAAAGTGGCGTATTGGGTCTTATAGATAACACCAATAATACCAGGAAACCTGCAAGGTTTGGAATTGTCCCTAACCACGTTGACGAAAGCTGTTTTGGAACTTTTGACCAGCGGGGTTAATCCTGATAATCTTGACTTGAAATAATCCACTAGGAAGGTTGAATGGCCGGGGATCGTCTGATCAGTTACTTTTGAGGACAATATAAATATGAAAAACACATAAGAATTAGCATTTCATATGCAATGTGTCACGCCCCAATCCTCCGAGCATGTGCCCATCCATTCTTGGTCGATTAATAGCGACGTCTCAGGATGCATCGCCGACCAATTTATTCTTAAATACTCATACGGAAGCAGATATAAATCCCTAGATAATAAAATAATAGGATAGAATAGTAAGGCCACAAATTTTCAAACCTAAATAAACCTTTTAAAAATAAACAGGTTTATTCACAATATCAGGCTGGTTACAAAACATCAGCTCAATAGAAAAGGAACTGTCCTATGACCCACTAGTCAGACACGTTCGCCGATTCCTCCGTCTCCGCCTTCCCAGACTCTGGGGCTTCCGGTCCTTCACCAACACCATCTAAGGACTTGAAAATTGTTATACAATAAGCAGTGAGATAACGTCTCAGCAAGTTCTATCCCCTAAGACTTGATTAGAAAGCCAATACACCCTAAGGGTTGCCTAAACACAACATGGGTCAGAGGACTTACCTTGGCCTCAGTTCCATCCTGCAAATCAGCATCATTTACAGATGCCTCAAATCACATCAACCAATCAATTCATACAATCATTAAATCACGTCATTACGTCAATTCAAAACTCAGATCGAATCATCGATCAATCGACCTAGTTGATTACATGTCATCACGACCCTTTCTTGGTCGACTCATCTTATACTATCTATAAGTCCATTCATATTAGGACTGCTTACTGCTAAGCTGATAAATAGATAGTATAGCTCGCTTTTGAGATGATCGGGTATACTACTCTCTGCTAAGCTGACATATCGCTAGTAGGCTGATATAGTATATCGCCAGTGCTAAATCTAAGTTGATAAGGTATACTGTTCTCTGCTAAACTGCCATATCGCCCATGAGTTGATATAATATACCGACATATTCCGTCAAAACTAACAAGGTATACTGCTCTATGCTAAGCTAACATATCGCCCGTAGACTGATATAGTATACATGTATATTGCTCTTTGCTAAGTTGATATATCGTCCGTAAGTCAATATAGTATACCATCCCAATCATACAACCAATTCTATCTTTTTATCATTCTCGATAAAATAGTCGTACGTGGATACATGGTCGGCCTTAGCCAAAATATAATAATTTCACATTTTTAAACATCCCACCATTTTCAACAGCCCATTACATATTTTTGGCACTATAAACCAATGCCCAGTAATTTTCCTATTAATTACCATAATTAATTAATTTAGTAATAAAATCCTAAAATCATCATTAATTCAATTCAGCACAATTTAAGGTTCAAATAAATAAACAGATCACATCATCACAATCAGCATAAAATTCGGGTCGTTGGCTATCCCTGCCTAATCTTTGGAAAATAAATAAATAAATACGGAAATTATTAAATAAATGCAATAAATCCAATTTAGACCCGTAATGCCTAATTGGAAGCCGAAACGGATCCGAAAAATTTCCGAGATTCATTCAATAAATATTATAGACTATTCACTAGCTAATAGCACTAACCAATTGCCTAACATGCATTGATAAGGCATTAAATTATTTACTTTACTCTAATCTATCCATCTAATCACACTTAATTAAATCTAATCAACCCCTAAGCATCATTAGCCTACTAAGTAGAGATTAGTGAGCAAAACTCACTTGTTAAATGCGAAGACTGGATCCCCGCGATGGCGACGCGACAGCGATGCGACGGCGGCTGAACTTGGGCTTGCGACGACACCGACGGACTTGGATCGGGCCTTAAACCGGCCCGACAAAACTAAGCAAGGCTGAACTTCGGCCTTGGGCTTCTGCAGGGCTGCTGCTCACGAGCTTGGGCCTGATTCGCGGGCCCAAGATGGGCTGAAGATATGCTGAATTTACTTGGGCCTCGCTGAATTTGGGCTCCAACGTCGAAGGAGCTGGGCCGAGCAATTGCTGTGGAGATGGGCTTCGCTGGACTTGATGGGCTGAACAAGAAAATATTGTGGGTTGCTGATGGGCTTTGCTGGGCCTGAAAGAAATTTGCTGGGCTTCAAAGGCTGAAGAAAAGAACCGCATGGACTGTTGATTCGGTGGATCTCATGGGTGTGGAAGCTGGGCTGCTTCAACTTCGCTGGAATCATGTGGATTGAATGAGAGAGAGAGAAGTAGCTTCGGTCAACCTGCTGGCGTGAGATGAGGGTGAGCTTCACTGCCATTGAAGACTTGCTAGAACTAAAGAAACCGAAGAGGACAAATGTGGGTGGAGCAAGGGCGAGCTGGCAGGAGGAGTCAACGATGGTGGGGAGCTCGATCGTTTGTTGACTCGGTGGGGAAAGATGGGCCGACGCAGAGCAACCAAATTGAAGAAGAATGTAGAGAAGTGCTGGGTGGGGTTGACCAAATGCCAGAAAACTCGGATACGTGAGGCAAAATGGATAGGAACTCGGTGGATGATAGAGCTCGGTGGTTTTGCTAAGGATGGAGTAGAGAATGAAAACAAAACTAAAACAGAAAGGGAGTCGGGTTCAAAAAAGGGAAGACAGAGGGGAACGTGCGATGGAAGTTTTGGGGGGAGAGAGAGAGAGAGAATAGTCAAAGAAACTAATCCATCTAATTTAATGTTTGTCTCCCAAAGGTCTTCAATCATATCTTATATGTTCCCCTAATACTTTCCAATAATAATTTCCCATTAATTAACTAAATGGAAGCCAATTTTGCTACCTCAAAATCCAACTCCGAATTTCCTTAAATTTTGGCTCCAATTTCTTCATAAAATTTCCCAAATTAAGGTCCAATTTCGGTGAAGAAAAATCTCGTACAATTTTCTACAAGTCCCCAACACCCAAAGGCTCGACTTGGAAGTCCAAATTTTACTTCAATTCGGCCCGTTTGAATTTCCATTAATTTTCGCAACATTCGGAACGATTTTCCGTAAAAATCCTGGAATCTCCGAAAATTATTCGGAGGATGAGTCGAACGTTCCTAAAATAGATCTTAACATGACAGAATTTTCAATTTTTGAAATTGGGTTCAAATTTGTGGTTAATTTCAATCTGATACGATTTTAACATGATCTAACCTACTGGGTAGCTTTTCTTCGAATCACACATACCTCTTCGACACATTGATGACTCTCGGTTGTCGTGAAAATGTCAAGATTTCAAAGACGAACACAGGGCGCCAAAACGACAGAAAAATCAGTCTTGTGCCGATCGATGAGAATTTTACAAATTAGTGGAATCACCCACATTTAGCCGCACTTCTCAATCGAACTAATCTATCTCTGATCTCTGATCAATTTTTAACAGTGCCGTAATGACCCTTGTAGACTAGCTCGGTCAAGCGGTCGATTCGTAGTTGAATTCTCAAGTCTATTGCGTTTATATTTCTTAACGGCTTTACTTAATAAACTAGTTATCTTATGAGTGGCAATCTCAGAGAAAAGCACTATAGTCGCGTCGATGAAAAGCCCAACTTATACAATCGAAATCAGAACCTGAAATTCAGAATGTCACAACTCTTCCCCTCTTATAAAAATTTCATCATCGAAATTTAAATCTTTACTAATCCTTAAACAAAAAGGTGAGGGTATTGTCGTCTCATCAAGTCTCATTTTCCCCGATTGCTCCTTCAGTCTTGTGATGTTGTCAGACCACTTTGACCAAGGGGACCATCTTGGTACACAGAATCTATTCTTTCTGTCGCACAATCTGAACCGAGCTTTCTACGTACGACATTCTGTCGTCCACGTCTAATTCTTTAAGATTTAGCATGTGGATTGGGTCAGGTTCATACATCCTCAAGCTTGACACGTGAAAAATGTCATGCACTTGCGCCAACTTCAACGACAATGCAAGACCATATGCTTGGATCCCATTCTTTTTTTAGAATCTCAAAGGGACCTACGAAAGGGACCTACGTACCTTGTTTTCAGCTTTCCTTTCTTGTCGAAGTGCAAGATATCCTTCATTGGTAACACCTTAAAAAAGATACAATCACCAACTTGGAAATTCCGGCCTTCGACGCTCAACAAGACGACTTTTTTGGCGACTCTAGCGGTTTTTGATCTGTTTCTGATCATAGTAACTGCAATAATTGATTGTTGAACTGACTCTAGGCCTGTGACCTTTCTTTCCCCAACTTCATTTCAATAGCTGAAGTTCTGCACACTCTATTGTGTAATGCTTCAGAAGGAACCATTTAACTGATCTGCTAAAATTGTGAATCCTCATAGCTTGATCTAATATAGATCCGCCATTAGCACTCCATGGAGACGAACTATTTGACACACATACAACTATGCATGTCTGTCTAAATCCAAATCCTTTCGTACTATAATGAAGTAAGCCAACTTTGTCAGTTTGTCGACCACTATCCAAATGGAATCATTGTCTCTCTGATTCTTTTGACAAGCTCGTCACGAGGTCCATCGCAATATACCTCCATTCCCACTCGGAACTCCCGAGTAATTGTAAAAGTCCTCCCGACTGGCATTACTGAACTTCCATTTATTAGCACACCTGACACTTATACCGTGTCTGGCAATATCTATCTTTATATCGATCTACCAATCAAGCTGACGCCGATTCTGACCTACTTTATACTGCCTAGTCGAATACTGCAATTATTACAGTGACTTTCTGACAAGGTCTCTTACTTGAGTGCTATATCGTCAGGTACACCCAATCACTCTCGGAACTTAAGTGTTTCATCCCTAGAAATCTGAAAGTTAGTCTCTTTCTTATTAGTATCCTCTTACAAGATTTCCTGAATATCTAGTTTAATTTTGAGGGTGGCCATAAAATTTAAAAGGTGGCCTACCTCAAATTTAAAAACCGAATTTCAAACATTTTCAAGTACGATCCATACCTTAACCAACATATGGGCTAATGAAGACTCTTGACTCAACGCATCAGTGACTTCTTTTGCCCTTCCAGGGTGATACCGAATATCACCATCCTAATCCTTCAAAAGTTTTGGTTCATAGCTCAATCTCACATTCAATTCCTTCTAAGAAAATAAATACTAGAGACTTTGTTGGTCAGTGACGATCCAAAATCTTTCTCCACACAACTAACATTTCTAAATCTTTAGTGCGAAAATTAATGCTGCGAGTCACAAGTCATGCGTCGGTAATTCAACCCATGAGATCTCAACTGGTGGGACGCGTATGCAACAATCCTACCATATTGCATTAGCACGCAGCCTAGTTTTTGAATGATCCATCACTATAGATCTCGTATCTTCCAGGACCAGATGAAATGGTCAGCACATGTGTGGTAGTCAGTTTCTAATTAAGCTCTTGGAAAGTATGCTCGCACTTGTTTGTCTACACGAACTATTCTTTCTCTCTTCAGGAGTCGAGTCAATGGTGACATCGATGTTGAAAATCCTTCCACAAATTCTCGGCAGCAATACGTCAAATCCATACGGCTTCCAATCTCTAATATTGTTGTTGGTCTTGGTCACTAATAACTGCTTCGATCTTAATCGGGTCCATGGAAGTTCTTTCACCATTCTCAGATATCTCTTGTGCTCCTTAGTATTCATTGAACACACCAAAATATCATTGAAAGACATGATCACAATTGATCTAGATATTATTTGAATACTTAGTTTGCCAAATCCATGACAGCAGTTGGAGTGTTCGCCAAGCCCAATGGCATTACAGTACTCTCGTAAATACTATCTCGAATACTAAACACAAATCTCATTATGTCCTTCTTGACTCAATAGACGCGGCACTTCTACATGTTAATGGACTAACTCGGTTTGCCCCATAATAACAAACTATCCTCACACAATGCTCCATGAGCCAATTCTTTCCACACTTGACAACCAAGTTGTACACATAGGGGTGAGCATGGTCCGGGTTGGGCCGGTCTACCCCTAACCCTAGGACCAACTCGCACAATGCTGGTTTTCAATTTTTGGGATCGAGGACCGACCCTATTAAGCTTGGGAATGAGGACCGGACCAACCTAATGGGTTCGGTTTAGTTTCAGGGTCAACTCGGGACTAATCGAAAAAAATTTATTTCATTTTTTGTACTCCTTAAAAAATCGATTGAGGATCGAACTGATCTAATGGGTTTGGCCCGATTTCATAATTAATCTAGAATCCAACCAATAATTTTTTATTTTATTTTTTGTACTTTTTTAAAGGGCAACGGAGAACCATACCGACCCAATGGGTTCGATGATGAGCGAGGTCAGTTAAGAAAGGCAAGCGGTGTGAGTCAAGTGGGGTGAGCATCGAATGTCGAGCGGGAAGCAACAAGTCAAGCGAGCATCAAGCGGCGAGTGGCACGAGTGACCCAAAGCAAGTGAGGCGAGTGTCAAGTGGTGAGCGGAGAAGTTGTTTCTTTCGATTGTGGCAAATAGAAAACTAATAGGACAAATAAGACAAAAGAGAGTGAATACTAGAGGATGATACTATAAGAAGATGTTTATGTTTTTTTTTTTTTTTTATATGCCGTGAGGACTTCTCACAAGAGCATTTTTCTCCTTTGTAAATTAGGACTATTGACATCGTAAAAGACATTAAAAATCTGTTATTAAAGAACAATGTAAAATTACTTGAACTCTTCACCAAAAAGCTGTTTAATATTATTGACACTATTTATTTTAAAGTTTTCTCTATAATTATAAGTAATATATTAAATATATATAATCAGGGTTGGTCTGGGTTGGATCAACCCAGAACTCTTAAAACCAAGAACCAACCCACACAGTACTGGTCCAGGAATTCTAGGACCAAGAACCGACCCAATCTCCCTAGAATCGGATTAGGACTAGTAGGGTTGGGCCGGTCTAGGGTTAGTCCAAGGTTGACCCTAGATCGATGCTCATCCCTAGTACACAAACATCTACTCAAGTACAACTCTAGTAAGTGGTTCTTCTCCTATAACCTTAACACATGAACTAAAATTCCACAACTTAACCCCCAAAACTCTAAGGCACTAATTTGATAAAAATCACCTCAAAACATTATTCCATTGAACGGTGCATGGTCGGTTCAACTCCTATCCCAAAGGCGTCCTATCTGTGGTAGCAGTGTTGATGTTCTTCCTAAACTCCAATTGATAGCCCCTCACCTGATGGCCATGCTGATTACCATCAAAGCACGCTCTAGTTATACTGGGACACTGGATTGACCCATGGTTCCTTCTATTGTTTTGGCACCCATTTGGTGAGTCTTTTATCTCTTGTCAAGTGACAGCATGCACTCTGGTACCGGAAGCCTATTCCAAAAACCCCACGGTGCGTTCTATAGCGCACTTCTTCTGATCCGTCCCATTGACGTTGATAGTAGTAACCATTGCTGAGGTTCCATCGGCCTGCGTGGACAATCCATAAACCAATGTCTGTGCTGGCAACACAAACCACAAATTCTTGTCCTTGGAAGACACGAGACTAATCCATATCATCTTCCACGAGAACAACATGTTTCATTTTGTCTAGGTGCTGACTTGACTATCCCACCCTTCCTATTGAGCGGAATAGAATACTCTTTTCTCGACGTCGGTCTTTTCCCTAACCGACTTTCATTGCTACCTGAACTGAATCTTGACTCAAATTCTAAAGTTTGTTCCCTAGTCACAATTTCAAGTTGGACCTAGGGGTGAGCACGGTTCTCGGGTAGAATCGAGAACCGGGGAACCGCACCGGAGGGTTCAGTTCGGTTCCCGCTTCTGAAAAAACAAGTTCCGATTCCCAGTTCCCTTTTTTTGGGAACCTGAATCGGTCTAAATTCAAAAAAAAAAAAAAAACTCTGGCACGTCACTCAACCCCCCACATGATTTCCCTCCCATTCTGCCGATTTTCCCCCCCTTTCCCCTCTCTTTTTCTCTCTCTCTCTTTCTTTTCAACCTTTTCCCTCCTCACATCACTTCCCGCCCTTCCCCCCCTCCTCAACTTTTTTTCTTTTTTTCTCTCTCTTCTCTTTCTCCCTCTCTCGGCCGAAACCCCCCTCTCTTCTTCTCTTCTTCTTCTTCATCTTCTTCCTTCCTCTTACTAGCTGTTGCTTCACCCACCACCACACCACCGCCCCACGCCCTACTCACCACCACCTCTTGGCCACCGAACCACCACCACCTACCGCTCGTTCGATGAGCCGTGTTGCCGTTGAGCCCGACAAGCTGTCATGCCGTCCGCGTCGCCCCTCGCCGCCGTCCCCAAGCCACCGTCACCACCTCTTGCCGCCGCTCGCTCGGCCCTCTGGGCCGTCGTTGCTCCGAACCGCCACCGCCTCCGTTAGAACCGAGCTCTTCCCAGCTTGGCCATGGGTTGAGCCACGACCGCCGCCGTCTTTGCCACGTCGTTGGTGCCGTGAGTCTCGTGTCTTCTTCTGTCACGCCCCAATCCTCAGGCACGCACAGATCCGTCTCGATTGGTCGATTTTATAATGCGATATCCTAGGACAGTGTATCGCCGACCCTTTCATTTTTAAGCACATGCGGAAGCAGTTAAAATCCCCAGACAATAAAACAATGGGATAGAAAAGCAGGGCCATATTTTTCATATTGAAATTTATAACCAAACTTTTATACAAACAACAATACTCTTCATAACTATTTGTTGGAGAAATCTTTCCAGAATATTTTGAAGCTGACAAAACGTTTCTTTCAGTCTAAGTCTGGATGTTCGGAGACCGTCGGTTTAAAGTCCGAAGACTTTGTTCTCTCGAGACCCAAGACCCAAGACTCAAGACTCAAGACTTAAGACTCAAGACTCAAGACTTAAGTCTATTCTCACGACAGTCTTTCTAATCCAAATGACGAAGGAAATCCAAAGCCAAGGTATATGGTTGAGGATTCGATCCTATCCTCTCGGAATAGATTCTTTGGTTGGATAATCATTTCGGATTCTTTCATTCTTATCTAAGAGCGATTGAAGATCCGATGGTCGACGAAATAATCTTGGAATGTTCTATTCATGGAAACCAAGATCCCGATTGTATGGGCGAACGGGATTGATGGGCTATCATCGATTCCTTAAATAGCTCGGATGATCTTCTTGATTGATTCCGTCAACGGGTAGATTGGAGGAATTCCTTTGGTAAGTGCCAACGGCTATGATGGCATAAAGGAGTATAAAAAGAAGACGTTCTAGTTGTTTTGAGTGTGTGATCGATAGAGAAATTCCGAGTCGAAGAACCTTGATTGTTAGTCGAGACTGTTCGAGCGAAATTGTACACACGAGTGTTTGTATTTGGTGACACCTTGAGCGAGTGTGGTAGATCATCTACACCTAGAATTCAAGGAAGATCAACACCGTAACAGCTCTTTGATTATAGTGGAATCCAGCCAATCGGGTTGTCGGTGCGAAAGAGTGGACGTAGGCTTGGATCAAGCCGAACCACTATAAACCGAGTGTTCAATTCTCTCTTTCCCTTACTCGTCTCACGATTGGTTTTTAATTGTTGCAAATTCTTCAACTGTCTAAAGTATTGTGCGATTTTTAAGAAAAATCTTTGTATACCTATTCACCCCCTCTAGGTACTCATACTAGCAATATCAATTGGTATCAGAGCCCGTGTTCTTACTTTGTTTGAAGTGTTTTACTTCAGAGTAAAAGATCCATGGCTAGTATGCTAGCACCAAGGCTGATGGAAGGGCAAAGCAATACCAGACCACCCTACTTTGACGGAAAGGATTACAACATCTGGAAGAACAAGATGAAAGCTTTCCTACGATCCAAGGATCCTCTGGAATGGGATGTTGTGGAAAGAGGAATCACTCCTGCTGTTGCATCAGTCTCTGAAAGAGGAAAAGAAACTGTTGAAGCCAGCGGAATGCCTCAGGAAGAAATAAACAAGAGACAAGCACTCGATGCAAAAGCAATTTACTCTTTATATTGTGATTTGTCTCCAACCGAATATAACAGAATATCTTCTTGTGTTACAGCAAAAGAAGTATGGGATAGATTACATATCACCTATGAAGGAACAGATCGAGTGAAGGAGACTAGAATCAATATTCTCCTCGGTCAATATGAAGCCTTCAAAATGAAATCGGAGAATCAGAATCGACATGTTTAGTCGTTTTACGAGATATTGTCAATGGTCTTGAGAACCAAGGACAAAAATTTCTGATCCCATGAAGGTGAACAAGCTTCTGCGTGGACTCTCCAAGGATTGGAATCATATAAAGACTTCAATAAGAGAGACGCAAAGAATCATGCCATTATCTCAGACGAGCTAATTGGAACTCTTCGGTCTTACGGAGTGGAACGAATTAATGAAGACGAAGATCCAAGAGGTAAGAAATCTATTGCACTAAAATCAAATGATGATTCGATGATGCAGATTCTCAAGATGATATGGATGATGAGGAGCTCGCCCTTATGATAAGAAGATTCAAGAAACTGAATAGAAAAGCGGAAGGTTCAACCCAAAGAAACAAAGTTTTCGAGACAGCAGACCAAGTCTCGTTGATGATGAGGAACCAAATAGAGATGTAGTTTGCTTCGAATGTAAGAAGAAAGGACACATCGACCCAACTGTCCTCTTCGAAAAGAAAAGAGGAAAAGCCGAGAAGTTTCGAAAGGCTCTCAAAGCCGAAACACAGAGTGATACGAATGTGAAGAAAGTGATAATGAATATGCCAACATATGTTTGATGGCACATTCGGACTCTGACTCGGTCTGGATCGACTCAGAACAGTGAATTTGAGGTAAGTGATTTTAAAATTCTGTCAAAGTCTCTAAATATATTGATGAACTGTGTTTTCAGTCTTAAGACTTCTCTCAAAAGAATTTCCGAACTTAAAAAGGAAAACTCAATTATGAAACAAAAGGAAGTTATTTTAGAAGAAAGAGTTAAAAGTCTAGACCTAAATGTTTCTGCTCTTAAAGAAAAAGAAAATGATCTTTTGAAAGAAAATGTTTTCTTAAAAACAGACTTATCAAATATTTCAAAGAAGTTTTCGATAGGATCCGAAAAGCTTGAAAAAGTGCTTTCAGTTCAAAGACCCTATTTCAATAAGTCTGGGTTAGGTATGACAGCGGAGACAATTTCCTTGATTGATTTTCCTAAAGTTAAAGAAAGAATTAAGAAAAGACCGTCAAGAGAAGCTTACAAAAATCACTTCAAGAAAGTTTTCGTAAAACCTGTTGGTCGAAATGCTCTAAGGTGTTCAAAGTGTAACAATCCAGATCATTTTGAAAAAGACTGTCCTATGGTTTGGAAACCTGTTAAGAGAGTATGGCCTAATAATGCTCATCCTACTAACACCAAAGGACCCAAGAAAATTTGGGTACCAAAGAAAGCTTGAGACTCTCTTTTGAATGCGAGTCTCCGTCAAGAAAAAGATAAAATGGTATCTTGACAGCGGATGCTCAAGACACATGACAGAGACTCAAAGTGCTTCGTAAAGCTTGTTCAAGTAAACGGTGGAAATGTTTCATTTGGAGGAAATGGCAAAGGAAGCATTGTGGGATTTTGAACTGTGAAAATTGGAAATCTCACAATAAGTAATGTTTCTCTAGTAGAAGGACTCAACTATAACCTTCTCAGCATTAGCCAACTGTGTGATACTTTGGTTTCAAGATCTCCTTTCAAGAAGGAATTTGCTATGGAATTAGTAAAGACTCTACTTGAGTCTTTCATGGGTCGAAGACATGGAAACATCTATCTCTTAGACATGAAGTTGAATGAATCACAATGTCTAATTTCAATCCAAGATGAAGCAAGCTTATGGCACAGAAAGCTTGGCCATGTCAATATGAAGCAATTAGCTAAAGTCTCATCAAATCAGCTTGTTCGAGGTCTACCCAAATTACCATATCAAAAGACTGATCCATGCACATCCTGTATTTTGGGAAAACAGGTAAGAAATTCATTTAAGCCAATAAATCATGTCTCTACTAATCATGTACTACGATTGCTGCATATGGATCTCTTCGGACCAACCAGAACTCAGAGTATTGGAGGTAAGAAGTATTGTCTAGTAATTGTAGACGATTACTCTCGCTTTACCTGGGTATATTTTCTTGCAAGTAAGTCAGAAACCTTTTCGTACTTTGAGAAGTTTGCTAAAAAGGTTCAAAATGAAAAGGGATGTGCTATTTCAAGTATAAGAACAGATCATGGAGGTGAATTTGAAAATCAAGATTTCACAAAATTGTGTGATGAATCTGGTTTTAATCATGTATTCTCTTCTCCTTACACTCCTCAGCAAAATGGAGTTGTGGAAAGAAAGAATAGATCTCTTCAAGAAATGGCTAGAACACTTTTAATTGAAAGCAAAATTTCTTCACGGTTTTGGGTCAAGTCAAATTTGTTTCAACAAAGCATGCTATATTATAAATAGAGTCTTTCTAAGACCTATTCTTGAGAAAACCCCGTATGAATTATTCAAAGGTAAGAAGCCTATTGTTTCATACTTTCATGTATTTGGTTGCAAATGCTTTATTTTGAAAAATGCAAATGATCGAGTTGGTAAGTTTGAAGAAAGATCGATGAAGGCATCTTTCTTGGATACTCTACTTCAAGCAAAGCCTACGAGTCTATAACAAGAAAAGCCGGTCTCGTGGAGGAATCAATGAATGTCAAATTCCAAGACTCCACACAAGATGAATCCAGCCCGGACTCAATATGAAGAGTCCGAACACGCTCTAGACCTTCCAAAGTCTTCAACTCAAGAAGCATCTCGGACTGGAAGTCCATCATCAAGATGCTCATGAAGATTCAAATAAAGAAAGAGATCATCAACCAAGCAAATCAACCAGTAACTGGAAACACAAATCCAGTCATCCTAAAGATCTCATTATTGGCGAAATCAATGAAGGAATCCGCACCAGATCAAAAAGACATGAAGAATCTAGTGATGTTGCTCTCATCTCTGAAATTAAACCAAAAAGCATAGAAGAAGCTTTATCTGATGAAAGCTGGATCGAAGCTATGCAAGAAGAGCTCAGACAGTTCAACATTAATGATGTCTGGGAATTGACGTCTAAACCAAAAGGTAAAACTGTTATTGGAGCCAAGTGGGTGTTCAGAAACAAGATGAACGAAGAAGGAAAAGTCGTACGCAATAAAGCAAGACTCGTGGCCAAGGGATACACGCAAGAAGAAGGAATAGACTATGACGAGACTTACGCACCAGTTGCAAGGTTAGAAGCTATTCGTCTATTACTTGCGTTTGCTTGTTACAAAAATTTCAGGTTATTCCAAATGGACGTCAAAAGTGCTTTCCTAAATGGATTTATCCAAGAGGAAGTTTATGTGGAACAACCGCCTGGATTTGAAGACCCAAAGAAGCTAGACTCAGTCTTCAGACTGAAAAAGGCTCTGTATGGTCTAAAGCAAGCACCTCGAGCTTGGTACGACAGACTAAGTAAGTTCTTATTACAGAACGGATTCGTCAAAGGTAAAGTAGACACTACTCTATTCATCAAAAAGGAAAACAAAAGCTTTTTACTCGTTCAAATATATGTTGATGACATTATTTTTGGATCCTCTAATGAAAGTCTTTGCAAGAAATTTTCTAAGTCTATGCGGGATGAGTTTGAAATGAGTATGATGGGAGAATTAACATTCTTTCTTGGCCTTCAAATAAAGCAATTGAAGGAAGGAACTTTTATCTTCCAAGAAAAATATGCTAATGATCTTGTAAAAAGATTTGGATTGGAAAATTGCAAGAAGACTGACATACCAATGTCATGCTCTCGAAGATAGACAAGGATGAAGAAGGGAAGAAAGTAGATCAAAAGCATGCAGAGCATGATCGGTTCACTTCTTTATCTTACTGCTTCTAGACCTGATATTTTGTTGAGTGTTTGCATCTGTGCTAGGTTTCAATCCGATCCTAGAGAATCACATCTCATTGCCGTGAAACGTATTATCAAATACGTTGCTTCATCTTCAAGCATCGGTCTTTGGTATCCAAAGAGGGGAGACTTTACTCTTCTAGGATACTCGGATGCGATCTGGCCGGTTGCGTAGTCGATAGAAAGAGCACTTCGGAACTTGTCAACCGCTTGGAAACAGGACGGTGTCTTGGTTTTCAAGAAAGCAAAGCACCGTAGCTCTCTCAACGACGTGCGAGTATGTAGCTCTTGGAAACTGCTGTTCGCAAATTCTATGGATAAAACAACAGCTACAAGACTTTGGCATTGAAGACTCATGCACGTAAATCAGATGTGACAACACCAAATAGCGATCAATCTCACCAAAAATCCAATCCTTCATTCAAGAGCAAAGCATATTGAGATTCGACATCACTTTATTAGAGATCATATTCAAAATGGAGAAATCTCAATTCAATTTGTTGATTCAAAGAGTCAACTAGCGGATATTTTCACAAAGCCTTTGGAGAAAAATCAATTCGACTTCATCCGCTCAAGACTCAACATTTTGAAGCTTGAAGAAGTTAAAGTCTAGAGACTCACCAACTCGAGACTCGATCTCTCGACTTTAAATCATGAGACTCAAACATTCATGGCTAAAGACCGTAAGTTCCTATTCGAAAAGGTACGAATTCTCGCTTAGTTATTTGAAAAGGTACGATCTTTTGTTTGGTAATAATCTGTGTGAAAATTCGAAAATTTTTCAAGGAATTAATTTTGGTAGTTATTGATTTTGAAACGATATGTTCGTACACCTTCCTTGTACCGATTTAAACTTCTCTGTTCAAATCCGAGGTATATATATATATATATATATATATATATATATACAGTTGTCTTTTTCTTCGCCCAAATCTTCAAAACCCTAAAAAGACACTCTCCTCCCGATACTGTTTTTACTCCTTGTTCGTCGTCGAGAAAGTGGTCATTTTTTCTTGGGAAAAGCAAGTGAAGGAATCTTCCAATAGACAAAGGAAGATGTCGTCTTCGAGGAAATCATTAAGAATAGCAAGCAGGGGACCACAAAGAATGGAGAAAGGGCCGATTCATTTCGATCTTACGAGGAAGAAGACTTATCAAGTCAGCGACAAAGTCCGATTCGCTCTCCTCCACGTCATTCAGCACCTCCTACCCCACAAGGTGCAAGTCAACATCTGGAAGAAGATATAGTCGAGGATGCCGACCTAGTAAGAGTCCAAAGACCCTCCTTCATCTATAAGCTTTATCGTGCGTTGAAAACCTCTGGTTCTTCGTTAAAATATATAGATGACTTCCTTAAGGACAAAAATTATGGAAATGAGTATCTTTTTCTGCGGAAAATGGAGGAATTGGGAGTTGCTCCGAAAGGAAGGGCGGAGGAGGCTCTTGCGAACATTCCCGAGACCCTCGTTTGCCAGGACAAAATCTGATTGACGGGAACGATGACGACAAAATGTTCCTTGATTTTAAACCCAGAATGGGTGTGGCAGCAAAGGTGAAAGGAAATCGGATGGATTTGTTTAAATCCAAGGATCAGGAGAAAGTATATTTCAGGCTGTTAAAAAGAGGGGTGATAAACCCTAGAAGTGTCGATTTTGACTTCCTGGACTCCATCAACGTGAACTTAAGAGAAAAGTTGAATTTGCTTCAACTTGAGACTTTCGCTCGACTCTACGTACGGGTATGCTTTGAACTGACTCGCTTATTTCTATTCAAATCGAGCTTTTTGGATGCGAATAGAATTTCATTCAAAGTGTTCGAGACAAAGTCTACGTGGTAGATGTGAATATGTTGGCGGACATTGTTGGAATTGAACGGGACGCTATCTCCCTATCAAAGTCTCACCTGCTCGTACTACTCGGATCTTGTCAAAGATATGGATGTAGAGAAGAAAATTACCTACTCGAGGATGAAGGCTATCAACATCGTGCTTCATAAGATTGTGATCAACTTGTCTCGAGACCAAAGTCTACGTCAAAGACTTCGTGTCTCTTTCGAAGCAAAGTTGATGTATGCGATCAACTCGGACGGAAGTTTTCTCTCCCGCACACTATTCTCTTCCATATGTACGAGCATTGTCAAAAGACAAAGGACAATTGCCTTATCCCGGTCCGTGACCAAGATCTTCGACATCTCGAACATTGAACTGCCGCATACTTTTTGTGTTCGACCGTGTGAAAAAATGGTGGTAGGGTTGAAAATGTTAATGAAGATGCGTCTGCAAGAACTCTCCAAGGCAATGGAGAAATTCAAAGTGAAATCTCCAGTCCAATCTGCTTCAAAAAGGAAAGGAAAGGAGGCCATGGGTGCTCCATCGAAAAAGAAGAAAAGAACTCTCATCCTTGAAGATGAAGATGAAGATGAAGATGATGAAGATCCCTCCATCCAAGCTCTGATCAGACCAAGACGTTCTGTGTCTCACCCGACAGAACTTCAGCAGAGCAGAGAAGAAGAAAAGCAGAACAAAGAAGAGGAAGAACAGAGAGAGAAGGAGAAAGAAGTTGACGAAGGAGAAGGAGAAGGAGAAAAAGAAAAGTCTGCTGATAAATCTGGAGAGAAGGAAGATCAAAAGAATGATCATCACTCTTCCCCTTTCGATGTCCTAGAGATAGGGGGAGTTAGCGAGCAAGAGAGGTCTACACCTCATGCTGCTGTCAGTGAAGATCTAAGACAATCTCCGAGAAGACCCGGAAAGAAGTTCGGTCTCTCTCACTTGCACTCGAAGAAGGTGATGCATTGATTCCAAATCTGCCAGTCCATTCAAAAGCGCCATCGTCGCATACACTTCATCTCGAGAAAGTCAATGCCGCATACGTACGGATGATTCTGCAGATCTTCGTAGCATCATGAATATTCTTCTGGAAATGCGGAACCGGATATATGTTCGGACTCGTGAAATCCAAGTTTTGAAGAATGCTTTGGACAAGTATCTTCGTCTCTCCGGAGGATAGACTCAAAGACCTCGCTCGCAACTTCAAACCAATGCCAAGGGAGAAGAGGTAGCTCATCGAGAGAAGACCCGAAGAAACTCGAAGGAGTAGTCCATCCATTGGGGATTTCCGGATCGTGCGCATTCCCAAGCGACATGACTCCTTTCTCACCCTTTTCAATGCTGACAAAAAGGGGGAGAAAACCAATTTGAACAAACATCATCTTTTAAACTTTGACTTTTGTGGTTATGTTTATTTTTGAGTATGACTTGAGAACTTGAACTTGGGTGTGAATTTGACTGAATTCACGTGGATTGTGATGCTTGACTGGTTGCATTTATTCAAGTGTTGTTATATGGTGTTTCTCATGAAAGACTAACCAATTTTCTGTGGATGCGAGTCTGGTTGTTTTACTAATCTTTATGAGTTAGCCATATTGCTTGAGAAATGTTTTGCGGTCAAAGTTGTTCAAATCTTCAAGAAAGTTTTGTCACCATCAAAAAGGGGGAGATTGTTGGAGAAATCTTTCCAGAATATTTTGAAGCGACAAAATGTTTCTTTCGGTCTAAGTCTGGATGTTCGGAGACCGTCAGTTTAAAGTCTGAAGACTTTGTTCTCTCGAGACCCAAGACCCAAGACTCAAGACTCAAGACTTAAGACTCAAGACTCAAGACTTAAGACTCAAGACTCAAGACTTAAGTCTATTCTCACTGACAGTCTTTTTAATCCAGCGACGAAGGAAATCCAAAGCCAAGGTATATGGTTGAGGATTCGATCCTATCCTCTGGAATAGATTCTTTGGTTGGATAATCATTTCGGATTCTTTCATTCTTATCTAAGAGCGATTGAAGATCCGATGGTCGACGAAATAATCTTGGAATGTTCTATTCATGGAAACCAAGATCCTGATTGTATGGGCGAACAGGATTGATGGGCTATCATCAGATTCCTTAAATAGCTCGGATGATCTTCTTGATTGATTCCGTCCAACGGGTAGATTGGAGGAATTCCTTTGGTAAGTGCCAACGGCTATGATGGCATAAAGGAGTATAAAAAGAAGACGTTCTAGTTGTTTTGAGTGTGTGATCGATAGAGAAATTCCAGAGTCTGAAGAACCTTGATTGTTAGTCGAGACTGTTCGAGCGAAATTGTACACACAGAGAGTGTTTGTATTTGGTGACACCTTGAGCGAGTGTGGTAGATCATCTACACCTAGAATTCAAGGAAGATCAACACTGTAACAGCTCTTTGATTATAGTGGAATCCAGCCAATCGGCTGTCAGTGCAGAAGAGTGGACGTAGGCTTGGATCAAGCCGAACCACTATAAACCGAGTGTTCAATTCTCTCTTTCCCTTACTCAGTCTCACGATTGGTTTTTAATTGTTGCAAATTCTTCAACTGTCTAAAGTATTGTGCGATTTTTAAGAAAAATTTTTGTATACCTATTCACCCCCCCTCTAGGTACTCATACTAGCAATATCACTATTCACATCAAAACGGAGATTTCAAAAGAAGATAGAAACTCAAGGCCCCTCTCAGGATTGTCTTCTTCATCCAAAAATCATTTTCTTCAAATCTCACCTCCGAGTTCTCCTTCTCGGATTCCTCCTCCTCAGATCTTCAGCGGGGTCCTGAAATGGTTTTCCCCAAACTGGGATGAGACTACCTCTCAGCGAGTTCTACCCCACTAAGCCCGATTAGCAAACTATTATACTAAAGGCTGCCTAAACACGCACAGGGCAGAGGACTTACCTTGGCCTCTGATCCCACCTGCAAATCAGTACAATTCACAATAAACACCCATTCACTTCAACAAATCGAACCAGTCGATTACATGTCATACAATTCAATCCCCACTGTGGGATATTTAAAAGCTAGGCCACGTGCATTCTCCAGGACGACCTTCCAAGTCTCCGAGTTCACGTGCCTCGAACCTTGGGCCCACGTGCATTCTCTCAGGCGACCTTTTCGCCAAAGTGATGCATCAAGTCACCGAGCACACGTGCCATTTTAGATGCCCGGGCCCACGTGCATTCTCTTAGGTGCATCTCACCAAAGCGATGCATCAATTCGCCGAGACCACGTGCCCTTTTAGATGCCAGCCTCTGTCACCGACCCACGTGCATTCTCTTAGGTGCGTCTCACCAAAGCGATGCATCAATTCGCCGAGCCCACGTGCCCTTTTAGATGCCAGCCTCTGTCACCGAGCCACGTGCATTCTCTAGGACGACATACCGAGTCTCCGAGCCACGTGCATTCTCTCAGGCGACCTTTTCGCCAAGGTGACATATTCAACCACTGAACTCAAGTGCATTCTCCAGGTGATATTCCAATTCACCGAGCCACGTGTCCTCTTTCAAGTGGTCACCAGTCTACTTTCAACACCAATAACCAATGCCCAACGATTTCTCAATCAAATAATTAAATCAACTCAACAAAGCATTAAAATGCTGAATAACATACTTGGCCATTTACCAATCAACAATTCAATCAATTTAGGGTAAATCCCTAAAATATGACAATTTAATTAATTCCATACAACGTAGAGCTCAAATAAATAAACGGACCGTGCCACGACGATCAGCACGAGGTTTCGGTCGTCGGCCATCAAAATCTTAATTTCCGAAAAATAAATAAATAATTAATTAATTTCGAAATTTAAATAATTAATATTAAAAATTCAATTTAGCTCCAAATAAAGCCCGATTCAATAAACAGACTTCACCACGCTCATCAGCATAATTTTCCGGTTCCAGGCCATCTCAGTTGAATTTTCGGAAAATAAATAATTATTTAATTTAATTCCGAAAATTAATATTTAAATACTAAAAATCCACTTAGGCCCGAAAAGCCTAATTGGAGCCCACTAAGGGTCGGGAAAAATCCCGAGGCACTTCCAATAATTAGTAGACCGCGTCTACTTGCTAATTACACATTCAATTTATCTAATTCGCATCACAATTGGCTAATAATTGCTAATTTAATCTAATCTAACAACCTAAACATAATTAATTAAATCTAAACCAACCATAAGCATAAATTAGCCACTAATCTTGGATTAGTGAGATTACTCACCAAATCGCACGCAAATCGGATCAATCCGACGGCGGCGACGCGAGGAACGATTGTTCCCAAAGCACGGCTCGGGTTCGGGGCCGGGAAACGGCCCAAAAGCGAGCTCGAAGGTGCTGAAACCCACTCCGTGGGTCTTGCTGGTCGCGGCTGAACGGAGCAGCTCCGGCAGCCAGGGCGGCAGGGGAAGGCCGGCGGAGGGCGAGGGGGTCGCGGGGGTGGTCCGGCGGGGCTAGGCGGTGGCCGGAGGTGGCCGGACGGTGGCTGGACGGAGTTGGAACAGAAGCGAACAGCAGCTGGGTCGCGCGGCCTGGGCTTGCGCGGACGGCGGGACGGCGGCGAGCGCGGTGCGGCGGTGCGGCGACGAGACGAGCGGCGAGCGGGCGGTGGTCGCGGCGAGCTGCTGTCCTTCCTCCGTCTCTGGTTTCCGCGAAGAAGAAAGAAGAAAGAAGGAGAAGAAAGGAACCGGTTTTGTCGTGCAGGGGAAGAAAGAAGAGAGGAGAGAGAAGAGAGAGAGAGAAGGGATAAGCATTGACCAGTCAAAGAAAGAGAGAGGGAGGGAATGGGCGGTGGGGGTGGAATCGCACAAGGGGGAGGGGAGAGGAGAGAGGAGAGAGAAAGAAAAGAGAGAAAAGAAAGAAAAGAAAAGAGAAGGGAGAGAGAGAGAGAAAAAGAAAAATAAATAACCCTACTTTTCTTATTTGATTTTTCTTTTCTCTTTCCCTTTCTAATTTCTTTTCGTACTTCAATTTTTCTTCCGATAATTTCTTTATTGAAATTTCGGACCCGTCAATAAATTGACGAGCGATGAGACAGGATCCTAAAAATAAGAATCATGACGCGCTTAAAATTCGATTCCCGAAATCGAGTTCAATTTCGTGGTTAAAAATCGATCAGACGTGATTTTAGCTCAATCCAACCAATTATGTAGCTTTTAGGGATTTTACAGCTGATACATCCCTTAACGACTTCACCCAATAGGTTAGTTAACTCATGAATGATCAGCTCAGAGAAAAAGGCCATAGGCACGCCGACGAAATGCCCATTTCACTTTATCGAAACGGGGTCGAATTTCAGGATGTCACATCTTCGCCGTCGCCAGACCTCCCTCAACACCGTCGCTAGACGCCGTCACCCCTCGCTTGCCTCGCCGCTCAGCCGCTTGACGTCGACGCCACCGTTGGATGCCGCTCGTCCCCCTAGTGGAGGCGGCGAGCAGTGTCAGGATGACTAGGCGAGCGAGCAGAGTCACCCTGACACTGCTCGCCGCTTGCCTAATATGGTTTATCATCGAGAAGTTTGTAAGTTTGCAATTATTAGTTTAGTTGCCTATGACTTTTGATTTTTAACTACTAATTCCTTATCCTTTTGGTTGAACTAAAAAAGACTTAAAGATTGACAAGTTTTCTCTGTCATGTGTAGTGAACAAGAAGCACCACCCTTCATCACTGAGCGACGAAGTGTGGCGTTTAAAGAAAGTAGCCAAAGACGGTGCCCTACATAAACGCATGATTTCAAGAGGAATCAACACTGTTCAAGATTTCCTCCAGTTGTACGAAGCTAATGCATCCTCTCTGAGAAATGTAGCAACCATTTCTCTTCTAGCCGTGCTAATTTCCCCTTTTTTGTACATGTTATTTAAGCATTGTTGACCATCAAATCCACTACTTCTTGTGTAATGCAATGTTATTTAAGATATTTGACGATCGGGTTGCAAACGGAATATGGGAGATGATTGTCAAACATGCTAGGACCTGTGTGGTTGACGATAACAAGACCTACACTTACTATCAAGCTTCAAACCAGGCCAGTATACTGTTCAACTCAGTGATGAAAGTGGCTCAAGCAACACTTGACGGCCAAACTTACCAGTCGCTAGATGAATTGACCCACTCTCAGAAGGTACATAAAGCATAGCCAGAAACTTTCATATCAAGCAGTAGATTGTCAAACTATGTGGAGCTACAGAAGGGCTTGTATGTATCCTTCTTGTCCATACATATACCACAATCACTTAGCTTAAAATTCGTAAGTATTCCATTTGATTTCGAATTTGATTGAATTTGTTGTTCGGTCGATAGATTTTGGTGCAGAACTTAAGGAGGCAAGCTTACTGCAACAAGAATCAATGGGTGTTGCTTGATGCCTTACCTAGCATCACTCCTCTAAGTGCCCTGACCAACTTGCCTACGGAGTCATTAATTGGACTGAGCCCGCTTCATCATCTAGATCACACAATGCCAAACCTGAAAATGAAACTAAAAAAAAAAAAAGAACCTGTTAGAACCTGGAACCGACCCCGGAACCTGTGACAGGGTAGGTTCTAGGTTCTTGGTTTTGACGGGTAGGTTCCAGGTTCCAAAAATGGAGGAACCTGTACCCCAGGATAGGTTCGAGGTTTCGAATGGAACTGAACCAGAACTGGGAACCGCTCACCCCTAGTTGGACCTCAGCAAATGCGGCAACAACGGCAGCTCAATCCTAAGCTCTCAAGCTCAACCAATTCCAAGGAACACTAGCGCCTGAACGATCCCATCGAAGCTAGAATTGCTTGGTGTTGTTACACTCTCAGTACCGACCTGTGGTGGTACTCTTACGCTCGCACTAGCCTAAGCCGGCGCTCTGCCACAACCACATTTTAATTCCTTCGCTTTTATACTCAATTACTCTT
Source organism: Eucalyptus dawsonii (assembly GCA_016097615.1). Taxonomy (NCBI): domain Eukaryota; kingdom Viridiplantae; phylum Streptophyta; class Magnoliopsida; order Myrtales; family Myrtaceae; genus Eucalyptus; species Eucalyptus dawsonii. Next base: position 84,394,866 of record CM027873.1, on the reverse strand, counting down.
GCCCAAAATCAACTAAAAAAAAAAAACCCCATTTTTTCCTTAAAATTCATCAATTCCATCCCTTTCTCGAGACCTTTCACTTTTCGATGACTAGTCCAAGGGCTCTCATCTTTTAAATAGGATTCGACCACAGATTCTATCTAAGGAAAAATTACTTTACATATTGATCGCATGATTGAAGCAAGTCCAATCGACAAGGCACACAGTGCCATATCTTTAACTGCAAAACTAAGTTGGAATTCCATTTTTTAAGGGAGGGCAAAACAAAGCTTCCGTTCAAGTGCAAAAATGACCGTCCATATATGGTCAATAGTCGTAAATTGCATTCATCTTTTTCTTTATTGTCTTCAAATCCAAAATAAACTCAGATGGAGGTTACAAATACTGGATCCAATCAGCTATGTTGAATAAGGAAAGCCAAATGCTAAACTTGATTTAGGAATGGAGAATCTCTATTTCTGCAAGGCGAATTCATTGGTGCCTCAATCAATTCTCAACTCTAAATCCTCAATTTGGCTTTGTTTTTCAGTATTTGTGCTCTGTTTTGATTTGCTTTGTTATGAAAATTATATACTTCTATATCATTTTGAGTAATTATTATACTTTTTTTTTGACAAAAAAAATCAATTCTCAATTGATGCGTAGATGCATTTAAATGACATGCCCCTAGGAGCACCCTCTCAGGTAGAGGATCAACGTACCTGATTTGCAATTGGAAATTATCTGTTAACAAGCATTTGGTCCATAAAGATTAAAGTCCATCCTAAAGTCGGCCAAAGAAAAGCCAAAAAAAAAAAAAAAACAAGAAGAAACAGGCCAATTGAGGCGGGTTTTCAGCGGAAGTATTGCTTGATCAAAACTACACTAAAATTGGCAGAAGTACAGCGCAAGTGCCACAACTTGGCACGCCGGGACACTTAAGTGCCATAACTTCCAAACCAGTACACTTAAGTGCCACTTTTTTTTCAAGTGGGACACTTATGCCACCTCCGGCACCCTTGCCGGAAATCCTACGTGGCATTTTTTTATTATTATTTTTCGCCTACGTGGCTCGCCGAGCTCCAAATCAGCATAAAAATAATAAAAAATTTAAAAATTTTAATTTTAAAAAATTTTAAAAATTTAAAAAAATTTTAAAAATTTTAATTTTAAAAAATTTAAAAAATTTTAAAAAAAAATTAAAAATTTAAAAAATTTTAATTTAAAAAAATTTAAAAAAATTTAATTTTAAAAATTTTAAAATTTTTTATTTTAAGAAATTTAAAAAATTTAAAAAATAAGAAAATTTTAAAAATTTTAATTAAAAAAAATAAGAAAATTAAAAAAAAAAAAAAAAAAAAAAAAAAAAAAAAGGGGGGGGTCGAAGGGGCGGGCGAGGGCTGAGCCCTCGCCGCCGCCGCCGCCCGCCGCCCCGCCGCCGGGAGGGCCGGCGACGGAGGGAGGGTCGGCCGGGGTCGCCGGCCCCCGGCCGACCGACGGCGAGGGCTCGCAGCCCTCGCCGGATCGCGGCGAGGGCCGCGACCCTCGCCCCAGATCTGGGCGAGGGCTCGCGGGCCCTCGCCGCCGATCGGCCGGCCTCGCCGGCCCCTGGCCAGGGCCCGACGACCCCGGCCGACCCTCCCCACTCCGTCGCCGGCCCTTCCCGGCGGCGGCGGGGAGGCGGCGAGGGCCCGCGAGCCCTCGCCGGATCTGGGCGAGGGTCGCGGTAGGGCGCGGGCCGCGACCCTCGCCCAGATCCGGCGAGGGCTCGCGGGCCCTCGCCGCCTCCCCGCCGCCGCCGGGAAGGGCCGGCGACGGAGTGGGGAGGGTCGGCCGGGTCGCCGGGCCCTGGCCAGGGGCCGGCGAGGCCGGCCGACCGGCGGCGAGGGCCCGCGAGCCCTCGCCCAGATTTGGGGCGAGGGTTGCGGCCCTCGCCGGCGAGGGCGGCACGAGCCCTCGCCGTCGGCCGGCCGGGGCCGGCGACCCGGCCGACCCTCCTCCGTCGCGGCCCTTCCCGGCGGGCGGGCGGCGGGGCGGCGGCGGCGAGGGCTCAACCCTCGCCCGCCCCTTCGACCCCCTTTTTTTTTTTTTTTTTTTTTAACTTTTAAATTTTTCTTAATTTTTAAATTTTTCTTAATTTTTTAAAATTTTTAATTTTCTTTTTTTTTTTAATTTTTTGAATACTTTATAATTTAATTAATTTTTATATTAATAATTACACATAGACACACGAAACGGCGTCGTTTTCGCGTTTTCTCCGCCACGTCAGCGTGTAAAACGACGCCGTTTTGGACTAAGGTCGCCGGAAAATTGCCACGTCAGCAATTTGGCCGGATTTTCGCCGGAGTGGCACTTAAGTGTCCCATTTTGCTCCGATGATGGCACTTAAGTGTACCATTTTAAAGTTATGGCACTTAAGTGTCCCGGCGTGCCAAGTTATGGCACTCCAGGTGTCCCGACCTCCTAAAAAGTCCTTCTCGTCGAACTCGTATCTATAATTTTCACGAACCTACATATGAAAAATTTGTTGGCTTGATATGTCTCTAGTATTTTGCCGATTTTGCATGATAGAAGGTTGGTTTAGCATGTTGTCTTGTTGGCACCTATCCATTTTCTTTTTCCAGAGATTATTATCACGAAAAGCCCCAAACTCTTATACATGTGACTACGAAAAACTCTGAACTGATATATATGTATGCATGTGTGTCACAAATTTACCCTAAACTAACTTTTTGATCACAAAAAACTTTAAAGTGATATATTTATGACAAATTTATTCAAAACTAGTTTTTTGATCACTAAATATCCCAAATTGATGTATCTATGACAAATTTACCATTTGTTAATTTTCATTAAATTTTACTATCAAATTATTGAGTTAGATAACATGTAATAGTTGACGGAAGTACTAATTTGAGGTTTTACCTTCTATTCGTCATAAGTGTACAAGTTTTGTGATTTTTTTGTCTTATTAATTTAATTTAAGGGAAGGTATATTTATTATAAACATAAAAGTTTGGAATTTTTATTGATAAAATAATTAATTTAGCATAAATTTATTATACATATATCAATTTAAGATTTTTAGTGGTAAAAAATTAATTAAGTATAAATTTATCAACTATATATCAATTTGAATTTATCACGATATTAATTTTTTTTTATTGCATTCCCATTCAAGGACAGCATGCTCACATCAGATAGGATTTTAGGTGAGATCGAGAACCCTCTATGATCGGGCCAAATGTACTAGCTGCCACGGAACTTCCCCTTCTCCCTCTCTCATTCAAACTCTCTTGGTTACAATCACCCGAAGTAAAATGACTGAATCCTCTTGCCGGCCACTTGCCCCAATACTTTACTTGCTCCTTCACAGAGCGTGAGAGGCACGCCCACTTTGTCTTGACTCTTGACTGCAATGTGTATTCTGGGTGGAAAGATCTTTCTTCGGGTTCAGTTCCTTCTACGTCTTTCTGGGACCTGAGAAATTCCCCAAAGGCAAATGAAACCCGTGCGTCTGCACCGTTTTCGGGGACGCGTGTGCTTCTTTCATTCGCCCCCTGCTTTGTTAATCTTTCTTTGACTTCTTGTCAGCAAAACCGAAGAGATAGAGTTAAAAAAAAGAACAGAGGGAAAGCAGAGGGTTCGGCGGATAAGAACAGGATAAGCGGGAAGAGGACGAAAGAAAAGAAAGGAGGGCGTTTGGCGCATGTGATGTCTAGAAGGAGGGCTCACAAAAGGAAAACAGAAAACGAAAGAACAGAGAGGGAGAGAGAGACGATTGGATTTTCTTCTTCTTGGTCTATCCCTGGTTCAGGGAGTCCGAGAGAAAACAGAGGGCAAAAAAACTCAACATTGTTTTGTTCACTTTTCATCAATAACGTTTGTTGTCATCTTCTCCATCTTCATCAACTTCTTCACTTCCATCTCCTTCCTCATCATAATATCCTTCTTGTTCATCTTCAACATAGTTGTTGCTGTCATCCTCTCATCATCCTCTGCATCTTACGTGTCCACCTGATTTGCCTACAAAGGTCAAGCACAAAAAGTGAGTCCATATGAATGCAAAATAACTTGACACTCACTAGAACTCTTCCATTGCCACAAGCCCCAGTTAGATTTATAGCACAGACCAGAGCAAATTCTGGACGAGATCATCTAATTTAGTCTTGAGAGAGGGATCATCTAAATCAAGTCCCCTTGGTCTCCTCACTCGCTGCAGATGCTAAGGGCTTGTTTGTTAATGGGTTAAATTGTAATTGATTCTATTTTATTTTTTTTATGTTCCCAGATACAAATTTAGAATATAAATTAGTTTAGTAAATTTTTTGTTCCTGAGAACAAACCCGGGAATAGATTTGGAATAGGATCAAGAAGTAAAAAAAGTTATTTTTTTGTTCCCATGAACAATTCTAGAATCAAGCCTAATTTATCTTCTCATCTTTTCTCTTTTCATCTCTTTGCTTTTCTTCTTCCTTTTGGCCGGTCACCGACCTTGGCCATGGTTGGTGACTGGCTAGATGAGGGCTAGCGACCTCATTGGAGCATTGTTGGCCCTTAGCAACACCGAGCCATGGCGAGGCTCGTTGGCCCAAACCTCCCTATGGCTGGGCGAGGTCGACCTTGAGCAGATCTAGCGAGACCAAGCCTTGCTGTGGCTCAAGTCATTGGGGGTTGGCAGCGCTCCGACAAGGTTGCCGACCCTCATCTAGCTAGTTGCTCGCCATTGCCGACAATCGGAGGAAGGAGAAGATGAAAAGGGAAAAAGAAAAGAAAAAAGAGAAAATTTTAATAAAATTATTAAAATATTAAAAGAGAATGATTTGAACTATAAATTTTAAGGGTTTTACCAAACGCATTTCTATTTCTAGAATAGAATTTTTGGGCAATTATTAAATACCTTCAAATGCTCAGAAATTCTTCTCGGGAGTAGAATAAAAAAGAATTATTTCTGAGCGAAAATTATTCCAGGGAACAGAATGATTAGCAAATGCACCATAATATAGTAGTCTTAAAAATTTTTACTATTGTTCGGTTACATGTTATGATGTCCCTAATCTTTCAATTTGTTTAAGTAAGTCCTTGACTTTGTCCAAGGAACATAGCCGCTCATGAAATTTTTTAATTGGTGTTAAACTAATGAGATATTCAACAGCAGAAAAATATGTTTTTCAAAGGAAAAAGTATTGTCTAGCGCATATTTTTCCATGGTAGGACAACCTAATAAAGGAAAAAAATAAAGTGACTGTAAAAAATAAAGTGACTGTGTAAAAAATAAAGTGAGACTTCGTTCAGCTTTCTATTTCAATTCCTGGTGGGCTCCATCATTTGCGTATAGAAGAATGCCTCTCGCTTTAAAAAAACGATGCTTTTTCTGGGAATTTGGCTCTAGTCCTAGGACATTCGAAGATTTTCCTAAGTCAACTCAGGTACGTTCTGAGAAAACACTGCAAACACCGATGGCTCTCTTTGGTTCTCAGGAAAAGAAGGTGCGTTAAAATCACAAATGAAGAACGGTTGTCCGAGGTAGGTGATTTCGTGGAAGCCTACAGAAGTGGTCTTTCTTTGCATCTTTTGTCGCTCATCGTGAGCCTGAATCAGTCGGTAGTTGTTTTGGGACAGAAAAAGTCAGTCTACCGTTTCTCTTATAAATTGCCAATAGGCGTGAGGTAACTGGAAAGTTGCAATTTCGAACAAGCACGATCGCTTCTGCAGCCAAAGATCATAGGAATGGAACATCTCGAAGGAAAGTCTCTCCCCCTCGGTGGTGAATCTTCATCGTCATCAAGGAGGGACTATGAGGTGTTCTTGAGCTTCAGAGGGTCCGACACTCGCTTAACCATCACGGACTCTCTCTATGCGGCCATGATCCGGGCTAGGATTTGCGTCTTCAAAGATGATGAAGAGCTCCATGTTGGGGAAGAGATCAGGGGTGAGCTTTTGAGAGCAATCTCCAATTCAAAAATCTACATACCGATCTTCTCTAAAAACTATGCTTCCAGTAAATGGAGTCTCCGTGAGCTCGCTTACATGGTGGAGTGTAAAAAGAGAGACGACAAAGTGATCTTGCCCATCTTCTATGGGGTGGATGCATCCAATCTTAAGCTCATAATTGGATCGTATGGTAAGGCCCTACGAAAGCATGAGAGACAATCAGGCGAAAATATGGTGAAGTAGTGGGAGGAGGTCCTCCGAGAGATCGCTGGAGTTAAGGGATGGAACTTAAAAGATCACGGGTAATTAATGACAACTTATGTACTTTCATTTCTAAATTTAGATCATTGTTTCTTAAGCATGAAAACTCAATATATAGTGCCCCAAAAAAAAAAAAATTCTAAAGTCAAATGGAAGTTGAAATGGTTGTGCAAATTACCATGTTTGCTTGATAAAGTCCATTTCATCAGCGTATAATTTTTCAGAACTCATAACCGATCCATTGACTGCACTTTTGCATGCAGTTTTTATCTCATCTTATGCCATTCTTCCTTGTGGCAATTCCTATTTGATAGTGCTAGTATGAACAAAATAAAGGAGTTAGGGAAGAGAATAAGAACACAAGATTTATAGTGGTTCGGCTTAATCCAAGCCTACGTCCACTCTTCCACGCTAACAGCCTTCTTGGCTGGATTCCACTATGCAATCAACAAGAGATTACAACTTCAAGTGCAAACACTTAGTAGTAGATCACACTATCTCACTAAGTCACTCTTTTGGTATTTCTCTCACGATTACAAACGTTTAAGCTCTCCAAAGACAAGCGTATAATCGAAAGTCGCTCAGACTTTGAAATTATAAATTATACGCTCCGTCTCTTACTTGCTCATCGGTCCATGATCTCCTTAAATACTCCTCCACTTCCAAACTACCCGTTGGACAGTATCCCGGAGAATCGTCTTCCAATATACCCATTGGACAGCTTTGTATCTAGAAGATTTGGTAGCCGTTGAGTGACAAAGGTAAAATCCCAAATTGATTCCAATCGCCCATACAAACGAAATCTTGGTTTCCATAAGTAAAGCTTCTTCGTATAGAAAGGTCTTGTCTTCAAGATCCAATCGTCAATCAATTAGATTGAATCAATCAAATCAATCTTGATGTGGAATCCAAACCAGATCACTAGCCGTTGTATGATTGGGCTTGAGTTACGATTCATCGAATCTGGATGTAAAGTCCGAGTCTCCGTTGACTTTACAATATGAGTCTATAGACTTTACAATCTGGTCCGAACATATCTGTTTCGAACAGATTTAGCTTTAAGGTCTGTACCAGTTCGCTTCGATAGAGTCTGGGTTCGGTTCGGCTTTCAAGATGAAGTCTGTCTTCTGGTTCATCATTCACGTTCAGTCTGGAATTTGTCAGAGTTGACAGACTTCTGATATAGAACAGACTTTGACACTAAAGTCTGGCAGTCTTCAGACTTTGACACAGAAGTCTGGAAATCTTCATAATATACTCTGGACATATGTTACGTTCAGTCTTCTGGCCGTCTTCTGACTTTGATAAAATCCTTTACATATTCTATTATCTGCAGGTCTATTACTTAACCATTAAACATGTTAGTAGCCTTTGATTTATTTTGTCATCTTCAAAACATCATAAGGGATTTCCCTAACAATCACCCCATTTTTGATGATGACAAAACAATATATGAATATGTAGATTTGTAAACATGCTTTAAAAAATATTAATGTAAATCAAAAGATATCAGAAGATAACAAATAGATTGAGCATAAGAATATATAGAAAAATAATCGCAGCTCAATATTATGCAATAAATAATATCAACCAATCAGCACATATACATATTCATATATTCTCTCCCTTTTTGTCATAATCAAAAAACGATAATAATGGGAAAAAAATCACATAGAGAATTATAACAAATATTTTGCATGAATCACAATTTCCAAAAATCAGCTTTTATAAAGTAAGTCGAATATTAAAGATATGCAATATAGCTCACTTCGATCATATATATCAACAAATATCCAATAAAAATCACGAATGCATCATAACTTGCACGTACCATTTTTTTCATAATAAAATGATAATATCAGTAAGAGATTTGTTAATGACAAAATGTAATCAAAGATGCACTAACCGGATTTTTTGAATAAATTCTGACACATTTACCTTTCCTTCCATTCATAATAAGATCACGATCGATTCAAAAAGATTCTTCCAAAATTCATCAAAGCTCCCCCTCAATTTGTTGCCATTTTGAGATGATCACGATTCTTTTCCTTTTCTTTTGGATTTGATTTCTCCCCCTGTCATCATGACAATATTTGCGAATAGAAACAATTGTTGCAATTGTTGCAGGAGATATTTTCTGATTGCACCAAAATCTGCGTAGATTTGCAATCGTCCTTCCCTTAAAGAATTTCCTGCAATCAACTCATTTCTCTCGATTTCCTCATCGGATTCTGAGTCTGTGTCTGAATCAGACTTTGATTCTGAATGTGCCATCAAGCATAGATTTTCTTGCTCATCATCTTCTTTTATTGTTCTTTTCTGGCCATTTGCTTGTATTTTCTTCCATCGAATTTCCTTCCATTTCTACTCAGCTTTTTGAATTTCTTGACCATAAAGGCAAGTTCTTCATCGTCCAAGTCATTTTCTGAGTCTGTTTCATCAAAAACAACATTAGATATTAAAGCAATGGACTTCTTACCTTCAGGATCTTCGTCATTAAGTTGTTCCACTTCATAGGATTGAAGAGTGCCAATCAATTCATCAACGGAGAGTGGCATAATCCTCTGAGTCTCCCGGATTGAGGTCTTGACATGATTCCAATCTTTTGAGAGACCTCGCAAGAGTTTGTTGACCTTCATCGGGGTAGAAATTTGCTAACCTTGATATGCTAAACCATTTACAATTTCTGTAAAACGGCTAAACATATCTCCAATTGATTCTCCTTGCTTCATCTTGAATGATTCATATTTGCCGAGAAGAAAGTTTACTTTTGTCTCTTTTACACGATCGGTCCCTTCATATGTAACATGAAGTTTATCCCAAACTTCTTTTGCTGTTTCACATGAAAAGATTCCGTTATATTCAGCAGGAGACAAAGTGCAATATAAAGAATAAATAGCTTTTGCATCAAACGCTTCTCTTTTGGACATCTCCATCCGAGACATAGGAGTGGGGGGTTTGGTTTCTTTGTCTTTGCCATTCTTATTTGATGTAGACGCAGCAATGGGATTGATTCATCTTTCCACAACATCCCATTGTAAGAGATCTCTGAATCTTAGGAATGCTTTCATTTTGTTTTTCCATACTTCGTATTCTTTTCCATCAAAATATGGTGGCCTTGTGTTGCTTTGCCCTTCCATAAGTCCTGGTGCCAACATACTAGCCATAAAGAATCTTTAGCTCAAAAGTAAAAACACTTTTATAAACCGAGCACTTGGCTCTGATACCATTTGAGAGTGCTAGTATGAACAAAATAAAGGAGTTAGGGAAGAGAATAAGAACACAAGATTTATAGTGGTTCGGCTTAATCCAAGCCTACGTCTACTCTCCCACGCTAACAGCCTTCTTGGCTGGATTTCACTATGCAATCAACAAGAGATTACAACTTCGAGTGCAAACACTTAGGGCGCGCATGATAAAATTTATGTTTCTCAATTTCTCTGTTTCTCTGTTCCCCGGAACAGGTTTGGAACAGAAATCCGTTTGGTAACGCAATTTGATTTCTCTATTTCTGAAACAGATTTCTATTCCAGAAATAGAGAAATCGAAGAAATCAGAAGCTGAAATTTTTAGCTTCTCAGTTTCTGAAATAGAAATAGAAATAGAAATTTTTTTTTCTCAACTTTTCAATTTAGTCCAAAATATTTTAGATCACTAATATTGAAATAGAAATAGAAATAGTTAATTTAGTCCAAAATATTTTAATGATTTTTTAATATAATCATTCTAATCAATATTGATTGAAAATCTTAACAATTGGGCTAGATGGTGAGAATTGAATGAACAAGGCTTCATTTGTTGCACGTAAGAGATTTTATGCATAGTAATAGTCAATTGGTCATATTCATATCTAATGAGTATTTTTTCACCTACTCTTCCGTGTATGCCAGCCAACGACTCTATTTGGCTAACTATTTTTTTCATCATAAACTTCATATTAAGGCGGTAAAAAGGGGTCAAATCATTAGGTTTCATCCGATTTTTCTTTTATAAGGAAAAGAGATCTAATAAGAAATATGTTGTTCTTGTAAGAGTGTTGATGAAAATATAGATTTTGATAATAAATTTTTAAATAATCCTAGTCTTGATAATTTTGAAAAAAATTGGTGACGATTTTTGAACACGGTGAGGATATTTTTAACAAAATTTGGAAAGAAATTGGAATTAGACTTGAAGTTAGGATTTTTTTAAGAGATTAGACTATTATAATCATGGTTATCATTAGACTTATTTGATTAATGTGAAATCAATTTCGGCAAAAACATAACGACATATTCACTACAATTGAATTTCAAATTTTTTTTTTGCCACGTTGTTTATTTTTCGAAAGAAAATATTACGTAATAGGAAACGTAAGCACATGTAATATAAATTCCATGAAATTGTATTTTCAACTTTTCTAATGTATTAGTATTATTTCGACTATTTTTTGTATTTGAGGATTTTCTATATTGTTTTAGTATTATTTCAGCTATTATTTTATATTTGAGAATTTCCTATATTGTTATCTAGTCAATTTCTATTCCTAAAAATATAAATTTTATTCTGTTATCAAACGGATTTCTGTTCAAAAAATAGAAATTTTAAGTTGTTATCAAACGGGTTTCTTTGCTCAGAAACTTGTCCGGGGAATAGAAATTGAGAAATCAATTTCTCGCCAGAAATCAATTTCTGGAATAGAAATTTTGTCATGCGCGCCCTTAGTAGTAGATCACACTATCTCACTAAGTCACTCTTTTGGTATTTCTCTCACGATTACAAATGTTTAAGTTCTCCAAAGACAAGTGTATAATCAAAGGTCGCTCAGACTTTGGAATTATAAATTCTACGCTCCGTCTCTTACTTGCTCATCAGTCCATGATCTCCTTAAATACTCCTCCACTTCCAAACTACCCGTTGGACAGTATCCCGGAGAATCGTCTTCCAATATACCCATTGGACAGCTCTGTATCTAGAAGATTTGGTAGCCGTTGAGTGATAAAGGTAAAATCCCAAATTGATTCCGATCGCCCATACAAACAAAATCTTGGTTTCCATAAGTAAAGCTTCTTCGTATAGAAAGGTCTTGTCTTCAAGATCCAATCGTCAATCAATTAGATTGAATCAATCAAATCAATCTTGATGTGGAATCCAAACCAGATCACTAGCCGTTGTATGATTGGGCTTGAGTTACGATTCGAATCTGGATGTAAAGTCTGAGTCTGTTGACTTTACAATATGAGTCTCAGACTTTACAATCTGGGTCTGAACATATCTCTTCTCGAATGCATTTAGCTTTAAGGTCTCGTACCCGATTCTTTGACAAAGATAGAGTCTCGAAGTTCTCGGTTCAGCTTGAAAGATAGAGTCCGTCTTTCTGGTTCATCATTCACGTTCGGTCTGGAATTAGTCGAGTTGATGACTTGATGTAGAAACAGACTTTGACACTAAAGTCCGCGTCTTCGACTTTGACACGTAGTCTGGAAATCTTCAAAATATACTGGACATATGTTACGTTCAGTCTTCTGACTTTGATAAAATCCTTTACATGTTCTATTATCTGCATGGTCTATTACTTAACCATTAAACATGTTAGTAGCCTTTGATTTATTTTGTCATCTTCAAAACATCATAAGGGATTTCCCTAACACTATTACAGTAGAAATTTTTAGTAATCATTATCCACTAAAAGTTCGAAAGGCTGTGTCCCATTCGATGTGGGACTATGGTGCAACAAACTCTGCATATAAAAGGATTGACGTCCTCCTCGGTGTTGGCCCCATCCAAGAATACTCTCCCAACTTCTTGTGTAATTTGGTCCATTTTCACCCTTTGTCATAATAGAAGCGTGGCACGAACCAAAAACATTTGTTTGGTTCGCCTGCTCAGCTGTGGAGCTAGTTTTGATGGCCAAATCGCATGTTAGAACCTTCGCTGATTTGACCATCTAAAATTCTTCAGAATTACCCCCACATCAAATTCCAACCATTGTTATCTATAACTGAGATCAATCTTGTCAGTTTGGGTAGGATTGAATTTGAAATAAACAGATAATCCATGCTTGGTTTTAACAATTAAAGTTTCTAGTTTTACATATTTATGCTTCTGCGTGACATATTGAGTTTGTGGTTTTTCAAATTGAGACAGTTGCATTATGTATATGGCAGCCAAGACAAACTTATAGCACTTGTTCTGGAAGAAGTTTTAAATAAACTGAGGTCTACACAAGGAAATTGGTGGGAATTCATGATTGGATGGAAGCCGTTATGGAGTTGTTAGGCTTAGGTACTTCTGGTGTACGATTTGTTGTGATTCACGGTATGGGTGGTATCAGAAAAACAACTCTTGCTAAGGCAATTTTCAAGCGCATCTCTTCCCAGTTTCAATGTTCCATCTTTCTTTCAGATATCCGTGCAAACAATACTTTAAGTTTGCAAATGAAATTATTATGCGACATTCTTCATACTCAACATCCTAAAGTTATTGATGCTGATGAGGGGAGGGACATGATCAAAAAAGGACTTGGTGATAAGAAAGTCATCCTTGTCTTAGATGATATAGACAAGAGGGATCGGCTCATGAAGCTAGTTGGTAACTCTAGTTGGTTTCGACCAGGAAGTAGAATTATTATCACAACTAGAAACACCTATTTCTTAGCTCCCCAAACCGACACCCTAGATGACAATATCATCCCACTAGGTCATCGAGATTTCTTTTTTTATGAAATGAAGGAAATGCAGTTTCACCATGCTCTTCAACTATTCAGCATGCACTCCTTTGAAAAAGACTCACCTCCACATTATTACATCAATATTTCAAGAGAAATTGTCAGAATTATTGGAGGACTACCATTGGCTCTTGAGGTCATAGGTTCATTACTCCATTCAAAAGGCATGAAAACATGGAAAGACATGGCGAATAAGTCGAAGAAAGTGCCCAACGAGGATGTCCAAAAAAAGTTATTGATAAGTTATGAAGAATTGGAGTACGAGAAACGACAAATTTTTCTTGACATCGCATGTCACTGCATTGGTGAAGAAAGAATCCCCACGTATTACATGTGGAAAGCTTGTCAGTTTTTTCCAAAAACTGGACTCGATGTCCTCATTCATTTATCTTTAATAAAAGTCATCAAAGATGATAGATTATGGATGCACGACCAACTCAGAGATCTTGGAAGAGAGATTGTCCGACAAGAAATCTTTATAGCTCCTGGAAAGTGCAGCAGGTTATGGTGTCCGGCGATTGCCTTAGATGTGGTTCGGAATAACCTGGTATGTCTTAGCAAAGAAATTAATTACTTATGGAAAAACTGAACTTGCAGTTACGTGTATTTAAAGTTCATTCTCACCCCCAAATATTCTCTATTTTTGTACATAGGGCACTGATGATTTTGCATGATTGAGAGAAATGAACAACATTCCAAAAGAACTAATTTTTATATTACAACTCCCATGTAAGTGGGAGATATAATGATTCATGGAATTTGACCCTCTTTGCATAACATAATATCTATGTGCCCCTTTTTTGCTGGTTCACTTATGTTTACTATTTGTTGAATTTAGATATATGCTCCCTATTTTGATATTTAGTACTTACTATAAATTGTTTAGTCATGTTGCTATTCGTTGCTCTGGAAATATCAGGGAACAGACAACATTGTAGCACTCAAAATCACAAGACTTGCTGACATGCATAATTTTACAAGTGGCGAATTTTCAAGACTACCTAGTTTAAGGTTCCTCGAATTGAATGGGGGAAACTTTGTAGGAGACTTCAAAAATCTTCTCTCTAATCTAACATGGCTCTCTTGGCATCATTGCCCTTCAAAACTACATGCTGCCAATTTATGTCTAAGGAAATTGGCCATTCTCAAGCTTTTAAAGAGCGATCTTACTGAAGATTGGAATGGATGGGGAGCATGCATGGTACAATTTCATATAATGCATTCTTTTTCCTTTATGTGTGTTTGCATTTGTTACATTGAATCGACATTCACCTATGCCATTGTTTTCCTCAATAATTGGTTGTTTTGTAGGTAAATGATAACCTGAAAGTCATATATTTGGCAAGCTGTAGTTATTTAAAGAGAACACCTGACTTCCCCAAGTGCATAAAATTGAAAAAACTGGTTCTAAAAAATTGTACAAGATTGGAAGAAATCGATAACTCTATTAATCAGTTAGGCCGCCTGAAGTATTTGGAAATTGATGGGAAGGATCATCTGCCGCAAAGAAATATTTTTCCAGCCGTTCGTTTATTACCAAACTCAATTGGTGGTTTGAAATCCTTGTTGATGTTGAAGGTGGAAAATTAGGATGGTGTTAGAAAACTTCCACCCTCAATAAGAGAGCTACTGGGCTTGAAACATCTATCTTTAAGTGGGTGTTGCAACCTTAGAGAGCTTTCAGATTCCATTGGAGAGTTGAGATCGCTCCTTCGTTTGAAATTAGAATACACTGGTGTAAGTGCATTACCAGATTCTATTGGAAGACTAGAATCTCTACTCGAATTGGATGTATCTAATACACCTATTGTGGAATTACCCCCTTTCTATTGGCAACCTTAGACAATTGTAGCTCATGATTTTGTCTTCTAGTAAGATAAGAGAGCTACCAAAGAGCATATGGACTTTGGAGAATCTTGAGGAGCTACGTGCCAACGAGTGTGACAATTTCAAGGGCAAAATTCCTAATGAAATCGCAAGACTATCCCAATTGAAGGCTTTGAACTTGTCTTGGACAAAGGTTAGTAGACTGCCAATGACAATCAATTGGCTCTTTAACCTTCGACAGCTTAATTTAAGCCATTGTATGGGGCTTCAATTATTACCAAATCTCCCCACAAGTTTAACATACCTAAATATAAGGTCTTCATCGTTGCAAGTAGTACCCGACCTCTCAAACCTCACTAACTTAGATCATCTAACAATAAGTGATCATATTTATGCCGATATGCCCATAACTAAACCATTGTCCATAATTGAACGAGGACAAATTCTACATTCGAATCTAGAGTGTCTCGGAAGGCTTCATAAATTGGAGCAATTGGAGGTGGATTTATCCAATTCTGACATGCATCCAACTAACTTGAGCTCCCTTACTCAACTTAGGTATTGTGCAATAACTTGTACCGACCCACGGTCTCTGACTGGGTTTCCGTCCAAGTTAGTAATATTGAGCTTAAAAGATGTGAAGATCCCGATAGAATGGTCATTGTTCTCCAACTTGGACAATTTGTTTTTCTTACAGCTCTCCAGCTGTTGGTTAGGAGAGATTGAGCTTGACAATGTGCTCGGACAGCTAAAGAAACTCCAGCAACTATTAGTGCGTGAGTGCGACGCGCTTGTGAGGATATCCAATGTATCGAGCTTAAAAGAGCACCAAGAGCTGCGGGTGGAGCACTGCCCATCCCTGATACTCTGAAGCCAGAGAAGCTAGGGTGGTTGTCAGTCATAGGTTGTACGCCATTGCAAAAGATACCAAATCCACGTCGTACAGATGTTTTGAGATGCCCGATGTTAGATGGTTTTGATGACTTTGGGCGTCGTTTATGATAGATAAAGGATGGGCCCAATAGAGCTTTCGGGCCTCCTCAACTAACTATGGGCCTATTCTAAAAAAGAAGGCCTCAGCTCACTACGGGCCTCTCTTGAGACAGATGCTTTCGGCCCCAGGGACCTTAGCCCATCTTCTTGTTCCCTTCTCGAGTTGGTTCGTTGGGAAAATCAAGAGCAGAAACGAGAGAGGGAGGAGTGAGTCGGCAAAAGAAAGAGAAAACGGAATAAAAGAGTGTGCAATCCGAGAGTGAGCGGAAGGGACTTTTGGCACGATTTAGTTCAAAGGCCATGACAAGCTATATTAATACCATTTTGATGCACTCGGTAAGAAATTCCAAACCTTGATACATCTAATCAAATCAAAGAGATATGCTCTGTCAAGATGTAATTTTGAATCGATTCGGGTTTTAGGGTTGCTTGTGAGAGTACTAGTATGAACACCTAGAGGGGGTGAATAGGTGTATAAAATAAACATTGGCAAATATATGCGGAATAAAATAAACTTTGAACAAAGGAGTTAAGGAAGAGAATAAGAACACAAGATTTATAGTGGTTCGGCTTAATCCAAGCCTACGTGCACTCTCCCACGCTAACAGCCTTCTTGGTTGGATTCCACTATGCAATCAACAAGAGATTACAACTTCGAGTGCAAGCACTTAGTAGTAGATCATACTATCTCACTAAGTCACTCTTTTGGTATTTCTCTCACGATTACAAACGTTTAAGCTCTCAAGAGACAAGTATATGATCGAAAGTCGCTCAGACTTTGGAATTATAAATTCTACGCTCCGTCTCTTACTTGCTCATCGATCCATGATCTCCTAAATACTCCTCCACTTCCAAACTAGCCGTTAGATAGTATCCTGGAGAATCGTCTTCCAATATACCCATTGGACAGCTTTGTATCTAGAAGATTTGGTAGCCGTTGAGTGACAAAGGTAAAATCCCAAATTGATTCCGATCGCCCATACAAACGAAATCTTGGTTTCCATAAGTAAAGCTTCTTTGTATAGAAAATTCTTGTCTTCAAGATCCAATCGTCAATCAATTAGATTGAATCAATCAAATCAATCTTGATGTGGAATCCAAACCAGATCACTAGCCGTTATATGATTGGGCTTGAGTTATGTTTCATCGAATCTGAATGAAAAGTCTGAGAGTAATAGACTTTACAATCTGAGTCTGTAGACTTTACAATCTGGGTCTGAACATATCTGCTTCTCAAGAGATTTAGCTTTAAGGTCTCGTACCCGGAAGGTGCGGCTTGACATAGAGTCTCGTCTTTCCGGTTCATCATTCACGTTCATGCCGAATTAGTCGAGTTGATGACTTCATGTAGAACAGACTTTGACACTAAAGTCCTGCAGTCTTGGACTTTGAGTCTTGAGTCTCGGCAATCTTCGGACTTTGAGTCTTGAGTCCGGCAATCTTCGACTTTGAGTCTTGAGTCCGCGCCTTCGCACTTTGACACGAGAGTCTGGAAATCTTCAAAATATACTCTAGACATATGTTACGTTCAGTCTTCTAGTCGTTTTCACATTTTGACAATATCCTTTACATGTTCTATCATCTGCATGGTCTATTACTTAACCATTAAACATGTTAGTAGCCTTTGATTTATTTTGTCATCTTCAAAACATCATAAGGGATTTCCCTAATAGCTTGGTTGATTCTTGAGATAGTTGAGCCCTGAAATGATGTTGTTTTGAAACGTTAGGTCAGTCTTGGGATTGTGAGATTTTACAGATTGTCGTTTGAGAGATATTTATTCTTCAAAGTTCTTGAAAACTAATTTAGAGTGACTACAACCAGCAGGGTTTCGTCTCAGATTTCATCAGTTGTCGGCCACATTTTGGTTCTAAGGAGTTTTGGGTCTTTTAGTAATTTGAATGAGCTTTCTTTTGACTATAAACTCACTTAAAACGGAGTTTAGTAGATATGTATGAAATGCCAAAATTCGCAGTGTAAGACGAGGTTGCTGCTCTATTTGCTATAGCAAGTTTGATGCTTGTGTGGCCTTTTTATCGACTCATAATGGACATTTTGACTCCAAAAACTAGCGTCACCTAGCAGAATCTTAATTGGGGTTAGTGATATGTAAGTTTGACATTTGGTTATTGCATTCTTTGATAGGATTTTTAAGCTTTTTGGGTGGTAAAGCTTGTAATTTGGCTTTTGGTTAGCAAGGAGTGGTGCTTATCTCTTCTATGATTTGTAAACTTACGGCTTGAAAATCAAAGGAATTAGATATGCGATATAAGTTATGAATGAGATATTGCACGTTATAATATTTATTTATTTAGAAAAAAATGGTGTTTAGAACATCTTTGTTATATAAAGCTGGATCTTGCATTTACTACCTAGTTTGGTTATTTGAAATATCATAGTAAAATATCTCGTGAAATAGTTGAAGAGTTGATTATTTATAAAATGGTTTGAGAAATTTTTCATGAATGTATGCGTCTTATGGATGGAGTTGTAAAAGGTTCTATCGATTTGCGACTCTGGTTTATTAAATGAGTTCTGAAATGGGTTTGCTATTTACAGGATTCTGTTAATGATTTTATCCTCCTGTCATAATCATCTGAAATCATTGAAGAGTTGAGAGTAAGTATACATGTTCTCGTGATGTCTTGTGTGGCCAAAGCCACAGACTGACATTAGTGGAGACCTATGCCTAGGAAGGAATCTTGGTAAGCCTTGTCATGGGGCATTAAATGTGGATGTAGTTTGATATGAAGTACTGGAGTGATCAATAGACTAAACCACATATGTTTCTTAAATATTGTTGGTTGAATGAGTGTTTCTAATATGTTGAAAACATTGTTGAAGTGATGTAACTCATATTTAGACTTTTACATGTATTATATACTGGATTTAGTTATGTTTCTATTACTGTTTATAATGTGCATAGCTGATGCTTAATTTGTTGAGAAGAGATATGCACTATTTATCGAGAGGTGGTTTGCTTATACCATTCATCTCAATTCTTTTTCAGCTGCCAACAAATAAGAGGAAAGCTGCATCAATGGAGGCATCTTAGAAATTTAATTTTGGGTATAACTTGAGATAATCATACATATAATTTGTAATGGTACTTTTTGGGTTTACGTACAAGCAAGTTTGGTATCAAATAAACATATAACTTCCTAATTTTATATGTGATTGTGGGAAGTTACTTTGCAATCTACTATTATTTTAGCGCACTTATCTAAAAGAGATTACATATTCAAAAGTATTGCTACTTGAAGTTTACGTATTGGTGTTGATTTATCATCATTGCTTTCGAACTCCAATGCTTAGGAAAATCTGCAATAACTCGCTGATGATGACCCTATTAATTGGTGAAAGCTTTAATTGATAATTGGCAATGCCTTATTGATGACTTTATTTGCGATTATCGATTCCTTTCAAGTTGTCTACTGTTCTATTCATTAATTGACCAAAATCTGTTGTCAACGATTAAGTTTGACCCTTGTTGATAATAACTAAAAATTGATCATTTTTGGATGTCAATAAAGCCATAAGGCACATTGTGGAGGACCTACATAGACCCAAGGACATAATCCCCTTGACTAAGGTTAATGTGCGCTGGATGATTGGTAAAATCCTTAAGGGATAACGGATAATGTGAACATCAAATGTGCCACGTGGCAATGATATGTAGAGAAATAAGCAAATCAGAATGAGGCATTTCAAAATTGAAACACAAAATTGATTGGAATACATATTAGGCGATGACTTCAACAATGTAACTGATCCAAAAGAAAAAAAAAAAAAAAAAAAGCTTTCTCCTAACGATGGTTGCAATCTACAAATTGGCCTATTATGATATTGAATCAATTGAAAGTTTAGGAATGCAATGCATGTTGGAACAAAGTCCTTGAACCTAAGTAAATCTACTAAAAGTTTGATTATGATAGCGCTATAAGGCAAATATTAAGATATCAGTAGGACATTGCTACCAAGTGAGTAATTCGTGCAGTTAAAATAGACCTTTGTGGGGCATTTAGCACACTGATCAGCAGTGTGCTACCGAGCTTTGCGACTGATCGAGTGGTCTTGTCGAACAACAGGTATATGTAGTAAATAATGCAACGCAGATTACACATTTACGTCAGGATGCAACACATGGACGAAATCCAAATGAACTATTATCTTGCAAGACCATATCATACACTATTCGTAAGTAGTACAAGACCTCATTGGACCGTTTTAGCTGCTTAGTTTCCTTAGGCACACACGAGTCGACTCTCTCTCTTTTCTCTCGATTGGCGAAGCTGAGGCTTAATATCCAGTTTCATCGATGAAGCTATTTCCAGAGCATTAGTCTTACACACTGCTCCAAAAATGGCTGCACTAGAGCAAACCTTGGAGGATTGTGAAAAAGCATTACTTCTTTCGACGCTTTGGCTTGGGTAGGTGTGGTTTTTCCGAGTCAGAGGAAGTGCTTTCGCTTGACAAGTTCCCACATATTTGAAGACTTTTTCTCTTTGCGTGAAACAATGACCGAATTGCTTCCCTTCTTGCCACAAATCAATTCAGGCACGTTCCTAGAAAACACAGCGAAAGACGATGGCTCTCTGGAAATGGAGGCGCGTTGAGCTCCAAATGAAGAAGGGTCATGGATTCGTGCAGAGTTATCATTCTTTGCATCTCCTGTCGCTCTCAGTGAACCTGGTCAAACAAAGAGGGCCATTGGATCGAATGAGGACCAATCCGGCGGAACGGGGTCAATGGTTCTTGTTTTGGGACAAAAAAAGTCAGTCTACCGTTTCTCTTATAAATTACCAACAAGCGGAAGGCGACTGGAAAGTTTCAAATTTGAATCCGCCAATGGTTCTTGTTTCGGGACAAAAAAGTCAGTCAACCGTTTCTCTTATAAATTACCAACAAGCGGAAGGTGACTGGAAAGTTGCAAATTTGAATCCGTCAATGGTTCTTGTTTTGGGACAAAATAGTCAGTCTACCGTTTCTCTTATAAATTGTCAACAAGCGGAAGGTAACTGGAAAGTTGCAAATTTGAACAAGCAAAAAAGTTTGACACTGCTTCCACAGCCAAAGATCGCAGGAAATGGAACGTCCCGGAGGAAAGCCTCTCTCCCTCGGTGGTGGATCCTCATCGTTGTCCAAGAGGGATTATGAGGTGTTCTTGAACTTCAGAGGGCCTGACACTCGCTTAACTATCACTGATTCTCTCTATGCAGCCATGATTCGGGCCGGGATACGGGTATTTAAAGATGATGAAGAGCTCCGTGTTGGCGAAGAGATTGGGGGCGAGCTTCTGAGAGCAATCTCCCATTCGAAAATCTACGTACCCATCTTCTCTAAAGACTATGCTTCCAGTAAATGGTGCCTATGCAAACTCGCCTACATGCTGGAGTGTAGGAAGAGAGATCAGAAAGCAATCTTGCCCATCTATGAGGTGGATGCATCCGATGTTAAGCTTAAAACTGGATCGTATGTTATGGCTTTACAAAATCATGAGAGAGAGTTTGGTGCAAATGCAGTGAAGCAGTGGGAGGAGGCCCTAAAAGAGGTCGCTGGAATCAAGGGATGGAACTTAAAAGATCACAGGTAATTAATGACAACTTCTATACTTTCATTTGTAAAATTAGATCACGGTTTCCTAATCATGAAAACTCAATATAATCAAATTAGATCAACTTGTGCAAATTACCATATTGGTTTTCAAAAATACTTCATCACATCGGCATACATTCTTTTAGAACTCTTAATTGATCCATTGACTGCGCTTTCGAATTGACATAATTTTTAGAATAATCATTTGAGGATGAATCTTACCCTAAATCATTCAAGTAGATTTGTCCCATTTGATGGGGGCTTGGACAATCACAAACTCCTTACCGAAAGTATTGACGTCTTGGCCCCGCCCAAGCATACTATTTTTGTTTGATGTATGATTCAGTCCATTTTCGTCCTTTGCCATTGTAGAAGCTTAGAACGAACAAAAACTATAGGGCCGGTTCGGGCTTTTAGGCTAGTGCGCTAGTTTGCATGACCACATCACCTGTTAGAAAGAATGATGCTGGTTTGACCATCGAAAAACTCTTCAGAATTGCCCCTGCCATCTTAAACTCCAACCATTGTTCTCAGTAACAAATATCAATCTTGATTTTAACAATATGAGTTTCTGGTTTATTCTGTTTGTGATTTCTGAAATTGAGACGGTTGCATTATGTATATGGCAGGCAAGATAAGCTTACAAAACTTGTTCTAGAAGAAATTTTCCGTAAGCTGAGACGGCCCACACAGAAAAATTGGCGTAATGACTTGGTGGGAGTTCACGATCAGGTGGAAGCTGTTATGGAGTTGTTCAGCCAAGGCACTTCTGGTGTTCGATTTGTCGTGATTCATGGTATGGGCGGTATTGGGAAAACAACTCTTGCTAAGGCTATCTTCAAGTGCACCTCTTCCCAATTT
The DNA here is from genome assembly GCA_016097615.1 of Eucalyptus dawsonii. Taxonomy (NCBI): domain Eukaryota; kingdom Viridiplantae; phylum Streptophyta; class Magnoliopsida; order Myrtales; family Myrtaceae; genus Eucalyptus; species Eucalyptus dawsonii. The sequence goes on along the minus strand of CM027873.1, from coordinate 84,372,710 downwards.
CAATGTTCCAACTTTCTTTCGGATATCCGTACAGATAATATTTTAAATCTGCAAAAGAAATTATTATGTGACTTTTTTGATATTAGATGTCTTGATGGTATGGATGTTGATGAGGGAATGGATTTGATTAAAGAAGTACTTGGTGATAAGAAAGTCATCTTGGTTCTTGATGATATCGACAAGAGGGACCAGCTCACGAAACTAGCCGGTAAGTCTAGTTGGTTCGGATTGGGAAGTATAATTATTATCACAACAAGGAACACCTATTTCTTAGCTCCGGAAACAGACACCCTAGATGACCATAATGTTCCACTGGGTCAACAAGATTTCTTTTTTTATGAAATGAAGGAAATGCAGTTTCACCATGCTCTTCAACTTTTTAGCAAGCACTCCTTTGAAAGAGAGTCACCTCCACATGATTATAAAAGTATTTCAAGTGAAATTGTCAAAATTACTGGAGGACTACCATTAGCTCTCGAGATCGTAGGTTCATCACTCCGTTTGAAAAGCAAGATAACATGGAAAAACACATGGAAGAAGTTGAAGGAGGTGCCCAATCATGATGTCCAGAAAAAGTTATTGATAAGTTATGAAGAGTTAGACCCTTGGCAACAACAAATTTTTCTAGATATTGCATGTCACGGCATTGGTGAAGAAAGAATCCCTTTATATTATATGTGGAAAGCTTGTCAATTTTTTCCAGAAACTGGACTCAGTGTCCTCATTCATTTATCTTTGATAAAAGTCATCGAAGATGAGAGACTATGGATGCATGACCAACTTAGAGATCTTGGAAGAGAGATTGTTCGGAAAGAATGCTTTCTAGTTCCTGGAAAGCGCAGCAGGTTGTGGTGTTCGACAATCGCCTTAGATGTGGTTCAGAATAACCAGGTATGTCTTGGTAAAGAAAATTGCTTATGGAAAAACTGAACATGCAATTACTTTCTGCTCATTTTCGTACACAAGACATTGATGATTTTACACAATTTGAGAGAAAAGGGACAACATTCCAAAAAACCTAATATTTACCTTTTCAACTCCCATGTAAGTGGGAGAGAAAATGATTCGTGGAATTTGCCATTTTTGTATAAGATAATATTTATGTGCCCCATTTTTGCTGGTTCACTTATGTTTACAATCGGTTGAATCTAGATATATGCTCCCTATTATGATATTTAGTACTTACTATAAATCGTTCACTCATGTTGCTATTTGTTGCTTCGGAATAATCAGGGAACAGATAACATTGTAGCACTTAGGCTGCCACGACTTACCGAAGGGCATAATTTTACAAGTGACGAATTTTCAAGACTGCCTAGTTTAAGGTTTCTTGAATTGGATGGGGGAAACTTTGTCGGAGACTTCAAAAATCTTCTCTCAAATCTAACATGGCTCTCTTGGCGTCATTGCCCTTTAAACCTACAAGCCAACAGTTTACGTCTAAGGAAATTGGTGGTTCTCAAACTGTCAGAGAGCAATATTACTAAAGATTGGAATGGATGGGGACCATGCATGGTACAATTTCATATAAACATTCATTTTTCTTTGTGTACGTACATATTTGTCACATTGTGTTGAAGGCCAATGTTTTTTTTTTATTATTTATAAATAATTGGTTGTTTTACAGGTGAATGATAACTTGAAAGTTATATATCTGACAAGTTGTTATTATTTAAAGAGGACACCAGACTTCTCCAAGTGCATGAAATTGAAAAAATTGGTTCTCAAAAATTGTACAAGATTGGAAGAAATCAATTGCTCTATTGATCAGCTAGACTGCCTAAAGTACTTGCAAATTAGTAAGGAGCGTCGTGTGTCATTCAAATATTTTCTTGGTTATAGAATTGAATTTTATACGATTCCTCAATTATTAGACTCAATTGTTGGTCTAAAATCCTTATTAGTGCTGAAGGTGGAAAATCAGAATGGTGTTATAGAACTTCCGCACTCAATAGGAGAGCTATTGGGTTTAGAGCATCTGTCTCTACGTGGTTGTACCACGCTTGGAAAGTTTCCGAGTTCCATTGGAGAGTTGACATCACTCCTCTATCTAGATTTGTCTCACACTTGTTTAAGTGAACTACCAGATTCCATTGGAAGACTAGAATCGCTACTCAAATTAGATCTATCTCAAACTCTCATTGTAGAATTACCCAATTCTATTGGCAATCTCAAACGGTTGAAGTTTATGTTTTTGGATGAGATGAAGATAAGAGAGCTACCGAAGAACATATGGGCTATGGAGAATCTTGAGGTATTGAATGTTAGTGGTTGTAAAAGTCTCGCAGGTGAAATTCCAAGTGAAATCGCAAGACTATCTCAATTGAAGATTTTGAACTTGTCCAAGAGCAAGATTAGGAGACTGCCAATGACAATCAATCACCTTTATAGTCTCCAAGAACTTGTTTTATCGGATTGTAACAGGCTTCAGTTGCTCTCAGATTTCCCGACAAGTTTAACAAAATTAGAGTTGTCCTCTTCATCGTTGCAGGCAGTACCCAACCTCTCAAACCTCACTAGTTTACTTCATTTGGACATAAGTGATTGCACTTTTGATTTTGAGTCTTTAAAAACTACACGAGGTCGGGTTCTAAATCCGAATATAGAGTGGCTTGGAAAGCTAAACAAGTTGCAAACTTTGAGACTAGTTCTTTCCAATGGAAACTTGCCCCCAACTGACTTGAGCTCCCTTTCTCAGCTCCGGTCACTTGAAATAACTTGTCGCGACCCACAGTCTTTGACACGGTTTCCGCCTAGTTTAGAAGTCTTGAGATTAGAAGATGTGAAGACCCCATTAGAATGGCCAATGTTCTACATCCTGGGAAATTTGTCTGAATTAAAGTTCTTAGACTGTCAGTTAAGAGAGATTGAGTTTGACAGTGTGCTTGGACAGCTAGAGAATCTCCGGCGACTGCAAGTGCGCAAGTGCAAGTCACTTGTGAGGCTATCCAATCTATCAAGCTTAAAGGAGCTCCGAGTGCTGAGTGTGGAGTACTGTCCGCACCTTACTGGGATCGAATCCCAACCATCTTCAACTGGAGATTGCAGCAGTTCCACTGAAAGGCCCATTCCTGATACACTGAAGCTAGAGAAGCTCCGTTCTTTGAGAGTCTACTACTGTGAATCAGTGCGAAAGTTGCCTGCTATACCAAATGCATGTCAAGTTGAAGTTATCCCAAGGAAGCCCGTCTTGACAGAAGATCTCGATAATTCCAGAAAAGAGAGGAGCATGGAGATTTCGATTGAACGGAGATTCCGGTATTCAATGGCGAGACTGTCTGATCCCCCAATTTCCAAAAAAGAGTTCTATGAAGATTTAGGCACAAGAAGAGATCTCAGCCCAAAAAAAAAAGAGGAAGGCCCAAAAGGGATTAGCCCACTTTGCTGGACCGATCTTCTTGTATTCTTCTGGAGCTGGTTGATGGAAAAAATAAAGAGCATAAAAGAGAGGGGAGCGAGTCGACAGAAGAAAGAGAAAACAGAAGAAAAGAGTGGAGTCCGAGAGTAAGCGGAGGAAGCTTTTGGTGGGATTCGGAGGCCTCGAGAGCCAGATTAATACCGTTTCAAAGCACTTGGTAAGAATTCGAAACCTTTCTTCATTTAATCACTCAAAGAGATTTGCTTAGTTAAGTTGTAGTTGTGGATCAGTTGGGTTTTTAGGTTGCTAGATTGACTGTAGAGATTGTTGAGCTGCGATATTATGTTGTTTTGAAACTGTAGGTTGTCGTGGAATTGTGAGATGATACAAATTGCCATTTGAGAGACACTGATTTTTCAAAGTTTTTGAAAACTAATATAGAGTAATTGCAACCAGCAGTGTTTCGTCCCAGATTTCATCGGTAGTCAGCCAAATTTTAGTTCTAGGGAGCTTTGTTATAAGTACTTTGAATGGGCTCTCTTTTGACTGTAAACTCAGTTGAAACGGAATGCAGTAAGGATATATGATGCACCAAAATTCGTAGCGTAAGCGGAGGATGCTGCTCTGTTTTCTGTAGTAAGTTTGATGCTCGTGTGGCCTATTTGTCGACTCAGTGGATGTTTTGACCTGAAAATTAGTGTGATCTATTAGAATCTTTGTTGTGATATTTATTATAAAAAATGGTGTTTAGAACATGTTTGTTGCATAAAGCTGGATCAGGCATTTGCTACCCATTTAGTTATTTGAAATATCATGGTAAAATATCTCTTGAAATAGTTTGAAAATTGATTATTTATGAAATAGTTTGAGAAATTTTATATGAATGCATTCTTCTTGTGGATGGAATTGTGAAGGGTTTCATCGGTTGGTGAATCTAGTTTATGGAATGAATTTTTAAATGGTTTTGTAACTTGTTGAGCGGATCGTGTTGATGGTCCTAAAACTAGTTCTTTAAAGTTCTCTAAAACTAGTTTAGAGTAACTGCAACCAGTAGTGTTTCGTCTTGAATTTCATCAGTAGTCAGCCAAATTTTGGTTCTGGGGAGCTTTGGGTCTTTTTGTACTTTGAATGAGCTCTCTTTTGACTATAAACTCACTTGAAACAGAGTTCGGTAGCGATATATGACACACCAAAATTCACAACATAAGACAAGGATGCTGCTCTGTTTGCTATAGCAAGTTTGATGCTTGTGTGGCCTATTTGTCGACTCATAGTGGACGTTTTGACCTGAAAATTAGCATGGTCTATTAGAATTTTTGTTTTGATATTTATTATAAAAAATGGTGTTTAGAACATGTTTGTTGCATAAAGTTAGATCAGGCATTTGCTACCCATTTAGTTATTTGAAATATCATAGTAAAATATCTCTTGAAATAGTTTGAAAATTGATTATTTATGAAATGGTTCAAGAAATTTTATATGAACGCATTCTTCTTGTGGATGGAATTGCAAAGGGTTTTATCGGTTTGTGAATCTAGTTTATGGAATGAATTTTTAAATGGTTTTGTGACTTGTTGAGAGGATCATGTTGATGATTTTATCCTTCTGTTGCTATGATCAGAAACCACTGAAGGGTTGTGAGTATGCATCAGGATGTCCAGTATGGCCAAAGCCACCAGCTGACATTAGTAGAGACCTACATCAAGTAAGGAATCTTGGTAAGTCTTGTCACGGGGCATTAGACATGATTCTAGTTTGATATGAAGTACTAGAGTGATCAATGGACTAGACCACCAATGTTTGGTTTAATATCGTTGATTGAATGAGTGTTTCTGGTATGTATAAAACATTGTTGATGTAACTCATATTTAGACTTTTACATATATTATACATTGGATTTGGTTGCGTTTCTATTACCATTTATAAACTATTACCATTTATAAAGGTGCATAGTTGATGCTCAATTTGTTGTGAAGAGATATTTACTACATATTGAGCAGGTTTGCTTATGCTATTCATCTCAATTCTTTTTTAGCTGTCGACAAATGGGAGTGAGCGATATTAGTGGAGGAATCTTAGGACTTTGGATTTTGGGTATAAGTTGAGACAATTATAATTTGTAATGGTACTTCTTGGGTTTAGTTTGTTATATCTTGGTGGATTTTAGAACTCTAGTCCCGTAACCCGCTTATTATTCTTATGAGATATTAATGGATATATATGTGTGTGTATATTAATAACAGGTTAATGTTGATTACACATACGAGACTATGCCCCTTGGATAGGAGGACGACCATGCCATTTTCCTATGTTTATAGAGTTGGGGTGTGACAGTTTTATCAATCTGTCCTTTTAAGGCTTTGTTCAGACACATCAAGTTGTACAAATAGTCATAGTTTGGACTCTGATACTGTGTACATTGCAAGTCAAAAGGTTGTGTGAGAGGATAATATTGCTTTCGCTTGGTGTTATTTGCTTCAGCTTTTGTTCTTCCCCTATATGCTCTATTTTTACTTTCAATTTTCTGTTATTGTATTTTAAACACCCATAACAATAAATAAGTGAAGTCTTGAAAGGCATTTCACTTAACGGTTTTTATTGTTTTTGTTCTTAAAGGGTTTTGGGAATATACATGATACGGAGTGTAACTCGAAATGCCCATATCTTTGGGAATTCAAATTGAGGTGTAACCTTCATGGTAGAAATCAAAAAGGTTCTATTCTATGTATGATTCACTTAGCTATCAAAGTAGATTTGCTAAAGAAAAGGGGAGGAAATGAAAATGAACTTCATAGTGATTTCTCTTTCTCACAGGAAAACTACACCTAAGAAGTATGATATGTAATTTCAGCCAATTCATTTCCAGAAGTAACCCACAATACAATTTAATACATATACGCTCACTTTAGTGTAACCATTGTGTATCAGGTTTATTGTGCTTTAGTCAAATTTAGGCATTGACAGCTCTATAGGTTTGATGTGCTTCAATAATAAGCACAGAACAGATATTGATTGCGTGTACCTTAACACACTCTCTGTGCATTTCATATTGCTTGCTACTTCTTTAGATTCCTGTCACGAATATCTGATATACAATCTTACGTGGCACATATTCATTCTCAAAAGATCAGGCAGTACTGCTAGATTTAATCACATAGGTTCGCTTCCATTGCCCTCTCATGCCCACGCTGTGCATGAATTGTAAAACAGCTGAGGTATTGGTTGCTTCGATCCATATCCTAGTTGGTAAAGTTTAAACACCGTGCCCTGTTTGTTGAGAAATCTGAACTACTGTTCCTGCACATTTAACTCTGCTGGACAACTGTCATTTGCTTCTAATCAATTCGTCGACAGCCCTGTTTCAGGAAAGTGATATTGCACTGCAAGGACCCTAATGATTTTTTCATTGAATTGAAGGAAGCAAATGAGATCTCTTCTTGCAATTCATCTATCTGCAGTTTTGTCTTCTAATGTATGCCACAGATTGTCTGTGTGATTTTAGTGGAAAATCTTGTGCACTCTGCTCAAACCTACTCAGTTTGCCGAGGCTGATAGTTCCTTTGAAATCCTCTTGCATACGGGTATAGCGAGGACAACAAACATAATTTGTTTCCAATATAAAAGCAACAAGATTCAGTTAATGGAGGGAAAATGCTTATGGCCATTCAAATGGAGAAGTCATCTGCCTTTGATCTTGGAGCACTCACCAGCATGAGTGTACAGAAGAGTCGGGCTGTATCCAAAAAGTTAAAAACATCTTTAGGCTGCGTTTGGCAGTCGAGGTAAAATTCGGAATAGGATATGATTTATCCTATCCTACGTTTGATGCTCACTCAGGACGGGATAAAGTCGGATATAAGGGGGATATAGACATGATGATAAAATTATCTCATGGGGAGGTGAGATAAATGTGGATAAGATTTGTAATATTCATAATAAGAAAGTTATTTTTCTTGAATAACAAACTTATTAAATTAACAAAATTGAAATTATATTTCAATATAAATAATATTTGAATTCTAATTTAAGAAATAAAAAAATAATAAACATTTATTTTTAATTAATCTTATTTTAATTTATATATTCAACTTTAATTCTATCTTATATTAAATATTCAATCTATAAATTAAATATTTATATTTATTATATATTTTAGGTATTTTTGTATTTTTGGTATGTTAGTACAATTTACTATTTGATAAAATTTTATTAAAGAATGATGAAAGGGGAAAAATAATAATGAAAATAATATAAAAAAGAGGAAAAATAAAATAAAAATAAATTAAGTAATAGTGTTACGAGAGATTTTCACTATCTCTGATGATATGCCATTTGTATAAAAAAAAATGTACATGATATGATGTGAACATATCCGACTTTAATATTATAATTCACCAAACAATGGACGGGATATAAAAAAATCATAGGATTTCATATCCTATTCTATCCAGTCCTATCCCGATTAGAAATCTGGACGACCAAACGTAGCCTAGCGTTTTGCAGGACTTGATACAAAAAAAAGGTATCAGTAGATTGAGTTTGGCGGACTTCTGTAATAACTGTGACCCTTTTGTTCCGAAATTCTCTTCAAGTGTTGGGAACTTCAGCGATGTGTTTGTATTTACCATCAAGATATTTCTTATGGCTGTGAATATCGCGACGAATGGTAGCTCTGCGTCATATAGTATCTTAGTTTAGTGCCGGACCTGGATTGAACTCCTTTCCAACTATAAAAATGACTGGATTACCGGTAGTCATCTTCAATGACCCGATCATCATTGTCGACTTGGACTCAAAAGTCGCTTCGGTTGTCAACTTCGATGCAATTCCTCAACGAACTCACTTCGAAGATCCGGGTGGAACTTCCAAATGCACCCAGTATGGATATGTGGCTCTTGCGATCACACTGTTAAGCATATAGGAACAAAGTTTCATTCAGCCACTATAAATTCAGCAGATAACACTATAAAATTGGGGATTAATTTTTAACCCCTAAAAAATATTATAATTCAATCGCATAGCATATAATTTTTTAGGTGCATTTATTTTTAATTTACATGTTTTGCATTTTTATTTTTAGGATCGGTGGTGGATGAGCTCAAATTTTATGTTTTTAAGCTCTAGTTCGGTAGGCCGGCTAGGCCCATGAAAGGATAAAATTAACCCAAGCCCGTCGTTATTTTTAATTGATTATCTTGCGAAAAATTAAGATTTGATGCGATATTATGGTTTTTGAAAAATTAAAAAAAAAATCGCATTGTAATCTTATTTTTTATCAATAGATGATGAAATCGGGGAGAATATTTTTGAGATAATGATTTTTGTGATCAAGAGGATATAAGCAATATTCGGGAGATGAAAATATTAACAAAAAAAGATCATGTTTTGCGTCGCCTATAAAAGGATACGTACGGATCAATCGTGGGGGGGCTTCTCTGGAAAAAAAATTCAGAAAAGAAAAGAGAAGGAGAAGAAAATTTTTCTGCTGAAAGTGCAAAAGGAAAAACTGCAAAAAAAAAGAAAAAGTCAAAACGTGAGAGAGAGAGAGAGAGAGAGAGAGAGAGAGAGAGAGGAGAAAAGTAAAAAAAATAGTAAAGGTTGATTTGACCTTTGTTGTTCATCATCTTCCCCAAATCCACTGCCTCGCCAATCCACGTGCTCCGCCTCATCTCTAATCCGCACTGGTTTGTGACGCCGAAGCCACTCCTCACCTGCAGCCGCTGCAACTCACGGAGACCTCGACGCGCCGACCGTGCGTTGCACCGGCACAGCGACGCCAGCCTCTAACGCACCGCCCACCGCACTTCCATCCGCGAACGCCCTCACCACACCAGCGCCATCGCAGCAGCTCACCCATTCGTCGCCACTGGTCGCCGCACCTCCTCACCACCGCGAGCCCAGCGCCCGAGACCCTCCTGCCGTCTGTCGCCGTAGGAGCCCACGCTGTGATCCGCTTCTGTTATGCCCCCAGCCAAAGCGCACCACGATCGCCCAGCGCAAATCCAGTGATCCGACGTCCCTTGCTCACTGGTCACTGCTCGTCGCCCAACTCGACGACCCATGAAGCTCCGCCGCGCCACCACGACGCCGAGCCTCGCCGCGTCTCCTTCGTGAGCAACCTGCGACGCCAGCCCAGTCGTCCGTGACTCCCCTTGCCGACGCCGCTCCTGCCTTGCTCTGCCACTCGCCCGTGATTGTCCAGCATATCTCACCTTCGCTCGCCGTCCGTGATCTACTCATCCAGTGTCTGACGCCCCTCCTCCGAGCGACACTCCCACAGCAGCTTTCTACTCATTCCGGCAACAGTCCTCCGACCCAGCAACACCATTGCACGCCACTGCACCAGCCCCTGTCTGCTGCTGCTCTTCCCTCCCTGCGTGCCGGTCCGCCCTTACTGGAGCTCCGACGCCAGTCATCCCCAAACTCCGGTGATCCAAACCCCTGCTTGGTGTTGATGAATAAGCTGCCCTTCCATTTTCCTTAGGCATTATCCGCAGGGTTTTCCCTAAAATTATTGTAATTATTAATTTGACCCGTAAGATGTCGGGTCATTTTTTTAATTATATTAATTCTTGGGATTTGTTGATAGCATATTAATTGTTGAATCAATATAATTATTAATTTGATCTGTAAGATTCCTGGATCGGATTTTTAATTATTTTGATTTCTTATCGTGATGTTCTAGGTTAAAACTAATCGTTAATTTGACCCGTGAGATAATAGGTTATCTTTTCATTTATTTTAATCCTTTATTTGATTGAATATCTTGATTGTTTAAATTTAATGTTTAGTTGATAATTGCTTGTTTTTGAAAACCACTAAAAAATCTAAAAAAATATTTGAATTAGGATTCAATTTGTTTTGAAATATTTCTTGTTATCTTACATATCTAGAATAAGGATTTTATTCTGAATTTAGAAAAATATAAATAAAAAAAAAAAGTGCATTCATTTAGGTGGTTAGTTTTATCATTATTTGAATTGCATGTGGAATTTTAATTTCGAAATTAATATAAAAACACAAAAAAAAAAAAATCATCGTGCATATATCATGTCGAATTAGGTCATTCTTTGCACGTCATTGCATATTAGATAAATTGCATGTTAGATTAAAATAATATCTTAGTTTAAATTAGGATTTAATGTGACTTGATCCTTAGTTTAAATTAGATAGAATTTTAATCTAGCTAGATCATTTTTGCATTTTTAAATTTCAAATTTCATAAAATTTGTCTTAGGATAAATTAGTTGCAATTTCTAGGATAGATTGCATTTTTAGAATCATGTGCGCGTTATATAGAATTAAGTCCATGAAATGCATGTCATTTTAGTGATTATTGTTAAGTTCATTTCTAATTAGAAATTGCCGGTCATTAAACTAAGTCATTTAATAAGTGTCGCATGACATATAACTCGCATACTAAATTATATACTGCATGTCATTTTAGTTTAAATAATTTTGTATGTCATTGCATCACATTGCATGTCATTAAAATTAAGTCATTTAGATTGCATTTAATTATTGCATTTCTTCATGTCATATAGTTTAGGTTGCGTTGCCATGTCATATTAGATTATTAACATGCATCGCATGATTTTCATTAAGAAAAGCGAAAACAACAATTAAAATTGTGTGTTAATTAGAAATCATATTTATGATGGTTGATGTGAATTCTGATTTAATAATGCAGATGTTTTCGTTGCTTCGAAGTATGTTTTGCATTATTTAATTGCTTTCTTGAGTGTTAAATTTGTGGTATGTGCACATGTATGATCACCTCACATGTTAGGAAGTTAAATTAAAATCAATTCAATTGCCAAACATTTTCTTGAAAATGAAATAAAAATGTACCGAAAGGGCACTAGGATAGTCTGGTGTAACCAAGTCCCCGTATCCTTAGTCTCTGGTTCGTAGGAGTAAAGTAATTCTCCCATTATTTTACTTAGGTGTCTAATCAATCTACCATAAACTGATTAGTGGCGACTCCTAAATAAAATCAATTTGCATGTTAAGAAATTTGAATCTAAGTCGTGAATTGGTATGGGCTTAGGAGAGTTCGAGCTAAGCTTAAAGACTTAGTAATCCATTAACCTAGTTTTAGGTGGTGAACCCGAAAAATAGGTCGCGACAGTGTAGATCAAAATGACGGTGAGGCGAAGAGGGTTGTGAAACTCCAAAGCGAGCACGCCTTTCAAGGTTCGGAAGGGCGCCAAAACGGGCCTAATAGTGGTTGTGAGACCCACTAGCTTTGGCTTCTGTAGTTGGGTTGAACAAGGTCAGACGGTGGCTGGTTGAGGCTGAAACAACGAGCAAGGATCGGCAATGGCTACAGCAGGCTTAGCGAAGCTTGGCAGGTTGCTAGGCGGCTCCGGTGACAGCAAGGTGAGCTCGAATAGCTCCAGGGATGGCCTGGGCTCACGGCTGAGGCAAAACGATGGCCAGGGGTGCACAGGTCCAGTGCGTGAGCGAGCATATGGCGAATGGCTCCGGGGCATGACGATGGCGCGTGTGGCGATCCGATGGGGCTTCGACGGCAAAGGAAGAGATGCTGGTCGATTTTCTGGGCTTGCTGGAAGCCTCAAGGGTTGCAATGGAGGGGGAGGGGTCGATGGCAGCAAAGAGAGAGGGAGGGGGACAGCTTTGGCTGGTGGAGGGTCCTTCTTGGCCTTTCTTCTATCCCTTGGTCCCCTTGGTGTGTCCCACCAAACTTGCTGTCTTCCACAGCCAATTTCTCAGCCCTTTGGCTTCCTCTAGAAGCCTTGAAGTGGTCCAATTGATGGGTCCAAAGGGGGCATGCGAATTTTGGTTGGAATTGGCTCAAATCCAACTCAATTTCTTCTTGAAATAAACCAATTTGGCTCTAAAAAATTCAATTATCGAGCCATTGATCAAATTGGCATTTTTCCATGCCATTAAAACCTACTTGCATCTCAATTTCGCAATAAAAAATGGTCTTTGAAATTTCCCAGTTGAAACGGCCCTATATCAACTTTTTCCGCCAAAATTTCGGTTTGTAGAAAAATCTTTGGAGACTGAGTCGAAGTTCCTAAAAGGACTTGTGACATAACAGAACTTTCAATTTCTGAAATCAGATTCAAATCTGCGGATAATTTCAATCTAGCGTGATTTTAACGTGACCTAGGCTACTGGATAGCTTTTAGAAATTTTTAATGTAAATGACCTAAAGGACTTGTGACATGACAGAACTTTCAATTTTCGAAATCGAATTCAAATTCGCAGTTAATTTCAATCTAGCGCAATTTTAGCGTGACCTAGGCTACTTGATAGCTTTCAGAAATTTTTAATGTAAATGACCTATAGTCGATTTTCTTCAAGCCACAATGAACCTCTTCGACACATTGGCGATTCTCGGTGGTCGTAAAAATCTCGATGATTCAAATATGGACATAGAGTATCAAAACGATAGAAAAACTAGTCTAGTGTCGGTTGGTGAGAATTTTGTAATTTAGTAAAATTACCCACGTTTAGCCACACATTTCTATCAAAGATCTATCTCTGATCTCTAATCGACTTTTAACTGTGCCATAATGATCTCTACAGATAAGCATGGTCGAGTAATCGATTCATGGTCGAATTCCTAAGTCTATTGCATTAAAATTCCTTAATGACTTCCCCAGATAATCTAATTATCTCATGAGTGATCAGCTTTGAGAATAGCACTATAGGCGCGTTGATGAAAGGCCCGATTTATTTAATTGAAAACAGAATTGAAAATCTAGGATGTCACATCTAGCGTAACCGGGCATCGTCTCGCCCCATCGGGCACGCCAACGTTTACAACCCCCACCTAGATGGCATTCCATAAAGGAGCATCAGTCTGGCTTCAATCGCGACTCGGCTTCCGAACCCCCATCGGGCATTGTCCCTAAACTCACATTGGGTGACGGGTTCAATTACGTGACCACTCAAGCACATAACCAATCAAGTCCACTTTTATTGCTGCAATTAGCCAAGAACACCATATTTTGCCTTCAAATAACAAATTTGGGCAACCCCTTTTTTTTCTTTAAAACTCTTAGAAAAAAATCCGTACGCGGTCACGTATTCAATCAACCCGTCAAACTTTGTACGCATCTATTTTAAAACCTCATTATTTTATTGGGCACATAAAATTTGGTGTCCAAACTCGACACCTCATTCTATTTCCATTTAATTGCTCATAAGGCCAAGTTATGCATTAAAAATCGATAACTACCATAGAGCAATCAATTGTATAATCTCATACGTACAAACTATCAAAATCATGCATAATCTCAACCAAGAAAACGAGCGTAAAATTTTACGTAACAACCAATCCATCACTAATTACACTAATTACGATTAATTAAATAAATTATGATTAATTAAACTAAACTCAATTAATTAATATAACCATGATTAATTAATCTAATTGTAATTACTTAAACTAATCACAGTTAAAATTAATCTAAACCATTCTTAATCTCAATTAAACTAAACTAAACTTAATTAAGACTAAACACTATTAGTGCTAATCTAATCGCCCCTAAGCGCAATTAATGGCCTAATCAACGATTAGGGAGTTAACTCTTGCGTTTTCGAAGGTGGTAGGCTCGTGGCGTCACCGACGCGACGGCATCGAGGACGTGCCACTTGCAGATCAAACGGGGCTCAACGATAGCAGTGGCGATCCCCTTAAGCTCTCGGTCAAAAGGAGAGCTCAGGTTGGGCGGACGGTGGTTGGTGTGGTGAAGTCTTGAGCATGTTGGAGTGGAGCTAGCGGCAGGGATGAGCGTGTGGGGCTGCTACTGTGGTGCGGAGGGAACAGTGGTGAAGTCGCCGGAGTTTCGGCAATGGTGGCTGGCGATGATGCAGTGCGCTGGATGTGAGGTGGGTTGCGGTGGAGCTGCAACTGTAGGCGAACGTGAGGTACTGGGGTGAGCTGGTGGTGGTGCTAAGGGCATGAGGTGGTGTTGTGGTGGTGGTGGTGGGTGGAGATGATACTGGAGTGGTGGTGAGGTTGTGAGGCGATGATGCTGTCGTGATACGGGCGGGTGTGAAGATGGGATGTTGGTGAAGATGATGCTGGAGTGGTGTGGCATAAAATGAAGGGGAAATGGAGAAGATGAGGCTAAGGGAAGAAGATGAGAAAAAGGAAAAATTAGCAGAAGGGGGGGGATTTCATGCATTAGAGAAGGGAAGAAGAGTGGGAGAGAGAGAGTATATGACATTTTGAATTTCTGATTCAGTTTTTAATTGAATGAGTTGGGCTTTTCATCGACGCACCTATAGCGTTTTTCTCTGAGTTGGCCACTCACGAAATAACTAGTTTATCTGGTGAAACCGTGAAGGAATTGTAACGCAATTGACTTGAAAATTCGACCAAAAATCGATTGCTCGACCGTGCTAATTACAAGGGTCATTACGGCACTGTCAAAAATTGACCAGAGATCGGAGATAGGTAGATTCGATAGAGGTATGTGATTAGTGCGTGGGTGATTTCACCTAGTTACAAAATTCTCGTCGAACGGTATTAGATCAATTTTTTTGTCATTTATGTACCATGTGCCTGTATTTGAAATTTCGAGATTTTCACGACAACCGAGAGTTGCCAATGTGTTGAAGATGCACAATGTGGCTTGAAAATAATCGACCACGAGTCAATTACACAAAAAACTTCTGAAAGCTACCCAGTAGATTAGGTCCTGCTAAAATCGTGCCAAGTTGAAATAAACCGTGAATTTAAACCCGATTTCAGAAATTGAAAGTTCTATCATGTCACGATTCATTTTGGAAACGTCGACTCATCCTTCGAAGATTTTTCTGCAAATCGAGATTTTTGGTGAAAAATCAAAGTAAGATTATTTTGGACTGACTGTTTTTTGTCACATCTTTGGCCATCAAGTTGGTTCAATTGACAAGGGAAAATCATGAGATGGACGAGGACACCTTGGCTGAATAGTTTGGGCTTCACTTGGATTGATTGGAAGGGGTATTGAATGAAATGGAAGAGCAAATGTCCAAATTCGTAGCTAGGGGGAGCAACTTTTTGGACTATTTGGGAACCTTGTTGGGGAAGCTTGAGGCAGGAAATTGCTGAGGATGACAACCAAGGCTGGGGGGCATGTGAGGTGTGAATTGGACAAGTGTTAAAGCTTGGAAGCCATTTGGGGTCCCCCTCTCTTCAGCAACTCCTTCTTCCTCCTTGGGACTTGCTTACTCCATTGTTGAGTCTTTAGAGAGCTTAGAAACCAGGAGAAACCGGCTAGCTCCCTCCCCTAGCTTGTTGACCGCCGCCCGAGCTCGCCGAAAGCCACCTAAGCTCGTTGTTGCCGCCCCTGCTTGCATGCCTATTCACGCATCTCCGTTGTGCTCATGCGCCAGCTTGCTCGTCCACGCGTCTGAGCTGCCTATGTCTATCCCTATAGAAGCCCCCACCGGAGCTCTACTGTCACCGTCTAGCTGCCAAAAGTCCCATCGTTGCTCGCAACAACACCTACCATCTCGTCTTGCCATCCCTAGCCGCTGTTGTTGCTCAGTTCAGCTTCTTTGGCCAGCAAGCAGAATTGAGCTTAGCAGCTTCGTGAAGCTTTTCTGAGCCCTTCTAAACCTCTGTTCATCGCTATGAACGCATCAAAATGCTAAACCGATGAGTTTACTTGCTAAACTCTACTTATGGAATTAATGATGCTTAAGGGATGATTAGTTTATGCTAATTAAGATTTAGGTGGTTACTTAGATTATATTAGTGATTTAATTATTCAATTGTGCATGTTAAATGGTTAGAATAGACTAATTAGAAACTAAATAGATTGTATTATTTATCTAAATAGGCTTGGAAATTTTCTAGACCCGTTTAGGTGGTTAGATTAGCATTGCCGGCCTAAGTGAGCAATTATGATTTTTAATTTGCATTATTTATTTAATTTTGATACTTATTTAATTATTTATTATTTTTTGAAAATTATATCGGGATATGATATTACTAGTATGAGTACCTAGAGGGGGGTGAATAGGTATACAAAAATTTCTCAACCTAGGAAGCTTGCACGATATTTAAACAGTTAATGATTCAATCGCAAGAGTTAAATATCAATCGAGAGACCCAAGAGTAAGGGAAAGAGAGAATTGAACACTCAAAAATTTCTCGGTTTATAGTGGTTCGGCTTGATCCAAGCCTACGTCCACTCTTTCTCGACCGACAGCCGATTGGCTGATTCCACTATAATCAAAGAGCTGTTACAGTGTTGATCTTCCTTGAATTCTAGGTGTAGATGATCTACCACACTCGCTCAAGGTGTCACCAAATACAAACACTCTATGTTTACAATTTCGCTCGAATGCCTCAAATAACAATCAAGGATCTTCGTACTCGAATTTTTCTATCGATCACACACTCAAAACAACTAGAACGTCTTCTTTTATACTCCTTTATGCCATCATAGCCGTTGGCACTTACCAAAGGAATTCCTCCAATCTACCCGTTGACGGAATCAATCAAGAAGATCATCCGAGCTATTTAAGGAATCTGATGATAGCCCATCAATCCCGTTTCGCCCATACAATCGTGATCTTGGTTTCCATGAATAGAACATTCCAAGATTATTTCGTCGACCAACGGATCTTCAATCGATCTTAGATAAGAATTAAAGAATCCGAAATGATTATCCAACCAAAGAATCTATTCCAGAGAATAGGATCGAATCCTCAACCATAAACCTCAGCTTTGGATTTCCTTCACACCGGATTAGAAAGACTCACAAATGGAGAATAGACTTAAGTCTTGAGTCTTGAGTCTTAAGTCTTGAGTCTTGAGTCTTGAGTCTTGAGTCTTGAGTCTTGAGTCTTGAGTCTCGAGAGAACAAAGTCTTTAGACTTTAAACTGACGGTCTCCGAACATCCAGACTTAGACTGAAAGAAACGTTTTGTCACCTTCAAAATATTCTGGAAAGATTTCTCCAACAATCTCCCCTTTTTGATGGTGACAAAACTTTCTTGAAGATTTGAACAACTTTGACCTGCAAAACATTTCTCAAGCAATATGGCTAACTCATAAAGATTAGTAAAACAACCAGACTCGCATCCACAGAAAATTGGTTAGTCTTTCATGAGAAACACCATATAACAACACTTGAATAAATGCAACCAAATAAGCATCACAATCCACAACAATTCAGTCAAATTCACACCCAAGTTCAAGTTCTCAAGTCATACTCAAAATAAACATAACCACAAAAGTCAAAGTTTAAAAGATGATGTTTGTTCAAATTGGTTTTCTCCCCTTTTTGTCAAGATTGAAAAGGGTGAGAAAGGAGTCATGTCTCTTGGGAATGCGCACGATCTGGAAATCCCCAATGGACTCGGACTACTCCTTCGAGTTTCTTCAGTCTTCTCTCGATGAGCTACCTCTTCTCCCTTGGCATTGGCTTGAAGTTGCGTAGCGAGGTCTTTGAGTCTATCTTCCAGAGAGACAAGATGCTTGTCCAAAGATTCTTCAAAACTTGGATTTCACAAATCCGTAACATATATCTCGGTTCCGCATTTCCGAAGAATATTCATGATGCTACGAAGATCTGCGTAATCATCCGTCTCGTGTACCGGCATTGACTTTCTCGATGAAGTGTATGCGTACGATGGCGCTTTTGAATGGACCGGCAGATTTGGAATCAATGCATCACCTTCTTCGTGCAAGTGAGAGACCCGAACTTCTTCCGGGTCTTCTCGGAGATTGTCTTAGATCTTCACCGACAGCAGATGAGGTGTAGACCTCTCTTGCTCGCTAACTCCCCGTCGTCTAGGACATCGAAAGGGGAAGAGTGATGATCATGCTCTTCATTTCCCTTTTCTCCGCACTGTCGCAGACTTTTCTTTTTCTCCTTCTTCAACTTCTTTCTCTTTCTCTCTCTCGTTCTTCTTCTTCTTTCTCCTTCTCTCTCTCGTTCTTCTTCTTCTCTCGTTCGCTGAAGATCTCTTTGATGAGACACGAACGTCTTGTTCTTGTCGCCGCGCTGGATAGTGGGATCTTCATCATCTTCATCTTCATCATCATCATCAAGGATGAGAGTTCTTCTCTTCTTCTTCGATGGGGCACCCATGGCCTCCTTTCCTTTCCTTTTTGAAGCAGCATCGGATCGAGATTTCACTTTGAATTTCTCCATTGCCTTGGAGAGTTCTTGCGACGCATCTTCATTAACATTTTCAACCCTACCACCATCTTTTCACACGGCGATCACAAAATGTATGCGGTAGTTCAATGTTCGATGTCTCAAGATCTTGGTCACCAGACATCAGATAAGGCAATTGTCCTTTGTCTTTTGACAATGCTCTGTACATATGGAAGAGAATAGTGTGCGGGAGAGAAAACTTCCGTCCCGAGTTGATCGCATACATCAACTTTGCTTCGTGAAGAGACACGAAGTCTTTGACGTAGACTTCGGTCCGAGACAGCTTAATCACAATCTTATGAAGCACGATGTTGATGGCCTTCATCCTCGAGTAGGTAATTTTCTTCTCTACATCCATATCTTTGACAAGATCCAGAGTAGTACGAGCAGGTGAGACTTTGATAGGGAGATAGCGTCCCGTTCAACTCCAACAATGTCCGCCAACATATTCACATCTACCACGTAGACTTTGTCTCGAACACCGAATGAAATTCTATTCGCATCCAAAAAGCTCGATTAGAATAGAAATAAGCGGTCGGGCCAAAGATACCCGTCTCAGAGTCGAAGCGAAAGTCTCAAGTTGAAGCAAATTCAACTTTTCTCTTAAGTTCACGTTGATGGAGTCCAGAAGTCAAAATCGACACTTCTAGGGTTTATCACCCCTCTTTTTAACAGCCTGAAATATACTTTCTCCCGATCCTTGGATTTAAACAAATCCATCCGATTTCCTCTCACCTTTGCTGCCACACCCATTCGGGTTTAAAATCAAGGAACATTTTGTCATCATCGTTCCCGTCAATTAGATTTTGTCCTGGCAAACGAGGATCACTCGGGAATGTTCTCAAGAGCCTCCACCGCCCTTCCTTTAGGAGCAATTCCCAATTCCTCCATTTTCCGCAGAAAAAGATACTCATTCCCATAATTTTTGTCCTTAAGGAAGTCATCTATATATTTTAACGAAGAACCGTAGGTTTTCAACGCACGATAAAGCTTATAGATGAAGGAGGGTCTTTGGACTCTTACTGGGTCGGCATCCTCGACTATCTCTTCTTCAAGATGTTGACTTGCACCTTGTGGGGTAGGAGGTGCTGAATGACGTGGAGGAGAGCGAATCGGACTTTGTCGCTGACTTGGTAAGTCTTCTTCCTCAGTGAGATCGAAATGAATCGGCCCTTTCTCCATTCTTTGTGGTCCCCGCTTGCTATTCTTGATGATTTCCTCGAAGACGACATCTTCCTTTGTCTATTGGAAGATTCCTTCACTTGCTTTTCCCAAGAAAAAATGACCACTTTCTCGACGACGAACAAGGAG
The DNA here is from genome assembly GCA_016097615.1 of Eucalyptus dawsonii. Taxonomy (NCBI): domain Eukaryota; kingdom Viridiplantae; phylum Streptophyta; class Magnoliopsida; order Myrtales; family Myrtaceae; genus Eucalyptus; species Eucalyptus dawsonii. The sequence continues at coordinate 84,352,898 of CM027873.1, read as the reverse complement.
TAGAAACAAGATCGGGAGGAGAGTGTCTTTTTAGGGTTTTGAAGATTTGGGCGAAGAAAAAGACAACCGTATATATATATATGTACCTCGGATTTGAAAAGAGAAGTTTAAATCGGTACAAGGAAGGTGTACGAACATATCGTTTCAAAATCAATAACTACCAAAATTAATTCCTTGAAAAATTTTCGAATTTTCACACAGATTATTACCAAACAAAAGATCGTACCTTTTCAAATAACTAAGCGAGAATTCGTACCTTTTCGAATAGGAACTTACAGCTTTAGCCATGAATGTTTGAGTCTCATGATTTAAAGTCCGAGAGATCGTAGTCTCGTAGTTGGTGAGTCTCTAGACTTTAACTTCTTCAAGCTTCAAAATGTTGAGTCTTGAGCGGATGAAGTCGAATTGATTTTTCTCCAAAGGCTTTGTGAAAATATCCGCTAGTTGACTCTTTGAATCAACAAATTGAATCGAGATTTCTCCATTTTGAATATGATCTCTAATAAAGTGATGTCGAATCTCAATATGCTTTGCTCTTGAATGAAGGATTGGATTTTTGGTGAGATTGATCGCGCTGGTGTTGTCACATCTGATTTCGTGCATGAGTCTTCAATGCCAAAGTCTTGTAGCTGTTGTTTTATCCATAGAATTTGCGAACAGCAGCTTCCAAGAGCTACATACTCGGCTTCGTCGTTGAGAGAGCTACGTTGCTTTGCTTCCTTGAGAACCAAGACACCGTCCCGTTTCCAAGCAGCTTGACAAGTTCCGTAGTGCTCTTTCTATCGACTCGAACCGGCCAGATCTCGCATCCGAGTATCCTAGAAGATTAAAGTCTCCCCTCTTTGGATACCAAAGACCGATGCTTGAAGAAGAGGCAACGTATTTGATAATACGTTTCACGGCAATGAGATGTGATTCTCTAGGATCTCGATTGAAACCTAGCACGATGCAAACACTCAACAAAATATCGTGTCTAGAAGCGTAAGATAAAGAAGTGAACCGATCATGCTCCCCGCATGCTTTTGATCTACTTTCTTCCCTTCTTCATCCTTGTCTATCTTCTGAGAGCATGACATTGGTATGTCAGTCTTCTTGCAATTTTCCAATCCAAATCTTTTGACAAGATCATTAGCATATTTTTCTTGAAAGATAAAAGTTCCTTCCTTCAATTGCTTTATTTGAAGGCCAAGAAAGAATGTTAATTCTCCCATCATACTCATTTCAAACTCATCCTGCATAGACTTAGAAAATTTCTTGCAAAGACTTTCATTAGAGGATCCAAAAATAATGTCATCAACATATATTTGAACGAGTAAAAAGCTTTTGTTTTCCTTTTTGATGAACAGAGTAGTATCTACTTTACCTTTGACAAATCCGTTCTGTAATAAGAACTTACTTAGTCTCTGTCGTACCAAGCTCGAGGTGCTTGCTTTAGACCATACAGAGCCTTTTTCACCAAGACCGAGTCCGGCTTCTTTGGGTCTTCAAATCCAGCGGTTGTTCCACATAAACTTCCTCTTGGATAAATCCATTTAGGAAAGCACTTTTGACGTCCATTTGGAATAACCTGAAATTTTTGTAACAAGCAAACGCAAGTAATAGACGAATAGCTTCTAACCTTGCAACTCGGTGCGTAAGTCTCGTCATAGTCTATTCCTTCTTCTTGCGTGTATCCCTTGGCCACGAGTCTTGCTTTATTGCGTACGACTTTTCCTTCTTCGTTCATCTTGTTCCCGAATACCCATTTTGCTCCAATAACAGCTTTTACCTTTCGGTTTAGATGTCAATTCCCACATCATTAATATTGAACTGTCTCGAGCTCCTCTTGCATAGCTTCGATCCAGCTTTCATCGATAAAGCTTCTTCTATGCTTTTTGGTTCAATTTCGTAGATGAGAGCAACAAGACTAGATTCTTCATGTCTTTTTGATCTCGGGTGCGGATTCCTTCATTGATTTCGCCAATAATGAGATCTTTAGATGACCGGATTTGTGTTTCCAAGCATCGGTTGATTTGCTTGGTTGATGATCTCTTTCTTTGTTTGAATCTTCATGAGCATCTTGATGATGGACTTCCGTAGTCCGAGATGCTTCTTGAGTTGAAGACTTTGGAAGGTCTAGAGTGAGTTCGATTCTTCATATTGAGTCTGGCGATTCATCTTGCGCTCGAGTCTTGGAATTTGACATTCATTGATTCTTCCACAGACCGGCTTTTCTTGTTATAGACTCGTAGGCTTTGCTTGATGTAGAGTATCCAAGAAAGATGCCTTCATCTGATCTTTCTTCAAACTTACCAACTCGATCATTTGCATTTTTCAAAATAAAGCATTTGCAACCAAATACATGAAAGTATGAAACACTAGGCTTCTTACCTTTGAACAATTCATAAGGGGTTTTCTCAAGAATAGGTCTTAGAAAGACTCTATTTATAATATAGCATGCAGTTGAAACAAATTTCAAATTTCAAAACCGTGAAGAAATTTTGCTTTCAATTAAAAGTGTTCTAGCCATTTCTTGAAGAGATCTATTCTTTCTTTCCACAACTCCATTTTGCTGAGGAGTGTATGGAGAGGAGAATACATGTTTAAAACCAGATTCATCACACAATTTTGTGAAATCTTGATTTTCAAATTCACCTCCATGATCTGTTCTTATACTTGAAATAGCACATCCTTTTTCATTTTGAACCTTTTTAGCAAATTTCTCAAAGTATGAAAAGGTTTCGACTTATTTGCAAGAAAATATACCTGTAAATCGAGAGAAATCGTCTACAATTACTAGACAATACTTCTTACCTCCAATGCTCGGGTTCTTGTTGGTCCGAAGAGATCCATATGAAGCAACCGCAGTACATGATTAGTAGATACATGATTTGTTTGCTTAAATGAATTTCTTACCTCGCTTCCTGCATGCATGGAGTGCATAAGTCGACTTATGGTAAGGCAATTTAGGTAGACCTCGAACAAGCCGCTTAGAAGAGATTTTGGCTAATTGCTTCTTGTTGATATGGCCAAGCTTTTCGTGCCATAGAACTGCTTCATCTTGAATTGAGATTAAGCATTGTTCTTCATTTGGCTTTACATCAAGGAGATAGATGTTTCCATGCCTTTGACCCATGAAAGACCGAGTCGAATCTTTGCTAATTCCAGAACATATGCCTTCTTGAAAGGAGATCTTGTAACCAAAGATCACACAAACCGGCTAATGCCGAGTAGATTGTAGTTGAGTCCTTCCACTAGAGAGACATTGCTTATTGTGAGATTTCCAATTTTTACAGTCCCGAATCCCACAATACTTCCTTTGCTATTTCCTCCGAAAGAAACTTTTCCACCATTTACTTGAATAAGCTTAATGAAACAATTTGAGTCTCCTGTCATGTGTCTTGAGCATCCGCTGTCAAGATACCATTTTATCTTCTTTTTGACAGAGACCCGCATTCAAAAGAGAGTCTCAAGCTTTCTTTGGTACCCAAACTTTCTTGGGTCCTTTGGTGTTAGTAGGATGAGCATTATTAGGCCATACTCTCTTAACAGCTTCCATACCATAGGACATTCTTTTTCAAAATGATCCCGATCAAGTTACACTTAGAACACCTTAAAGCATTTCGACCTACGACTTTACAAACACTCTTTGAAATGATTTTTATAAGCCTCTTTTGATGGTCTTTTCTTAATTCTTTCTTTTACTTTTGGAAAATCAATCAAGGGATTGTTTCCGCTGTCATACCTAGACCAGACTTATTAAAGTAAGGTCTTTGGACTGAAAGCACTTTTTCAAGCTTTTCGGATCCTATCGAAAACTTCTTTGAAATATTTGATAAGTCTGTTTTTAAGAAGACATTTTCTTTCAAAAGATCATCTTCTTTTTCTTTAAGAGCAGAAACATTTAGGTCTAGACTTTTAACTCTTTCTTCTAAAATAATTTCCTTTTGTTTCAGAAATGAGTTTTCCTTTTTAAGTTCGGAAATTCTTTTGAGAGAAGTCTTGAGACCGAAACACACGCTCATCAATATATTTAGAGACTTTGACAGAATTTTAAAATTACTTACCTCAAATTCACTCGTTCGAGTCTCGATCCAGAACCGAGTCCGAGTCTGAATGTGCCATCAAACATATGTTGGCGTATTCATTATCACTCTCTTCACATTCTCAGTATCACCTGTGTTTCGGCTTTGAGAGCCTTTCGAAACTTCTCAGCCTTTTCCTCTTTTCTTTTCGAAGAGGACAAGCTTGGGTCCGATGTGTCCCTTCTTCTTACATTCGAAGCAAACTACATCTCTATTTGGTTCCTCATCATCAACGTACTTGGTCTGCGCTGTCTCGAAAACTTTGTTTCTTTGGGTTGAACCTTCCGCCTTTTCTATTCAGCTTTCTTGAATCTTCTTATCATAAGGGCGAGCTCCTCATCATCCATATCATCTTCGTAATCTGCATCATCGAATCATCATTTGATTTTAGTGCAATAGATTTCTTACCTCTTGGATCTTCGTCTTCATTAATTCGTCCACTTCGTAAGACCGAAGAGTTCCAATTAGCTCGTCTACGATAATGGCATGATTCTTTGCGTCTCTCTTATTGAAGTCTTTATATGATTCCAATCCTTGGAGAGTCCACGCAGTAAGCTTGTTCACCTTCATGGGATCAGAAATTTTTTGTCCTTGGTTCTCAAGACCATTGACAATATCTGTAAAACGACTAAACATGCCGCTTATAGATTCTCCTGGTTTCATTTTGAAGGCTTCATATTGACCGAGGAGAATATTGATTCTAGTCTCCTTCACTCGATCTGCTCCTTCATAGGTGATATGTAATCTATCCCATACTTCTTTTGCTGTAACACAAGAAGATATTCTGTTATATTCAGTTGGAGACAAAGCACAATATAAAGAGTAAATTGCTTTTGCATCGAGTGCTTGTCTCTTGTTTATTTCTTCCGAGGCATTCCGCCGGCTTCAACAGCTTTCTTTTCCTCTTTCGTAGACCGATGCAACAAATAGAGTGATTCCTCTTTCCACAACATCCCATTCCGTAGGATCCTTGGATCGTAGGAAAGCTTTCATCTTGTTCTTCCGTATGTTGTAATCCTTTCCGTCAAAGTAGGGAGGTCTGGTATTGCTTTGCCCCTCCATCGCCCCGGTGCTAGCATACTAGCCATGGATCTTTTACTCAAGTAAAACACTTCAAACAAAGTAAGAACACGGGCTCGATACCAATTGATATTACTAGTATGAGTACCTAGAGGGGGTGAATAGGTATACAAAAATTTCTCAAGCTTGCACGATATTTAAACAGTTAATGATTCAATCGCAAGAGTTAAATATCAATCGAGAGACCGAGTAAGGGAAAGAGAGAATTGAACACTCGGTTTATAGTGGTTCGGCTTGATCCAAGCCTACGTCCACTCTTCTTCGCACCGACAGCCGATTGGCTGGATTCCACTATAATCAAAGAGCTGTTACGTTGTTGATCTTCCTTGAATTCTAGGTGTAGATGATCTACCACACTCGCTCAAGGTGTCACCAAATACAAACACTCTCTCGCTTACAATTTCGCTCGAATGTCTCAAATAACAATCAAGGATCTTCGTACTGAATTTTTCTATCGATCACACACTCAAAACAACTAGAACGTCTTCTTTTATACTCCTTTATGCCATCATAGCCGTTGGCACTTACCAAAGGAATTCCTCCAATCTACCCGTTGGACGGAATCAATCAAGAAGATCATCCGAGCTATTTAAGGAATCGATGATAGCCCATCAATCTCGTTCGCCCATACAATCGATCTTGGTTTCCATGAATAGAACATTCCAAGATTATTTCGTCGACCAACGGATCTTCAATCGATCTTAGATAAGAATTAAAGAATCCGAAATGATTATCCAACCAAAGAATCTATTCCGTAGAATAGGATCGAATCCTCAACCATAAACCTCAGCTTTGGATTTCCTTCGTCACGGATTAGAAAGACTGTCAAATGGAGAATAGTCTTGAGTCTTAAGTCTTAAGTCTTGAGTCTTGAGTCTTGAGTCTTGAGTCTTGAGTCTTGAGTCTTGAGTCTCGAGAGAACAAAGTCTTTAGACTTTAAACTGACGGTCTCCGAACATCCAGACTTAGACTGAAAGAAACGTTTTGTCAGCTTCAAAATATTCTGGAAAGATTTCTCCAACACTAGTTCTGTATAAAAACTAGTTGGTTGTTTATAAAGGCGTGTCTTGGTTCTAAATCATCATCACCTATGCCTCAAAGTCTCTATGCTCATCCTTGGTCACCCAATAAAAAATTACCTCTAATTTCCCATAATTAAATCCTTTTTGTCTAAAAATTGTTTTTCCGCAAAATTTCGGACTCAACAAAATTTCGATGAAAGATGAGATGGCGTTCAATAAATAAATCGTTACATGCTCGAACGTTCGATTCTCGAAACCGAATTAAATTTCGTGGTTAAAATCAATCAAACGTGACTTTAGTACAACCTAATCTATCGGGTAACTTTTAGGGGTTTTAGCGCGTTTGACCCGTTATCAGTAATTTTCGATCCACGTTTGTGCATCTCCGAATCGTCGACGACCTTCGATTGTCATGTAATCGCAAGGGTTCAATTATGTGTCCCGAATGTAATATCGATGGAAAATTGGGTTATTACCGTTCGACGCGAATATCGTAATCATATGGAACCACCTGCAATTCGACTACGTACTTCTATCAAATCGGCTTATATCCATTTGCTAATCGATTTATAACAGTGTTGTATTGGCCCTTGCCGATTATTATGGTCAAATAGTCGATTTCTAATCGAATTCTCTAGCCTATTACGTTTATAACCCTTAACGGCCTCACATAATAGATCAGTTAACTCGTGAGTGATCAGTTCTGAGTAAATAACCATAAGCACGTCAACGAAACAATCATTTTATATATTCGAAATGAGGCTAAATTTCGAGATGTCACACCTGATCAAGTCAATCCTTCAGTGCAGTCAATCAAGCTTTGATTAATTCTCACTCAAATTTTGAAATTTACAAGTCTATGGTTTCAATATGTATAAACTACTTCAATGTACCCTGTTTGGTTGCTAGAAGGTGGCCATTGGGTATATTATATAACACCTATAATATTAGGAAACCTGTAAGGTTTGGAATTGCACCTAACCACGTTGACGTAAGCTGCTTTGGAATTGTTGACCATTAGAGTCAATCCTGAAAATCTTGACTTGAAATATTCAATTGGAAGTGTAGAATGGTCGGGGATCATCTGATCAGATACTATTGAGGACGATATAAATATGAAAAACACATAAGAATTCACATTTCATACGTAATGAATAGTAGAAAGAAATTTATAGCGGGTTTTCTCCTCGTAATTAGAATTGAACACACTCCAAAAGAAAAAGATTCAGAGGCCTAACCTAATTAATTCAGTTCACAATATTTTGACTAACAAAGGATAAATATGAAAAAGATTATGATACCACTTAAATGCCCAAGAATTTCCCTTGTGAATTCTTTTCTTCCTTTTCGGCTATGAGGTCCGACTCAATGTTAAAGGGAGAAGTACACTATCAGTGTCATAACTTATGTACGGCGCTTACTTTGGTATCAAAAGTTTCCATCAAATCACTTAAGTGTCAAATCGGAAAATAAAACAATCACTTTGGTACTACCGGCGAGATATTCTGGCCAAAATGATTACATGGCTTTTATATTAGAAAAAATTTGACAATTCTTAAGACTGTCCACGGTGGATGACATAAAATGACGTCGTTTTTCTTTCTTCATAAGAAACGACATTGTTTTACTAATCCACGTGGATCACTTACAAAATGATCGTCGTTTTGTAAAATAGAAGAGTGGATTTACTGTGGCCAAAAATGGCGTTTCTATATGGTTCTCACTCGACGCCGCCGGTAGCTTGCTCACCCACTATCGTTTGCTTGCCCCCCATCACTCGGCCACCGTTGTAGTTGCGCCGTCGTTCGCGTTTGTTCACTAGTTGTATCCCCAACTCTCACTCACTCATGTTTGTCATGTTCTCTACGTGGGTTAATTTAGTGAAAAATTTAGGATTCTGATGGGCAAGTTAGGGCGTGAAGGGCAAATTGAGGGCTCCGCTCAGGGGGAAAGTGGTGGGGAACGAATTGAAAAATTGAGGGTTCCGTCATTTGTTCACTTTCTTTTGTGGGGACTGAATAGAAAAATAGGGTGTGGAGGGGAAAATGGGGCTCGACTCGGAGGGAAATAGTGGTGGGACCGAATTTGTTTAATTAATTGGACTGCTTTTGTGGGGGAAACAGTTGGGGACTAAATGTGATTGAATTGAAAAAATGATGGTGGGAACCTCACTTTGTTTATTCAATTCGGTTTCTTTTGTTTTTGTGAAGGCATTGAATGAGGGAGATTAGTCGTATTTGTTTCTTGACAACAAAACGACAAGAACCTGCATGTGAAGTTGCTAATTATGTCATGCGGTCCCAATAAGCAATGACTCTTTTCTTTTCTTTTTCTCATTGGGTGCAGCATCGACATGGACATGAATTAAGTAGGCGTCATTGTTTGCTTTGGTGGAGAGTTTCTTATTGGCATCGAGGATTGGGAATATCCTGGTGGAAATGAAGGTACTATCTATGTCAATGTTTGGAAGCCATTATATATTGATTTTCTGAGAGATTTGGTGTATTTTTTATGATGCAAAGTGCAAAAACTACATTACTATGTTCCTAGGAAGGAATTGAAGGATGGCTTGGGATTTTTTAATGACGATAATGGTATTAAGATATTATTTACCATTATCTTCACGGTGAAGAAGCTAAAATATATGTTGAGTATTATAGTGATGGTGAGGATAAGGATGATGATGAGGATGAGGATGGGGATGAGCAGACCACCATCGAAGAAGTGAGGGATCATATTCAAGCAAGTAATTAGGTTGGGGATGAGTTTAGGTTAGATGAAAGGAAAAATGAGAGGGAGAGAAGTCATATTAATAGAGATGAACAAACATGGAGATGTCCTAAAATCTTGGGTGAAGATTTGGGTGAAGACGTGGGCGATGAAGAATTCTTTGGATTAGAATGGGAAATTGTTTTATCCAGTGAATCGGAAGATGAATATTTGGTTTTAGTAAATTTTCCAAGTGACGAAGATGATGATGAATGCGCACAGTCAAGATAAAAACAAAGGGAATTTAAAAAAAAACTTGTAGCTTTAGCAAAGATGCCCGAGCCAGTAAATAGGGGTGGAGCTCTAGTTGAAGGTAATAGAAGTGAAGATGAAGAAAGCTGCAGCGATGAAGTTGCTAATTTGGAGAATGAGTTTGACAATGATGATGAAAAACTTGCTCGTCGAAGCAAAAATAAGTGCCCTTGCTATGATCCAACTGTTGATAAACCTGTTTTATCTGTGGGCATGAGATTTGACGATGTCAAACAGTTCAAGGAAGCTGTCATGAAGAACTTCATTGGTAAACAAAGGAGCGTTCAATTTATTCGCAACATAAAAGAATTTGTGAGAGCTAAGTGCTCATAACCCAATTGTTCATGAAGGCTCTATGGCGTGCTGAGTAAGAATGGGTCATTCTAAATTAAATCATTCTAGGAGAAGCATACTTGTCCAATTATCTTTAACAATAAAAGGGTAACAAGTGTTTGGTTATTGAAGCATTTTTTCAACACTATCAAAGTAATGCCCGAGATCAAGAGTCATCAATTTGAACAATTAGTGAATGAGCAAGTATGGGTTAATGTGTCCAAGAATCAATGCAAGAGAGCTAAGATGAGGGTGATGAAAATATTGATGGGTGAGTATAAGGAAGAATATGCACAAGTATGGGATTATGCTGGCGAATGCATGTTTCAAAACCCATCTAGTAGGGTATATGTAGAGGTTGTGGAGAGGCCACTTCCTGATCTTAGGCTTAGATTTGATAGATTTTATGTCTATTTTGATGCATGCAAATAAGGCTTCTTGACTAGTTGTAAAAGAGTTATATGATTGGATGTATGCTTTTTAAAGGGTTTATGCAATGGGGAGTTGTTGGCTGCTGTGAGGAGAGATGTCAATAATTAAATATTTCTGATAGCTTGGACGGTAGTAAAGATAGAGAACAAAGATATTTGGTCTTAGTTCCTAAAAAATTTAATAGCTGACCTTCAGATAATCGATGGGGGAGGATAGGCATTGATGAGCAACTAACAGAAGATAATTTTATTGTCAATTAATTCACTCCCTTTTAATATTAATCACTTGCATATTTTCTTTGACTTGTATTTATTGGTTTGAATTTTTGTAGGGACTTATTCCTGCATTGGCTGAGTTGATGCCACATGTTGAGCATAGAATGTGTGCGAGGCACATATATACAAACTAGTCAAGGAACTTCAAATGAGATAGATTGCAGAAGCAGTTATGGTAGATATCAAAGAGTACCAACATAGCTAATTTCAGATTAGCCAAACAAGGATTATTGCAGTTGACAAAAAAAAATTTTAATGCACTCTTCCAGATAAAAGCTAAGCACTGGTGTCAAGCTTTCTTCAGCAAAGAGTTCAAATGTGATATTATTGATAACAACCTCAGTGAACCTTTCAATGGCAGAATTTTAGAGGCCAAGTGCAAACCAATCATCATCATGCTTGATGATATTCGAGTTATGATGATGACTAGACTGCATAGGCAAAGAGATGAGGCTACGAAATGGACTAGAAACTGTGGCCCTAGGACTGTGAAGAGATTAGATGCAAACATTGTTGCTAGTAGGTTCTGCCATCCAGTTTGGAATGGAGATAATGGATATGAGATTATTCAAAATCAGGATAAGTATGTTGTCAACCTGGATAGAAGAAAGTATTCAAGCCAAGTCTGGCAATTGAATGGAATTCCCTGTGCCCATGCCATTTGTACTATTCAGATGAAGCAAGAGACCCCAGATGATTATCTACATGATTAGTATAAAAAAAGAAAAAAAAAACCTCATACATTGCTTCAAACCAATTCATGATACAGCCTATCAAAAGCAGCAAATTTTGGGAGCCAACAAATCATGAAAGCCCTCTACCTTTGCCATTGAAGAAGCAAATAGGAAGGCCAAAGAGGAGACGAAAAATGCAGCAGGAATAGGCATTAAGTCAGAGGATGAGTAGGACTAGGGAAAAGATAAAATGCTCCTATCTCCACAAGGAAATGGCACAATAAGAAAGGTTGTGAGCTGAAAAAATAACATCAACAACAAGCTGATTTAGTGCCAAGGATAGGACCTATTGAAGAGCTTCTTCTTAGGCCCATTGAAGGGAGGACAGAAGGCCCTACTGTAATGCCTACTGAAAGGCAAACAAGCCCTGTTGTAAGCTCAAATGTAGGAATAGGGACTGGAACAGGTAGGACAGCAACAACAACAACTGAGTCCACTATTGAGCAAACGAGAAAAAAAAAATCTTTTAAGTTGTACATCGCTGTGTTTGTCTTCTTTTATGGGCTAAAATTTAAATTTGTTATGCGTTTCTCAGGTGAGAAGATGAGCAACTGCACAAGTTGCAGAGGTTGCTCCCCCAGTTACTGTTGAAAATGATGCACCATAGTGAACAAGAAGGGCTTTTTGAAAAAGATTAAGGCAATATGGTTATGGGATTTACACAAATAAATGTATTGTAATGACTATTTTGAATGTAAGATTTGTAGACCTCATGCATTTAATTTGTTGTACTTCAATTCATTTGGTTGACAATATCGCTATGTTCTTGTAGCCTGAGAGAACTTTGGAGATACTTCTCTCTCAAGGTGGGCCAACTCAAGAATTAATGGCGCAACCAAAAAAGAGTGCTCTAAAGAAGAAAGCAGCAGGTATAGCTGCAAAATAGCCATCCAAAAAGAACCCAGCACCAGTTTCATCTCAATTAGCGATTGGGAGCAATAGTGATGATATGGACCAACACATAACATGTGCTAGAACAAAAATAGCCGCTGTCAAGAACATGGAAAAGGAGGTGACAAAAAGCCTAGTTAAAGAACTTGCACATTTAGTTCGAAAGAGTGCTCGGATTATGAATCAATTCAAAGCTCTAAGACGAAAAAGAGATCGAGGTGTTGTCCATATTGACTTATGAGAGGGTGCTGGACATGGTCTCTTTTTATTTGGTGATGTGGATATGGTCTCTCTTTTTATGTTTTCTTTTTTTAGGAGGGTGCTAGATATTATTTCATTGATGATAGTTACCGCCTATATATTGCAATTTTTTTTTTAAGAGGGTGTTGAACCTTCAGTGATTAGGGAGTGAAGTTAGACATGTTTATTTTTTTTATTTATAAACAATAAATCAATGTCAATGACAATAGTTGTTTATGTTATTTTTTCTTGGCTTGGTTTTGGCTAGTAATGCTAGCAAGACAGTTATATGCTATATATTTTTTTCCTGTTTGGGTAATATTCTTATGAGGTTGATATTATTTTTATATTTATATGTGTGCATATAGTGTTACTAATTGAAGTTGTGGATACTATTGCGGGGTTCTGGTTGTATGTGCAGGTGCAAGAAAATTTCCCGATTTTAGGTATTGGTGTATCTTGTTGCATCAACACTTGTATGGGCTAGTGCAAGAAGATGCATCAACAACCCAACTGGTGCAAGAACAAGATTTCTTGGCGAAATAAGACGCAAGATGCACCATGACTGGTGCAAGTTTGAAACTTGGCACTCAAGCGATCATTATTTATAACTTGTGCAACATAAATGATCACTTTATAATTGCGACTAGCACTTAAATGATCACTTTTATAAAAACTTGGCACTTAAGCGATCACTATTTACAACTTTTGGCATTGAAATGGTCAATCGTGAATTTGCCACAATTCCTTAATTTCGCCATGGTTTGCAGTTGCAACAAACCAACAAACCAGCAAACCATTACAATGATAAAAATGCAGCAACTATTCTATTTTAATCAAAAACTAATCAAAACAAACATTGACAATACACAATTAAACAATAAAACTTTTAAGTGCTCGGAATTAATGCATTCTAACTCCAACATTCCATTTCGCCATGGTTTGCAGTTGCAGCAAACCAGCAAACTAACAAACCATTACCAAATAAAAAATGCAGCAAACAAACAATTATATTTGAAGTAAAAACTAACCAAAACAAACATTGACAATATAAAACTAAACAATAAAACTTTCAAGTGCTCACAACTAATGCATTCTTACTTCAACCTTGCATTTCTACCATAAATTACAACAAAACCTTATGCTTCATACAAAAATTGCAGCAAACTAAAAACATATTTTACTTATAAATAATCCAATATAAGTGCATATTCCATGTCTTCGACTATGGTAGATATACAAACTTTTTCTCATTACTCACTTCACATTTGAATAAATTACCTAAGAGAATAAGAACACAATCAATGTTTGATAAAAGTTTCTTTTAATTTTCAACTTTGAAACCTCCCTCTTCAAATAATTGACCAGAAATGTTAAACCCTTCATTTGAGCTTGCACTGAGTCGACATCCTCCAACTCGTCCATTAACGCAGGTAGAGGTTGATTTCGGCCTTCAAGTAACTCCAGATCACCTCTGTCGCTCGATCAGAGAATTTTCTATCAACCCATTTGAAATATTTGCACTTCGAGCATTCTCTCTATCTACTGCACCCATGGAATCTTCTCTCGGGATTCAACCGAGTCCAAGATATTCTTCTCAGACTTGATAACCTATAATAACAGTAACACTCACCATCTAATTTGTTTTTTTTATAGGAATGCGAGCCACTGCTGAAGCTTATGCCCTTCATTTGCAAAAGCGAGCTAATAACTTTGGGATAAAATTGAAGTATGCACTCGAATTGGTCGAATTGGGGATTTAGGGTTTTCAATTTCCAATTCTGCTCGAATTTGGAGATTTAGGGTTTTTTATTTGGGGGAAAAGACGTTGAACAGCATCGTTTTGTTGTTTGCATTCTGATTGTATTCTTCGGCGATCCACGTCGGCTTCAAATATTAATAAAAAAAACTGTTACGTCAGATTTCTGACCAACTAGATCAACGTTGGCACTGAAATGAGCATTTTTCAAAAAATTTGGCACTTAAGTGATCCGACTGAAACTTTTGGCATCAAAGTGAGCGTCGTACACAAGTTATGGTACTAATAGTGTACTTCTCCCCAATGTTAAACGTAGCTCGGACCTCTTCCAGCGACTTCCCCTTGACCAAATTGACTAGTCTTTGGAAAAAGCCAGCCCAAGAGCGTAGGCATGTCCAAGCAATTGGCAGCCAGCATGATGAGGTCATAGAGAAAGTCCATCAACATAGTCATCCTCCCACGCCTTCACCGCACTCCTGTCGTTAATGGCAATCTCTTCCTTTTCTTCTCTTCATAGTGTGCTCCACCTTGCACCAATCAAAGACCTCTTTAAGCATTGCCAAGTGCGTTGATGAGATGCAGAGGGAGTCATAGCCTCCTTGGGCCACTCCACGTCCTCCATGAGGTAGCTGAAGAATCTCTACGGCCGCAGGTCCTAAGCCGCTACAGCCTAGTCCCTACCTCACACTCCAATGACAAGATTTGTTTTATCATCTAGGCTATGGATGTGAAGACCAGATTACATGGAAGCTCGCAGAAAACTATAGTCTTATGAATAGTCATATTAAGTCTAGAATTTGGTCTATCTGTGGTCCTGTCACAAAACATTTGACATGTAAGTGGTGGGATTTAAACGTTAACCTCTAAAATATGAGTTAAACACCTCCTAATGCCCTTATCAACCGACGCCAACCTTAAAGTTACCAAAGATGTTATTTGTTTTCGATTTAGTGAACAAGGCTAGGAAATAGAATAAGTAATGTAAGATTTTTTTTTTTTTTGAGAAGTTGATTCCGATATTTAGATGTTTATACTGGGAGTTACTATGAATTATTGAAAAACCAAAAATTTTTGTAAGTATTCAAATAAAATCTAGATGTATATATATATTATTAATCCAAAGGTATAGATGTGGATACACAACTATTTAGAGAGGCATGGAACAACTTGCAAGTCCAGGCCCAATGAACTGATTAAGTATATGGTTAGAAACCTGTTTCTTAAAGAATAGAGGAATATGATTTTCTTGGTCAAATATAGGAACGTGAATTAGGAAATTTTCATTTGCACTCTCTTGGGACTCTTATTGAAAGGGGTGCAAAAGTTCATCTTTTAAATAGGATCTGATGAATGTTCGAAGAAAAAAAAGCATGTGACAGATCGATTGCATTATTGAAGTAAGTAAAATCAGTTGATCGAACATTGCCATTTTGGGCAAAAACAAAATTCCTTGTTAAGGGATGTCACGCCCCAAACCTTGAGCATGTGCCCATCCCTCAATGGTCAATAAGATTTGCAACTTCGCAGGACGAGTCGCCGATCCTTTCATTTTATTGCACATGCGGAAACGAATAACAAATCCCCTGATGGTAACCATCTCGGGATAGAAAAGCAGGACAACAGATTCACAAACAAAACATGCTTTATATACACACTAAGTCATGTACCAAAGTCTATAACCAAAAGACTTCAAAAAACTGCCTCTCAAAAAGAAACTGTCCTATTTGACCTACACTTCAAATCATCTCAGCTTGGCTCCAAGTCCTCCACCCTACGTTCTTGAAAAGTTAAAGCCCACGACAAGATGAGATATAAATCTCAGCAAGTTCATGCTATAAATCTCAATTAGGAGGGTAATACACCTAGAAGCATCCTAACCACACAATCATACAACCATAGAGACTTACCCCATCTCAAATCTCCCTGCAGGTCAGCATAATTCATATCACAGATAGTCACAAAAACATGAGCAGCAAATAAGCTCATCAACTGGAATGCTACACTCAATTTCAACCAAGTACAGGGGTCCTGATTATAAGGCAAAATTGTTATGACACGTCTTATATCGTGCCACACAATTTTTTTTTCCATAATCAGGGCGTTCAACTCAATTAATCATGCGTTCCTAGTTTTGATTTCGGCTTATAGCACGGCCTACTCGTTGTTCAGCGGTCTTTTGGCATAGCCAGGCGTCGTCTCACCCGATTGAACACGGCTATGTCTTTCCTAGACGGCTTTCTCAAAGGAGCATAGGTCCAGAATCAACTGCGACCATCTTCCGTTGTCCAAGGGCATCTCATATAGAGGTAACATCCAGCTTAATATCCCGGGACAGGTTCTTTTAACCAACACAAGATAACTCAATTATGGCCAAGGACACTGTGCATTGCATTTAAATGTCAATTAAAATAATGCACTTGGCTCATTTTTCTCGTATTAAAAACACTCGGTGAAAATAGTTGTGTGTGGATACACGGTCAGATCGAACCAAAAAAATTGATATCCTCCAATTTAAAATCTCACTGTTTATATATTATATAAAACTATTTTTGGTGTTAAAACTCAACACCCGAATTTTCTAAATAAATATCAAAATTCACAAATTTTGGAATAAAAAATCAAAATTCCAATCGATTACTCAATTTGAATAAAATAACACCCAATTGCATAAATCAACACACCATCGCAATTAGCATGAAATTCGTCACCAACTATCCTACTAATTTTCGAAAATAATAAATAATTAAATAATTACCAAAATTAATTAAATAATTCAATTTAAATTCTAAAAATACTAACTTAGGCTGTAATTGCTAAATTAACCACCTAATTGGGTCGGGAAAATTCCGAATCTATCTAGATAAATAGCACATCTAATCTAGGCCTTAATTAATCTAATCTAACCACCTAACATGCATAATTGAATAATTAAATCACTAATCTAATCTAACTAGCCACCTAATCCCTAATTAACTTAAACTAAACACCCCTTAAACACCATTAGCACCATAATAAGAGTTTAGTGCATAAACTCATCGGTTTAGCGCAAAAACTAGTTCATTGCGACGACAGCGAGACGACAGCCAAAACCTGAACTTTCGACGGCACCAACGGAGGCTCGGACTAGGCCAAAAAGACCTTGCAAGCCTGCGGCGAAACTATTGGGCTCGGTAGAGCGGTTGAGAGAAAAATCGAGCTGGCAAGCTGACTTCAGTGGAGATGCCGTGGACGTGTGGGGCGGTGGAGATGGGCGTTGAACGTTGACTCGGTTGCTGCTAGACAAGGAGCCGCGTGAATGAATAATTCGTGGAGATGGGACCGATGGTGGAGCAGACGAGTGGTAGTTGCTTCGGTGGGGTTTGCGAGTCAACATCGGGCTTTGCTGGACGCTGTAGTTGACCAGGCGTGGGGATGGTAGCAAGAGAGAGAAGCAGCTTTAAGCGGTTATGGGATGGAAATCCGGTTGACTTCGTGGCAGGCGTGGGGTCTTTCAAATGTGCTGGCAGTTGCAAGGGAAACGATAGAGACGGTGGAGGGAGATGCGAGGAGTTGGGGTGTGGCGGTCAATGAGAGGGAGAGAAGAAGTGGGCAGACGGTCTTGCGGACGTGTGGCGATGGAAAGATAGGGCAGTAATCTCGATTAATGGACGTCTATGGCAAAAGAAAATGAAAAGAGAAGAGAAGCAGAGCTAGATACGGTGAAGCAGAGGCTCGCGCGAAGGAGGAGGGCGGCAAATCGGTGTGCTCGAGAAGCTGGGAGAGAGGGGGCAAAAAGTCAAAGAAACTATCTCAATTAATCAATGTTTGGTCTCCCTAGTCTCCAATCTTATCCCTCTTGTCCCCAAATACTTTCTTTCCTCTAAAATCCCATAAATAACAAAGTGGAGGCCAAAAGTTGCAGCCCCACACCAAGCCTCCGATTTTCCTTAATTGGACTTCCATTTCTTCCCCAAATTTTTCAATTTGATATCCAATTTTGCTACGGAGGAAGCCCACACAATTTCTGCAATTTCCTTTCACCAAATAGCTCATTAAAGAGGCCAAAAATCCCTTCAATTTGGCTAATCCGAATTTCCTTCTTCTTTTTTTCCGAATCATTCAAATTGATTTTCCGTAAAATTCCGAACTCGCTGAAAAATCTTCGAAGGATGAGTCGACGTTCTTAAAATAAATTATAACATAAGAACTTTCAATTTCAAATCGGGTTCAAATTCGCACTTAATTTCAATCTGGCGTGATTTTAACATGACATAACCTACTGTGTAGCTTTTATGAATTTTAGTGCAATTGACTCGTGGTCAATTATTTTCGAACCACATTGTGCATTTTCGACACACTGGTAACTTTCGGTTGTTGTGAAAATCTCAAGATTTCAAATACGGACACAAGATACATAAATGACAGAAAAATCGATCTAGTGCCATTCGACAATAATTTTGCAATTAGGTGTGATACACTAATCGCATGCCTCTATCGAATAGACCTATCTCCGGTCTCTAATTGATTTTGACGGTACCACAATGACCCTTATAGATTAGCATGGTTGAGCAGTCGATTCGTGATCGAATTCTCAAATCTATTGCATTTAGATTTCTTAGGTAGCGCATGCAAACGTTTCTGTTTCTCATGGTTTTTGTTCTTTTGTTCCCCGGAACAAAAAAAGAACAAAAACCTGTTTGCTAACGCCACATTGTTTTTTGTTCCCCGGAATAAAAACTTAGCCCGGAATGGTTTGAACGAGCGAAAACAAGAAGCAAAAAGTTGCTTCTTGTTCCGAAACAATTTAGAAATAAACTGATTTTCTTTTTTAATTTTCTTTATTTCCTTTTCTTCTTCGACCACCGTCAACCGCCGGAGCCGCCCCGCCGCCGCTGCCGCCGCGCCGGTTGCCCCCCGCCTTCTTGCCGCCGCCACTTGATCGCTCGCCACCGCCCAGCCTTGCTGTCGCTGTCGCGCAGTCGCCACGCCGCCGCCCGCCGGTCACCCACTTGCCCCGCCCTTTCGTCTCCAACCGCGGTCTCGGGCTGTCGCCCGCCGCCCGCGCTTATCGCTCGGACGCCAAGCCCACTAACCGCCGCCACCGACGACCACCGGTGGTCGCGGCCGCCCGTCCGCCCAGCTCGCCATCCGTTGCCGCCCGCCCGGGCCGCTGCACGCTGGGTGGCCAGCCCGCGCCCGCCATCGCATCGACCGCGGCCGCCGACCATCATCACGGGCGCCGGAAGCCATCGGCCGCGGCGACGCATCGCTGGCGCTGGCCACGGCGGGTCGTCGGCTGGATGGCTTCAGCGGCGCCAGCCCAGTGATGGTCGGCGGCAGCCCGGTCGCGGCGGTGGCGGCATGGCGGGCCAGCCCGGGCGGCTAGCGGGCGGCCGGAGGCGACGGCGGCGGCAATCCGTCGGCAAGATTAAAAAATGAATAAATACAAAAAAGAAATGTTGCGTTTGCAAACGCATTTCTATTCTTTTTCTATTCCAAGAGTAGAAATTTTGTGTCGTTATCAAACGGGTTCTTTCACTCAGAAATTGTTCCCCGGAGCAGAAATAGAAAAGAACCATTTCTGAAAAAAAAACTCTTCCCCGGAACAGAAGCGTTTACATGCGCACCCTTAACGGCTTCACCTGATATGCCATTTTATCTCATGAGTGATTAGCTTAGGGAAAAGAACTATAGTCACGTTGATGAAAAGCCCAACTTATTAAATTGAAAACAAAACCTGAAATTCAGGATGTCACAAGAGATGGCAAAACAAAACTTCTTCCAAGTGCAAAAATGACCTTCCGTAAATAGTGAATAGTCGTAAATTGAGTTTTTTGTTTTGTTTTATTCAAATCCAACATGCACGATTGTCATATGGTGTAAAGTAAACTCAAATAGAGGTTAACAAAAATGTTTGGATTAACATTCCTTTTATGTTTTCATTTACAAACAAAAGAATGATTTTTTTTTTCAGTTTATTTGATTGAAATCTTGTTTTAATAAAACTGATTTTGATTGCACTGAAGATCTAATGCTTATGTGCTCCTTTAAATAGTGTTTTAACATGTCTAGGTGCCTTTAGCAATTTTTGTAATAGCCAAAAGAAGAACACTAAAGCAAGTAGTCAATAATCGAAACGTAATTTTGCGATAGAGGTTATGACAATAATTGGTATTCCCCCTAAGAAAAGAGATTATACAAATGATTTAAAAAAAAAAAGCATCGTTCATACTATAGTCTATAGCTAATTCAATAACAAGAAGTTGCTATCGCTACTGAATCTTTACATACCTCAATTAGTAATTTCAGGGCATCAACCCGATGAGCATTATTTATGGAGTTAAAATGACCGAGTCATTCCTATAGTGAATACTTAAGTTATGAATTAGAGAAACGACACAACTAAGTCAATTTTTTTTATATAAAAAAAAGTTTCCAAAAAGGGAATTCTTTAGTTTTTGTTTTTGAAATAAGCAATTCTGTTTATAAATGATATCTTAAATCTAATATCACTAAAAATTCCTGAATTTTTTTTTTTTTTTTAGTGCAGTTTCCCCAAAAGGATCATTTTAGACCTACCAAGTAGTGACTTTTCTTGATAATCCGGCCATCAAAGACGAGTGCAAGTAACCCGGTCATTCTTGTACTTGGTATTGCACTAAGCTAGTATACTACATGACAAAAGCTACCTTTTTTGGGAAAAATTCACTGCCATAAGAACTATCTTGATGGTGAAGCAAACACATCATTGAAGTTCGCGGCACTTGAAAAGAATTTTGGAAGAGAAGAGTCTCCGCAAGGTGCAGTTGTTCCCCAAACTCAGTCAGCTTATACCGTTTTCTCTGTATCAAGAACAGCAAAACGCTGGAGTGTCCCATTTTTAACATACAGTCTACTCTTCCGTACGCTTATGCCGGTGTGTGCCCAAAGAAATGCATATGACTTACCCGTGTAAACAGTCAGAAGCATTTGCTTTTTAGTGATTGAATCTTGTTGCTTTTATATTAGCAAAGTTTTCTTGTTATGTGCCCAGGCAACGAGGAGCCATCAGCCATCAGCAAACTGAGTAGCTTTAAGCGGAGTGCATAAAATTTTCAATTAAAATCGAGGACAATCTGTCGTATGCCCTGGAAGACGAAATTGCAAATAAATGAATTGCAACAAGAGATATCACTCGCTTCAAGTCGATTGAAAAAACAAGTGCGTAAAATAGGGCCTTTGGCAAGTTGATTAGAAGCAGATCATACTTGTCGAACGGAGTTAAATGTGCAAGAACAGTAGTTCAGATTTGTCAACAAACAAGGCGTAGTGTTTAAACTTTAACAACTAGAATTTGGATTGAAGCAACCAATACCTCAGTCGTTTCACAATTTATGCACAGCTTGGGCGTGAAGAGGCAATGGAAACAAACGTATGCGATTAAACCTAGAAGTACTTCCCAAACTTTTTAAAATACATAAGAACGTAAGATTTTATATCAGATGATCATGACAGAAATCGAAAGAAGTGGCAAGCAAAATGATATGCCTAGAGAGTGGGTTAAGGTACTTGCAATCAATATTTGTTTTGTGCTTATTATTGAAGCACATCAAACCTATAGAGCTGTAAATGCCTAAATTTGACTAAAGCACAATAAACCTGATAGACAATGGTTATACTAAAGTTAGCATGTTTGTATCGGATTGTATTGCTGGTTACTTCTGGAAATGAATTGGCTGAAATTACGTAATACTTCTTAAGGTGTAGTTCCCTGTCAGAAAGAAATTTCACTATCTTCATTTTTATTTCCTCCTCTTTGCTTTAGCAAATCTACTTCGACAGTTAAGTAAATCATAGGTAAGAATAGAATATTTTTGCTTTCTACCACGAAGGTTATGCCCCAATTTGAATTCCCAAACTTATGGTCAATTTGAGTCACACTCCATATCATGCATATATATATAATAGACCATATAAGTAAGAACAAGAGCTGAAGCAAATAACACCAAGAGTAAGAAATCTCATCCTTTCACACAAACTCTTAACTTACGCTATACACGGTATCATAGTACACACAATGACCACTCACACAGCTTGATGTTTCTGAACAAAGCTTAAAAGGACAAATTGATAAAAGTGTCACACCCCAATTGTACAAATATAGGGAAAATGGCACGATCATCCTTCAATCCAAAGGATGCAGTCTCATACATGTTACCAACATTAATCTGTTATATATATATATATATATATATATTGTTAATATCTCATAAGAATAGTAAGGTGGTTACATATGAATAGAGTTCTAAAATCCACCACTAAAAATATATACATCTCTAGTGACTAACAAACAAAACCCAAAAAGTACCTTTATAAATTATACAAATAATTATTCAAGTTATTGCACAAAATTAAATTTTTAAGATTCCTCCACTAATGCAGCTTTCCTCCTATTTGTTGGCAGCTAAAAAGAATTGAGATGAATGGCATAAGCAAACCACTTCTCTATAAATATTGCATATCTTTTCTCAACAAATGAGTGTCATCTATACACATGATAAACAGTAACGGAAAGACAACCAAATCCAGTATATAATATAATATAAAAGCCTAAATATGAGTTACATCACTTCAACAACGTTTTCATCATATTAGAAAAATGCTCATTCAATTAACAATATTTAAGCAAACATCTATGGTCTAGTCTATTGATCACTCTAGTACTTCATATCAAACTATAGCCACGTTTAACGCCCCATGACAAGTCTTACCAAGATATCCTCCTAGGCATAGGTCTCCACTAATCTCAGTTCGTGCCTTTGGCCATACAAGACATCTCGAGAACGTGCATGCTTACTCACAACCCTTCAATGATTTCAAATCATAGCAACAAGAGGATAAAATCATCAACATAATCCTATCAACAACAAACCCATCTTAGAACTCATTTAATGAACCATAGTCAAAAATCCATACCACCCTTCACAATTCCATCCACAAGAAGAATACAGTCATGAAAATTTTCTCAAACCATTTCACAAATAATCAACTCTCCAACTATTTCAGGATATATCTTACTATGCTATTTCAAATATCCAAACAGGTAGTAAATAAAAGATCCAACTTTATACAACAAAGATGTTCTAAACACCATTTTTAAAAACTAAAATAAATATCATCATGTGCAATGTTCTCATTCATAACTTATATGGCATATCTAATTCCTGTGATTTTTAAGCCATTAGTTTACAAATCAAAGAAGAAACAAGTACCACTCCTCACTAACCAAAAGCCAAATTAAAAGCTTTACCGCCCCAAAAGCTTAAAAATCCTATCAAAGAGAGCATGAACCAAATGTCAAACTCCATATCACTAACCTCAACTAAGATTCTACTAAACGACGCTAAGAGTCGATAAAAAGGTCACACAAGCATCAAACTTGCTATAGCAAACAAAGCAACAATCTTTCAAGTGAGTTTACAATCAAGATAAAGCTCATTCAAACTACTAAATGACCCGAAATTCCTTAGAACCAAAAATTGGTCGACAACTAATGAATTCTGGGACAAAACCCCACTGGTTGCAGTCACTCTAAATTGGTTTCATAGAACTTCGAAGAATCAATGTCTCTCAAACGGCAATCTGTAAAATCTCATGATTCCAAGACCAACCTAACACTTAGAAACAACATCATTTTAGGGCTCAGCAATCTCAATAATCAACCTAGCAACACTAAAACTCGAGCCAATCCGAAATTACAACTTAACAGAGCAATTCTTACCGAGTGCTTCAAAATGGTATTAATCTAGCTTGTCGTGGCCTCTGAACCGAATCGCGCCAAAAGCCCCCTTTTGCTCACTCTTGGTATTCGCATTGCTTTCTTCCATTTTCTCTTTCTTTAGTCGCTTTTCTCCTTTCTCTTTTTTCTGCTCTTGATTTTTTCTTATGAAACAACTCGAGAAGGGAAACAAGAAGATGGGCTGAGGTCTCTTAGGCCTAAATTGTCTCTCTTAGGAGAGGCACTTTGTGGGTTGGGGCCTTCTTTTTAGGAGAGGCCCATAGGTAGTCGAGGAGGCCCGAAAGCTCTACTGGGCCATCATTTCTCTATCATAAACGACACTTTAGTCATTAAAACCATCTAGCCTTGGGCATCCCTCAACATACAAACGACATGCATTTGGTATCTTTTGCAGAGATGCACAATATTCGATTGTCAACAGCGGTAGCTTCTCTAGCTTCGGAATATTAGGAATAGGCCTTTCCATGGAACTCCAATCTTCAATTGAGGGCTGTTCTTCGATCTCAATAAGTTGCGGGCAAGACTCCACCCACAGCTCTTGGTGCTCCTTTAAGCTTGAAACATTGGATATCCTCACAAGTGCATCGCACTCGCGCACTCCCAGGTTATGGAGTTTCTTTAGCTGTCCGAGCACATTGTCAAACACGATCTCTCCGAACCAACATTTGAAGAGCTCTAATCCAATCAAATTTTCCAAGTTAGAGAACATTGACCATTCTATTGGGATCTTAACATCTTTTAAGCTCAATGTTACTAAACTGGACGGAAGCCTAATCAAAGACCCTGGGTCGGCACAAGTTATTTCAAAATGCCGGAGCTGAGAAAGGGAGCTCAAGTCAATTGGATGCATGACAAAATCAAATAAATCCACAAACAACCGTGTCAATTTATGAAGCCTTCCAAGCCACTCTAGGTTTGGATGTGGAATTTGTCCTCGTTCAATTATAGAAAACTCATAGCTACAATTGCAATCGCTTATTGCCAAATAATCTAAATTATTGAGGTTCGAGAGGTTGGGTACCACCTGCAATGATGGAGATGATAGATCTAGCCTCTCTACACTTGTGGGGAGATTTGGTAGTAACTGAAGCCCCTTACAATCTCCTAAATCAAGTCGTTTGAGGTTAAAGAGCCGATTGATTGTCATTGGCAGTCTACTAACTTTTGTGCAGGCCAATTCCAAAATCTCCAATCGGGATAGTCCGGCAATTTCACTTGGAATTTCGCCCTCGAGATTGTCACAGCAGTTGGCACTTAGCCTCAGAAGATTCTCTAGAGTCCCTATGCTCTTTGGTAACTCTCTTATCTTACTAGAAGACAAAATCATGAGCTGCAATCGTCTAAGGTTGCCAATAGAACAGGGTAATTCTGCAATAGGTGTATAAGATACATTTAATTCAAGTAGTGATTCTAGTCTTCCGATGGAATCTGGTAATGCACTTACACCAGTGTTTCCTAAATCCAAATAAAGGAGTGATCTCAACTCTCCAATGGAATTCGAAAGCTCTCTAAGGTTGCAACACCCTCTTAGAGACAAACACTTCAAACCCGGTAGCTCTTCTATCGAGGGTGGAAGTTTTCTAACACCATCATGATTTTCCATCTTCAACACCAACAAGGATTTCAGACCACCAATTGAGTTTTTTGGTAACATATGAACAGCTGGAAAAATATTTCCCCATGGCAAAGGAACCTTCCCATCGATTTCCAAATACTTCAGGCGACCTAGCTGATTAATAGAGCTATCAATTTCTTCCAATCTTGTACAATTTTTTAGAGCTAGTTTTTTCAATTTTAGGCACTTGGAGAAGTCGGGTATCCTCTTTAAATAATTGCAGCTTGCCAGATATATGACTTTCAGGTTATCATTTACCTATAAAACAACCAATTATTGAGGAAAATAATGGCATAGGTAAAGCTTAACTTAATGTAACAAATGCGAACATACATAAAGGAAAATGAATGCATTATATGAAATTGTACCATGGATGCTCCCCATCCACTCCAGTCTTTAGTAATATTGCTCTCTGAAAGCTTGAGAATGGCCAATTTCTTTAGACATAAACTGGTGGCATGTAGGTTTGAAGGGCAATGACGCCAAGAGAGCCATGTTAGATTAGAGAGAAGATTTTTGAAGTTGCCTATAAAGTTTCCCCCGTTCAATTCGAGAAACCTTAGACTAGGTAGCCTTGAAAATTCACCACTTGTGAAATTATGCTTGTCGCCAAGTCTTGTGAGTTTGAGTGCCACAATGTTGCATGTTCCCTAATATTTCCAAAGCAACAAATCGCAACATGAGTGAGCAATTTAGAGTACATACTAAATATCAAAATGGGAGAATATATCTAAATTCAACTAATAGTGAATATGAGTGTACTAGCAAAAAAATGGGGCACATAGATATTATCTTATACAAAAAAGGGGCAAATTTCATGAAGCATTATCTCTCCCACTTACATGGGAGTTGTAATGTAAAAATTAGTTCTTTTGGAATGCAGTTCATTTCTCTCAAATCATGCAAAATCATCGTGTCCTGTGTAAAAAAATGAGCGTACATTTTGGTTGAAAATTAACTTTAAATACACATAACTGAATGTTCATTTTTTTTCATAAGCAATTAACTTATTTACTAAGACATACCATGTTATTCTGAACCACATCTAAGGCAATTGTCGGACACCACAACCTGCTGCGTTTTCCAGGAACTAGATAACATTCTTCCTGGACAATCCCTCTTCCAAGATCTCTAAGTTGGTCGTGCATCTGTAGCCTATCATCTTCGGTAACTTTTATCAAAGATAAATGAATAAGATCACGGAGTCCAGATTTTGGAAAAAACTCACAAGCCTTCCACATGTAATATGCATGGATTCTTTCTTCACCAATGCAGTGACATGCGATATCAAGAAATATTTGTTTTTGTTCGTACTCTAATTCTTTGTAACTGATCAGCAACTTTCTTTGGACGTCTTGATGGGGCACTTTTTTCAACTTCTTCAATGTGTCTTTCCATGTTTTCTTATCTTTTGAATGGAGTAAAGAACCTATGACCTCAAGGGCCAATGGTAGTCCTCCAGTAGTTTCGACAATTTTATGTGAAATATCCATGTAATCACATGGAAGTGAGTCACTTTCAAAGGAATGCTTGCTGAATAGTTGAAGCGCATGGTGAAACTGCATTTCCTTCATTTCATAAAAGAAAAAATCTCGGTGATGCATAAGGACAGTAATTTCATCTCGGTTGTTGGTTTCTGGAGCCAAAAATCGAGTGTTTCTAGTTGTAATAATAATTCTGCTCCCTGGCCCAAACCAATTAGACTTACCAGCTAACTTCATGAGCTGGTCCCTCTTGCTCATATCATCAAGAACAAGGATGACTTTCAATTTACCAAGTCTTTCTTTAATCATGTCCCTCATCTCATCATCATCAATAACTTTTGAAAGTTGAATACCAAGAACATCATATGATAATTTCTTTTGCAGACTTATAGTATCGTTTTCACGGATATTTGAAAGAAAGCTGCAACTTTGGAATTGGGAAGAGATACGTTTGAAGATAGCCTTAGCAAGAGTTGTTTTCCCAATACCGCCCATACCATGAATCACCACAAATCGTACATCAGTAGTACCTAGGCCTAACAACTCCATAGCGGCTTCCATTTGATGGTCAATTCCCACCAAGCTGTCACACCAATTTCTCTGCGTAGGCATCAGCTTACTGAAAACTTCTTCCACGACAAGGGCTATAAGTCTATCTTGGCTGTCATATGCATAATGCAACCGTCTCAGTTTAAGAAACTACAAACATGTGCACAAGCACAAATATGTAAAACCAGAAACTTAAATTGTTAAAACCAAAATATTATCAGTCTATTTCATATTTAGTCCTATACAAGTCGAGAAGATTGATCTCGGTTACAGATAACAATGGTTGGAATTTGATGTGGGGGCAGTTCTGAAGAGTTTTTAGATGGTCAAATCAGCGAAGTTCTAACGGGTGATGTGGCCATCAAAACTAGCTCCATAGTCAAGCAAGCAAACCAAACCAATTGTTTTGGTTCGTGCCACGCATTTAGCATGACAAAGGGTGAAAATGGACCAAATCGCACATTAAGTAGGGAGAGCATCCTTGAGTGGGGCCAACAATGTGGAGGACGTCAATACTTTTAAGTGCAGAATTTGTGGCACCACAGTCCCACATCGAATGGGACACACCTTTTTGAACTATTCATGGGTAAGGCTTATCCATAAATGATTACTCTAAAATTCAATTGTAATAGGAATTACTACAAGGAAGAATGGCATAAGATGAGATAAAAACTGCATGCAAAAGTGCAGTCAATGGATCGGTTACGAGTTCTGAAAAATTATATGCTTGATGAAATGGATTTCACAAAAACGAACATGATAATTTGCGC
Source organism: Eucalyptus dawsonii (assembly GCA_016097615.1). Lineage (NCBI taxonomy): Eukaryota > Viridiplantae > Streptophyta > Magnoliopsida > Myrtales > Myrtaceae > Eucalyptus > Eucalyptus dawsonii. The sequence goes on along the minus strand of CM027873.1, from coordinate 84,324,872 downwards.
AATCATTTCAACTTCCATTTCACTTCAGAATATGTTTAGAAGGAAAAGGGGGAGGGGGGAGGTTGATATATTGAGTCTTCGTGAATAGGAAACAATGATCTAAAATTTAGAATGGAAGTAGAGAAGTTGTCATTAATTACCCGTAATCTTTTAAGTTATATCCCTTGATTCCGGCGACCTCTTTGAGGGCCTCCTCCCACTGCTTCGTCGTATCTTCACTAGATTGTCTCTCATGCTTTCGTAGGGCCTTACCATACGATCCCGTTTTGAGCTTAAGATCGCATGCATCCACCCCATAGAAGATTGGTAAGATCACTTTCTTGTCTCTCTTCCTACACTCCACCATGTATGCGAGCTCGCGGAGACACCATTTATTGGAAGCATAGTTTTTAGAGAAGATCGGTATGTAGATTTTCGAATTGGAGATTACTCTCAAAAGCTCACCTCCGATCTCTTCCCCAACATGGAGCTTTTTGTTACTTTTGAAGACGCAAATCCCGGCTCGGATCATGGCTGCGTAGAGAGAATCCGTGATGTTTAAGCGAGTGTCGAGCCCTTTGAAGCTCAAGAACACCTCGTAGTCCCTTCTCGATGACGATGAAGATTCACCACCGAGGGGTAGAGACTTTCCTCCGGGAAGTTCCATTCCTGTGATTTTTGGCTGCAAAAGCGATATCAAACTATTTTGCTTGTTAGAAATTGCAATTTTCCAATTATCTCGCACCTGTTGGCAATTTATAAGAGAAATGGTTGACTGACTCTTTTTGTCCCAAAACAACTATTGACTGATTCAAGCTCATTGTGAGCGACAGAAGATGCAAAGAAAGATCACTATTTTTACAATTTTGTCGAGTATTTGCAACCAATTCATCTCTGGAACTTCAGTTTAGTAAATTCAAGTGTCATACACCTGTTGATTACAGTAAAGAAAGTTGCTACAATTGACAACAATGTACTAAAGCCGTTGGATAAAAAAATTATACAAATGGATTTCATTTGAGAAATATATATTTGAAACGATAGAAAAATAATACTCGGGCACTTATTATGTGTAATTCATTTGAAACAAATATTTATTTATTTTTATTTATTTTGGAAAGTAATTTGAAAAAAGTTATTTACTGGGTCGCTTTGAACGGCCATTCTTATTCATCATCCCAACATGTCAGCTAAGTACGGTTTTGCTGTTCTTGTCAAAGCATAGCAAACAACCCATTCTCCAGGAAGAAAGCACATTTTTTTGTTAAGTGAGAGGTTTTATCCTTATCTGAAACCTTTTTTTGAATTCAAGAATGATATTGAATTTTTAAAAAAAATTAAGGAACCTCATTAATTTAAAACCTATGAAATGTTCAAGAGATACAATGCTCCTTGGACAAAGTTAAGGACTTACTTTAACAAACTAAAAGGTCAGGAAGATTGTCGCGACCTAAATTTCGAAAGTGAACCACCTAAATTTAAGCTAATGGACTACTAAGTCTTTAAACTTAGCATGAGCTCTCTCAAACCCATACCAATTTGCGATTTAAGGTTCAAATATTTAACATGCAAATGACTATTATCTAGGAGTCGACACTAATCAGTTTACGGTAGGTTGATTAGACACCTAAGTAAAATAATGAAAGAATTATTTTACTCCTACAAACCAGAGATTAATGGTACGGGGATTTTGTTACACTAGATTTCTCTAATGCCCTTTCAGTACCATTTCTTTTTAATTTTCAAAAATATTTTTGTAGGCAACGTGGATTTATTCTAAGCTAAATTACTATCATGCAATAAGGTAATCACACAGATGCTCAATCACTATTAAACAATCAAAAGACTTCTATTAAAAGAAATAAACACACAAAGCATTTTTTGGGTTTTTTTTTTTTTAATCTTGAAATTGAAATGTGCATTTTAACTACATGGCCTAATTTTATTAACAAGCAAATTCTAATTAGATGAACCTAACATGCAAACTAATTGATAGGCACTTAATATTTTTATATTTTTTATTAAAATTCGGAATTAATAAAAAAACCTAATTAAATTATCTAAAATGAATAATTTTCTAATTTATTTTAGGGGTTAATTTGACGTAAACCCTATTCTATTTTAGAAAACTATTTTTCTTTTAGAAAAATGAGATTATTTAAATGTGCAAAGATTATCTAAGCCTATCTAAAAAAAAAAGTAAATCCAATCCTAATCTATTCCAAAAATAATTTAAAAGTGCAATCCTAAAAAATGCATTACTAATTTACTAAACTAACACACTCCAATGCAAGATTTGATTTTTCATTTTTATGTTTTTTAGTGTTTTTTTTTAAGACATGCAATTATGAAATTACATCTAAACTAATCAAGATATCCACCAAATAAAGGATTAAAATAATCGAAAAAAATAATCACAAGTTAAATTAACGATTACTCTAAACCTAAATATTACGACAAAAGTTCAAAATAATTAAAAATTTGATCCGAAGTTTTACGGATCAAGTTAATAACTATAATGATTTAACAATTAAAAAATACTATCAAAATACCCAAAAATTAATATAATTAAAAAAAATGATCCGACATTTTACGGATCAAATTAATAATTATCATAATTTTGGGCAAAATCCTGTGGATAATATCTAAAGTATTCGTAAAACGAGCATCCCATTCCAATATTCTGATTTGAACAATAATAACAAAATAAATAAAATAAGATAACATAAAATAAGAATAAAAAATAAACTACCTAAGGGGAGGACAGCGGCGTCGACAGGGGTAGGCGCGGACGAGGGAGACAGCCGGAGAGATGGTGGCCGGCGTCGGAGCTCCAGCGAGGGCTGGGCGGTGGCAGGTCGCGGGTGCAGAGGCGCGGCGGCGTCAGGCTCCGAACGGCTGTGCTACAAGAGCAGCAGGGACGGCGTCTGATTCGGGTGTTCGCGGCGTCGGTGTTGCTGAGCGGAGGCTGGCGTGGAGATGCGGGGGCGTCGGCTGCTGCTCAGGGACGGTGAGCGAGGGCTCGGCTTGCGGCTCGAGCTCGGAGCAGCGGCGGAGATGGTGCGGGGTCAGTGGCGGGACCCGGGCCTCGGCTGGGTGGTGCTTGACGGAGGAACGGACGCTTCTGGTGTCGGGCGTAGCAGAGCGGCGGTGTTGGAGGAGTGGACGGCGGCGTCACAAGAGGGCGAGTCGCGGCGACACAGGCAGAGCAGAGCCGGGTCGTCGGAGCAGAGCAGCAGCAGCGTCGCAGGGGGGCCAGCAGAGGAGCTTCAGGCTACCGGAATCTCGATAGCTTGGCGAGGGACTCGGCAAAGGCGAGATCTGTGCTGGCAGTCGCGGACGAGTGGCAGAGCAGGGCAGGAGTGGCTCCGGCGTCGGGCTTCACGGACGGTGACCGGCGGGGCAGAGCTTCGGGCAGCGTCGGCGCGGCGAGATCAAACGGAGGCGGCGTCGGCGCTCGGGTGCGAGCGCGGCGGGGGGGTCAGCGGCTTCGCGGGCAGAACCAGAGCAAAGGCGGCGTCACGGAGGAGGGCTCGGCGGGGAAAGACGAGCAGCGATACCGCAGGTTGCTGGCTCGCCGGCGACGACGGGTGAGAGCGGCGGAGTTCCGGAGAAGAGGGGTCGAGCAGCGGGCGATTCCTTCTTCTTCTTCCCTTCCGTTTTTCTCTTTTTTTTTTTTTTTTTTTTTTTTTTTTTGTGTTCGCACGTCACTCACGTCGCCTCCCTCTGCTGACTTCTCTGTCTCTGTACTCTCTCTCTGCTTTTCCTTCCCTCGAAGACCGGCAATGGCTCTCTCTCTCTCCCCTCTTTTTTCTCTTTTTCACTTTTTGACTTTGGCTCCGTTTGTTTCGCAGAATTTCCGACGTCCATTTTACGAAAAATAAACTTCTAAGAAAGAATATTTTCTATGAACCTCCCTTGATCTTTCTTATTTCACACATTTACACTTTCTCATTTCTTTCTCTCCTCTCTTTTTTTCTTCTTTTCTTTTTTTATTCGAATTGTTTTAAAATTGTATTTTTCCTTTTTATTCAAATCATTTTTAATTTTTAATTTTCTTTTCTTTTTCTTTTCCTTTCTTTATTTTTCATCTTCTTCTTTCTTAGCTAGTTGTTGGCCGTCACCAGGTGAACCTCAAGGTCGTCAATTTCAAGCTCGCACTCGTCGATTTGGCGAGCCTCGAGTTTGATATTCGCGCTCGCCAATCTGGAGAGTGAAAAATATTTTCCTTACCGAGCACTAGAAAATATTTTTTAAAATATTTCAGGTTTTAACAAACACCAAAAAATATTGTCGTATTCTTGGAAAATGACTTATACAAAAATATTTTCCGGAAATGATATATTTTTCGCGAACGGACCTTAAGAGCAAAATCTCATTATATCCTTCTAGACATAGTAGGTGCATAAGATGATGGGTGTATTTTGTTTTACACTGAAATCATGAGAGCATTTTGGTGAAGCTGAAAGAAAAAAAGATCGAGAGATATTAGTCTGATACCATTCCACACGTAATTGGTTACTGTACCTGAAAAATATAGATAATGCCAAACAAGGACTCGGAGAAAATAGGAGAAAGACAAACTCCCTAAGTCTTCGTCTTCTCCTTATTTATCAAGGAAATTTCTGCAAAATATAAAATGAACCCAAGTGATGCAGGTTTCGTATGAATTGAGCATGGAACGCGGAGACAACTGTAGCTCCAGCACTGATTAATTTGATAAAGAAAAGCTTTACAGAACATTGAGCCAATTAGAAGAAGACCTTTCTTATGTTTAACAAGTAAAACATCGGCATATGCAGTCCAGTCTTTGCTCAAGTCCACGTTCTTAGTGAGGTGAGATGGTGCCGTCGGTCACTTAAATTTCATACCCCTTGCAATTCACATGTGCAATAGGTGAAGAACTAATATAAAAATACCAAGACTTCTCTTGAGCCTGATAATGTTTTTCTTTTTTTCACTTGTGCGGTTAGGTGGAGAACTAATATAAAAAGACCAGAGACTTCTTTTGAGCCTGATAATGTTTTGTTTTCCCTAGTGCGCTTACGTTAAGAACTAGTATAAAAAGACCGAGACTTCTTTTGAGCATGAAAACACACTTGTGCGGTTAGGTGAAGAACTAAACATAAAAAGACCGAGACTTCTTCTGAGCTTAATATTTGTTTTTTTTTTTTTTTTCCACTTTTGCAGTTAGGTGAAGAGTAATATAAAAAGACCAAGACTTCTTTTGAGCCTGATAATGGTTTTTTTTTTAATTTTTTTTATTGCATTCCGTTCAAGGACAGCATGCCCACAGCAAAAAACTAATATTAGGTGACATCGAGATTCTTTAAAGATACGTCCAAATGGGCGAGCTGCCCCGAATCTTCCCCTTCTCTCTCTCTCTCTCATTCAAACTCTCTTGGTTACAGGTCAAGCCAATGGAAAATCTTCACAGATAGCGTAAGAGGCACCCTTACCGCGTGTTATTGCAATTTGTACTCGGCAAAAAGATCTTTCTTTGGGTTCAATTCCTTCTCCATTTGTCTTAGATTTGAGAAATTTCCCAAAAGCAAATAAAATCGCATGTCTGCACTTTCCAGCATGTGATTCTTTTTATTAAAATATTTAAATAATGAACTACACTTTTATTTAATGATTTAATTTTTTAAAATAGTTAGTAATCATCGTACAAAATTTCACAGTGTCGGAGTAAAAGGTCCTAGTCTCCATTAGCCCGTATGTTATCACTTTTTAGGTTAAAGTCAAAGTCTCGCAGTTTCTTTCGCCCCTGCTTTGTCTTTCTTTCTTTGACTTCTTGTCAACAAAACCAAAGAGAGATAAAAGAAACCAACCCGAGGGAGAGGAGAAGATTCGGCGGATAAGAAACGGATAAGGGGAGGGAACCAAAGGAGAGAGAACAGAGAGGACAGGGGGAAGAGAGATGTCTAGAAGGAGGGCTCAAGAAAGGAAAACAGAAAACAAAAGAACGGAGAGGGAGAGAGACACGGTTAGATTTTTCTTCTTCTTGGTCTATCCATGGTTCCGGGAGTCTGAGAGAAAACAGAGAGCGAAGTATAGAGGGTGGTAGAGAGAGAGTAACCGGTGAGCTTTCACTGCCGTGGGCGTTGCTAGTTAGAGGTTGCTTGACAAAACCGGCCGCTCTTTTGATCAATTCATTTGCATTAGCCGTTTGTTGTGATTTGGTCCGAGAACTTACCCCAAAATGCATTTGTAACCTAAATCAAGGACATGGAATGACTTGTTGCGATTTAATCCGAATTGAAATTATATGTGTTTGGTTTTGATTCATTGTTTCTCATTAGTATCTCATGGATGTCCTAATAACTTGTCCCTGTTGAATGATATTGATTTGATTGCAACCCTTGCCTGTCGGGAAATGATGGGAAACTTTGACAAGGACTTGGTGCAAATTGCATCTCATTTGCTGTGCTGTTTGTGCCACCATCCAGACCGGTTCTCAGCTTGGATGGTGGGCAAACAGCCTTCAATTCACTGCAATTCAATTTGAGTCGATTGTCAAAAATTCCCTTATTCATGTCTAATCAACTGTTTTGTTTGTGAAGGTCTATGCTGGTGTTATTAGAATTTGGAGAATGTGGGGTTTGGTGGAATAATTAGTTTATGGTCTTAATTGGTTAATAATCTATGATGGTTTGATTTGTATGCTTACCTCTTTCTCATTAGCTATGTCTACATTCAAGGGTGGTCCGTTTGGTTCGGATTTGTCATGAGGTATTTCAAGGTTGTTGAGGCTCGGTCCAGGGGTGCTTCAAGGCCCGAAAGCGGGCTGAACACCTACTGATCAGATGGGTCTGGACAATGGGCCACCAGTCCATCCTCGTTTCACTTGGCCACTCTGAGCCGATCCTCGACTATTCCCTTTTGTGGTGTCATTAGGTTTATAGTTAAAAGACACATCGTTTCATCATTTCCTCATCAATCTTCGGGTCTTTACTCACCGTTTATTTGTGTTTGCATTTGTCCAAACCTTTGTCTTGTAGGACATACAAAGAAATAACTTCGAATAAACTAATATGGTAAATGACACGGAGCTGTCATTTTCCCCAAAATTCAAAGCCATAATCACTGTCTTGATGGTAAACCAAACACATTATTGAAGTTTCCACCACTTCAAAAGACTATTGAGGCAGCAGGGTTTGTTCGCCAGACTCAATCTGCTTAAACCCTTTTTCTCTGTATCAAGTACTGCAAAATGCCAAGGTGTTTCTGACTTTTTTAAATACGGTCGACTCTTCTGCACACTTATGCCGGTATGTGCCCCGAGATTAAAAGCACATGTCCATTTGAACAGCCGAGAGCATTTGCCATTTACTGACTGAATCTTGTTGCTTATACATTGGAAAAAAAGAGTTAAGTATGTTTTCCTCGCTATCAGTATGCAACAAGACTTTCCAAGGAACTACCAGCCGTCGGCAAATTGAATAGCTATAAGCAGTGATAAGATTTTCAATTGAATTCGTGGACAATCTGTCGATTACGTTAACATCAAAAATTGCAAATAAATGAATTGCAAGAAGATATATCACTTGCTTACTTCCAGTCAACGAAAAAAAAAGCATATAAGAGTCCTAGAATCACTTTCCTGAAAAGGGGCCACCGCGCACCGATGAATAGATTAGAAGCAGATGATGTTGCCCGGCAGAGTTAAATGTGCAGGAAGAGTAGTTTAGATTTCTCAACAAACAAGGCACAGTGTTTAAACTTTGACAACGAGGTCGGGACACCTGGAGTGCCATAACTTGTACGCCGACACTTAAGTGCTTACTTAAAAAATGGTACACTTAAGTGCCATCATCGAGCAAAATGGGACACTTAAGTGCCACTCCGGGCGAAAATCCGGCCAAATTGCTGACGTGGCAATTTTCCGGCGACCTTAGTCCAAAACGGCGTCGTTTTACACGACGTGGCGGAGAAAACGCGAAAACGACGCCGTTTCGTGTGTCTACGTGTAATTATTAATATAAAAATTAATTAAATTATAAAGTATTCAAAAAATTAAAAAAAAAAGAAAATTAAAAATTTAAAAAAATTAAGAAAAATTTAAAAATTAAGAAAAATTTAAAAGTTTTAAAAAAATAAGAAATTAAAAAAAAAAAAAAAGGGGGTCGAAGGGGCGGGCGAGGGCCGAGCCCTCGCCGCCGCCGCCGCCCGCCGCCCGCCGTCGCCGGAAGGGCCGGCGACGAGGAGGGGAAGGGTCGGGTCGCCGGCCCCGGCCGGCGGCGGGGCTCGCAGATCCTCGCCGGATCGCGGCGGGCCGCGACCCTCGCCCGGATCGGGCGAGGGCTCGCGGGCCCTCACCGCCGGTCGGCCGGCCTCGCCGGCCCCTGGCCAGGGCTCGGCGACCCTGGCCGACCCTCCCCACTCCGTCGCCGGCCCTTCCCGACGGCGGCGGGGAGGCAGCGAGGGCCCGCGAGCCCTCGCCGGATCGGGCGAGGGTCGCGGCCCGCGCCCCTACCGCGACCCTCGCCCGGATCCGGCGAGGCTCGCGGGCCCTCGCCGCCTCCCCCGCCGCCGGAAGGGGCCGGCGACGGAGTGGGGAGGTCGGCCGGGTCGCCGGGCCCGGCCGGGGCCGCGAGGCCGGCCCGGCCGGCGGCGAGGGCCCGCGAGCCCGCGCCCGCATCCGGGCGAGGGTCGCGCCCTCACCGCGCGATCCGGCGAGGGCCGCGAGCCCTCGCGTCGGGCGGCCGGGGGCGCGACCCCGCCGACCCTCCCCTCCGTCGCCGGCCCTTCCCGGCGACGGCGGGGCGGCGGCGGCGGCGGCGGCGAGGGCTCAGCCCTCAGCCGCCCCTTCGACCCCCCTTTTTTTTTTTTTTTTTTTTTTTTTTTTTTTTTTTTTTTTTTTTTTTAATTAAAATTTTTAAAATTTTCTTATTTTTTAAATTTTTTAAATTTCTTAAAATAAAAAATTTTAAAATTTTTAAAATTAAATTTTTTAAATTTTTAATTTTTTTTTAAATTTTTAATTTTTTTTTAAATTTTTAATTTTTTTTTAAATTTTTAATTTTTTTAATTTTTTTAAAATTTTTTAATTTTTTAAAATTAAAATTTTAAATTTTTTTAAAATTTTTTAAAATTTTTTAAAATTAAAATTTTTAAATTTTTAAATTTTTAAATTTTTTATTATTTTTTATCTTTGATTTGGAGCTCCGTGAGCCACGTAGGCGAAAAATAATAATAAAAAAATGCCACGTAGGATTTCCGGCAAGGGTCGCCGGAGGTGGCACTTAAGTGTCCCACTTGAAAAAAAAAGTGGCACTTAAGTGTACCGTTTGGAAGTTATGGCACTTAAGTGTCCCGGCGTGCCAAGTTGTGGCACTTGCGCTGTACTTCTGCCCTTTGACAACTAAGATATGGATAGAAGCAACCACTACCTCAGTTGTTTTACAATTTATGTGCAGCGTGGGCGCGAAGGGGCAATGGAAGCGAACCAGTGTGATCAAACCTGGCAGTACTTCCCAATCTTTTTCAGAATGAATACGCATGATGCAATATTGCATGCCAGATATTCATGACAGGAATAAAAATAAGTAGCAAGCAAAATGAAATGCATAGAGAGTGGGTTAAGGTACACGTAATCAATATCTGCTCTGTGCTTATTAGTGAAGCACATCAAACCTATAGAGTTGTCAATGCCTAAATTTGACCAAAGCACAACAAACCTGATAACCAATGGTTATACTAAAGTGAACATGTATATTGGAATGTATTGCAGGTGGTTTACTCCTAGAAATGAATTGGCTGAAAGTACGTATCATACATCTTAGGTAGTGTAGTTTCTGTGTGAGAAAGAAAAATCTCTATGAAGTTCATTTTCATTTCCTCCTCTTCTCATTAGCAAATCTACTTCCAGAGCTATGTGAATCATACATAAGAATTGCACATTTTTGCCTTTTACCATGAAAAATATGCCCCAATTTGAGATCCCAAAGGTATGGGTCTTTCAAGTTACACTCCATATCATATACATTCCCAAAAACCTTAAGAACAAAATAATAAGAACAGTTAAATGAATTGCCTTTCAAGTTTTCACTTATTAGTTTTGGGTTTTCAAAATACAGTAACAGAGAATCAAATGTAAAAATAGAGCATACAGAAACACAAGGAAAATGGCATAATTGTCCTCTGATTTAAAACATGTGGTCTCGTATGCATTACCAACATGAACCGGATATCAAAATAGATATTCATTAATATCTCATGAGAAAAATAAGCTAGTTACCTGACTAGGGTTCTAAAATCCACCAATTCAGACATACATACATATATATACATATCTCCAATGACTAAACAAGTATACCCAAAAGTGCCATTACAAATTATACATACACTTATCTCAAGTCATACCCAAATTCAAAATCCCTAAGATTCCTTCATTGATGTTGCTTTCCTCCTATATGTTGGCAACTGAAAAAGATTTGAGATGAATGGTATAAGCAAACCACCTCTCGGTAAATAGTACATATCTCTTCTCAACAAATCAAGCGTCAACATGCATATTATAAACAATAATAGAAACACAACCAAATCCAATAAAATAATATATGTAAAAGTATGTAAAAGTCTAAATATGAGTTACATCACTTCAACAACCTTTTATACATATCAGAAACACTCATTTCGGTCAACAATATTAAAGCAAACATCAATGGTAACCACATTTAATGCCCCATGACAAGGCTTACCAAGATTCCCTCCTAGGCATAGGTCCCCACTAATGTCAACTAGCGGCTTTGGCCATACAAGACATCCTGAGAACATGTATGCTTACTCACAACCTTTCAATGATTTCATAACATAGCAATAAGAGGATAAAACCATCAACATAATCCTGTCGACATCGAACACATTTCAAAACTCATTTAATAAACGAGAGTCAAAAATCGATACAACCCTTCGCAATTCCATCCACAAGAAGAATACAGTCATGAAGAATTTCTCAAATTATTTCATAAATAATCAACTCTCCAATTATGCTATTTCAAATAATCAAATGAGGTAGTAAATGCAATATCCAGCCTTATATATCAAAGATGTTCTAAACACCATTTTTAAAACTAAAGAAATATCATGACATGCAATGTCTCATTCATAACTTATAGCATATCTAATTCCTGTGATTTTTAAGCCGTGAGTTAACAAATCGGAGAAGAGATAAGCACCAAAAGCCAAATTAAAAACCTGACCACCTGGAAAGCCTAAAAATCCTATCAAAGAAAGCATTAACCAAATGTCAAACTTATGTATCACTAACCTCAACTAAGATTCTACTAGGCAACGCTTATTTTGGGAGTCAAAACGTCCCATGCGATTCGACAAAAAGGCCATACAAGCATCAAACTTGCTATAGTGAATAGAGCAGCAATCTCATCTTACGCTGTGAATTTTAGCACGTCATACATCTCTATTGAACTAGTGAGTTTATAGTCGAACGAGAGCTAATTCAAAGTACTAAAAGACCCAAAACTCCTTAGAACCAAAATTTGGCCAACAACTAATGAAATTTGGCATGAAACCCTACTAGTTGCAGTCATTGTAAATTAATTTTTGAGAACTTCGAGAAATTAATAACTCTCACACGGCAATCGGTGAAATCTCACGATCCTAGAGAAATCTTTGTGGGCTGCGGCCTTCTTTTTTGGAGAGGGCCATAGTTAGTCGAGGAGGCCCGAAAGCTCCATTGGGCCCATCCTTTCTCTATCATAAACAGCGCTCAATGTCATCAAAACCACCTAACCTCGGGCATCTTGAAACTTCCGTACGACATGCATGCGGTGTCTTTTGCAATGATGCACAATCTTCGACTCTCAACCACTGTAGCTTCTCTAGCTTCGAAGTATCAGGGATGGGTCTTTCTTTGGAATTGCAACCTCCAGTTGAAGACGGTTCGGATTTGATCTCAATTAGTTGAGGGCAAAGGTTCACACTCAACATTCGGATCTTATTTAAGCTTGATACATTGGATAGCCTCACAAGTGACTCACACTTGTGCACTACTAGTCGCCAGAGATTCTCTAGTTGTCTGAGCACATTGTCAAACTCAATCTCTCTTAATTGACAGTCGATGAGCTCTAGTTCAGACAAATTGCTCAGGTTGGAGAATAGTGACCATTCTATTGAGGTCTTCACATCTCTTAAGCTCAAGGTTGCTAAACTGGACGGAAGCCCAATTAGAGACCGTGGGTTGGCACAAGTTATTTCAAGATACCGGAGTTGAGAAAGGGCACTCAAGTCACTTGGATGCATGTTGGAATCGGAAAAAATCACGTGCAACATATGCAATTTATGAAGCCTTTCAAGCCACTCTAGGTTTGAATATGGACTTCGTCCTCGTTCAATTATGGACAGCTCAAGGCTATAATCACAATCACTTATTACCAAATGAGTTAAATTAGTGAGGTCTGAGAGGTCGGGTACTGCCTGCAACGATGAAGATGCCAACCTTAGGTCTGTTAAACTTGTGGGGACATCTGGTAGTAACTGAAGCCCGGTACAAGACCTTAAATCAAGTTTTCTAAGGTTAAAAAGCCGATTGATTGTCATTGACAGTCTACTAACCTTTGTCCAAGACAAGTCCAAAATTTTCAATTGGGATAGTCTTGCAATTTCACTTGGAATTTCGCCCTCAAGATTCTTACAACCATGGGCAATTAGCTCCTCAAGATTCTCTAGAGTCCATATGCTCTTTGGTAGCTCTCTTATCTTAGTATCAACCAAACACATGAGCTTCAACCGTTTAAGGTTGCCAATAGAATGGGGTAATTCTGTAATCTGTGTATAAGATAGAACCAATTCGAGTAGTGATTCTAGTCTTCCGATGGAATTTGGCAATGCACTTACACAAGTGTGTTCTAAATCCAAATTAAGGAGCGATGTCAACTCTCCAATGGAATCCGAAAGTTCTCTAAGGTTGCAACACCTACTTAGAGACAGATGCTTCAAACCTCGTAGCTCTCCTATTGAGGGTGAAAGTTTTCTAACACCATCCTGATCTTCCACCTTTGGCACCGACAAGGATTTTAGACCATCAATTGAGATTGGTAATAGATGAACAGCTGGAAATATATTTCCTTGTGGTAGAGGAACCTCCCCACTAATTTCCAAATACTTTAGGTGGCCTAGCTGATTAATAGAGCTATCAATTTCTTCCAATCTTGTACAATCTTCAAGAACCAACTTTTTCAAATTCATGCACTTGGAGAAGTCGGGTGTCCTCTTTAAATAATTGCAACTTGTCAGATACATGACTTTCAGGATATCATCCACCTATGAGACAACCAAACTATTGAGGAAAATAATGGCATAGGCAAAGGTCAATTCAATGTAACAAATGCATACACACATAAAGGAAAAATAATGCATTATATAAAATTGTACCATGCATGCTCCCCATCCATTCCAGTCTTCAGTAATATCGCTCTTTGAAAGCTTGAGAACAACCAATTTCCTTAGACATAAACTAGTGGCATGTAGGTTTGAAGGACAATGACGCCAAGAGAGCCATGTAAGATTAGAGAGAAGATTTTTGAAATCTCCTATGAAGTTTCCCCCATTCAATTCGAGGAATCGTAAACTAGGCAGTCTTGAAAATTCACCACTCGTAAAATTATGCCCATGGGCAAGTCCTGTGAGTTTGAGTGCTACAATGTTTTCTGTTCCCTAATATTTCCAAAGCAACAAGTTAGCAACACGATTGAACCATTCGGAGTAAATACTAAATATCAAATTGGGGAGCATAAATCTAAATTCAAGGAATAGTAAACATGAGTGAACTAGCAAAAAAGGGCCACATAGATATTTTCTTATACAAAAAGGGGCAAATTCCATGAATCATTATCTCTCCCACTTACATGGGAGTCGTAATGGTAAAAATTAGTTCTTTTGGCATGCTGTTCATTGCTCTTGAGTTATGCAAAATCATCAATGTCCTGTGTACAAAATTGAGCGAACATTTTGGGCAAAAATGAACTCTAAATACACGCAATTGCATGTCCAATCTTTTCATAAGCAATTTACTTCTTTACTAAGACATACCAGGTTATTTTGAACCACTTCTAAGGCAACCGTTGGACACCACAACCTACTACGCTTTCCAGGAACTTTAAAGCATTCTTGCTGAACAATCTCTCTTCCAAGATCTCTAAGTTGGTCATGCATCCACAATCTATCATCTTTAAGTTTTATCAAAGATAATTGAATAAGAACACGGAGTCCAGTATTCGGCAAAAAATCACAAGCTTTCCACATGTAATATGAAGGGATTCTTTCTTCACCAATGCACTGACATGCGATATCAAGAAAAATTTGTTTTTCTCTGTACTCTAATTCTTCGTAACTCATCAACAACTTTTTCTGGACATCCTGATGGGGCACTTTCTTCAACTTCTTTGATGTGTCTTTCCATGTTGTCTTGTCTTTTGAATGTAGTAAAGAACCTATGACCTCAAGGGCCAATGGTAGTCCTCCGGTAGTTTCAACAATTTCACGTGAAATATCAATGTAATCACGTGGAAGCGTGTCACTTTCAAAGGAGTGCTTGCTGAATAGTTGAAGAGCATGGTGAAACTGCATTTCCTTCATTTCATAAAAATAGAAATCTCGGTGATGCATAGGGATGGTAATGCCATCTAGGGTGTTGGTTTCGGGAGCTAAAAATCTGGTGTTTCTAGTTGTAATAATAATTCTGCTTCCCGGTCCAAACCAACTAGACTTACCAGCTAGCTTCATGAGCTGGTCCTTCTTGTTCATATCATCAAGAACAAGGATAACTTTCCTTTTACCGAGTCTTTCTTTAATCACGTCCCTCCCCTCATCATCATCAATAACTTTAGAAAGTTGAATACCAAGAACGTCATGTGATAATTTCTTTTGCAGACATAAAACATCATTTTCACGGATGTCTGAAAGAAAGCTGCAACTTTGAAAGTGGGAAGAGATACGTTTGAAGATAGCCTTAGCAAGAGTTGTTTTCCCAATGCCACCCATGCCGTGAATCACCACAAATCGTACATCAGGAGTGCCTAGGCCTAACAACTCCATAATGGCTTCCATCCGATTGTGAAGTCCCACCAAGCCGTCACACCAGTTTCTTTGCGTAGGCATCAGCTTACCGAAAACTTCTTCCAAAACGATGGCTATCAGTTTATCTTGGCTTCCATATACATAATGCAACCATCTTAGTTTGAGAAACCACAAACACGCGTAGAAGTAAAAATATGTAACACTAGAAACTTTAATTGTTAAAACCAAAGGATTATCAGTCTATTTCATATTCAATCCTACACAAGCTGAGAAGATTTATCTCAATTACAGATAACAATGGTTGGAATTTGATTCAGGAGCAAGTCTAAAGAGTTTTTTTATGGTCAAATCAGTGAAAGTTCTAACATGAGATGTGGCCATCAAAACTAGCTCCATAGCCAAGCGGGTGAACGGGACCAATTTTTTTTGGTTCGTACCACACTTCTAGTATGACAAAGGGTGAAAATGGACCAAATGGCACATTAAGTAGAGACATTCTTGAGTGGGGCCAACACCGAGAAGGACATTAATACTTTTAAGTGCAGAATTTGTGGCACCACAGTTCCATAGCCAAGCGGGTGAACCTGACCAATTTTTTTGGTTTGTGCTGCGCTTCTAGTATGACACAGGGTGAAAATGGACCAAATGGCACATTAAGTAAGGGAGAGTATTCTTGAGTGGGGCCAACACCGAGGAGGACATCAATACTTTTAAGTGCAGAGTTTGTGGCACCATAGTCCCACATCGAATGGGACACACCTTTTTGAACTATTCATGATTAAGGTTCATCCTCAAATGATTACTCTAAAATTCAATTGCAAGGAAGAGTGGCATAACATGAGATAAAAACTACCTGCAAAGTGCAGTCAACGGATCGGTTACAAGTTCTATTATATACCTGGTGAAATGGACTTAACAAAAACGAACATGGTAATTTGCACAACCGTTTCAACCTCCATTTGACTTCGCAATATTTACTCATAATTAAGAAACAATTATCTAAATCTAGAAATGAAAGTACAGAAATTGTCATTAATTACCCGTGATCTTTTAAGTTATATCCTTTGATTTCAGCGACCTCTTTGAGGGCCTCCTCCCACTGTTTCACCGTATCTTCACCAGCCTGTCTCTCATGTTTTCGTAGGGCCTTACCATATGATCCAGTTCTGAGCTTAATATCGGATGCATCCACCCCGTAGAAGATGGGCAAGATCACTTTCTTGTCTCTCTTCCTACACTCCACCATGTATGCGAGCTCGCGGAGACACCACTTACTGGAAGCATAGTTTTTAGAAAAGATCGGAATGCAGATTTTCGAATTGGAGATTGCTCTCAAAAGCTCGCCTCCGATCTCTTCCCCAACACGGAGCTTTTCGTCATCTTTGAAGACGCAAATCCTGGCTTGGATCATGGCTGTATAGAGAGAGCCCGTGATGGTTAAGCGAGTGTCGAGCCCTCTGAAACTCAAGAACACATCGTACTCCCTCCTCGACAACGCTGAAGATTCACCACCAAGGGGGAGAGTCTTTCCTCCAGGATGTTCCATTCTTGTGATCTTTGGCTACAGAAGCGATATCAAACTATTTTGCTAGTTCGAAATTGCAACTTTCCGGTTACTTCACTCCTGTTGGTAATTTATAAGAGAAACGGTTGACTGACTCTTTTTGTCACAGAACAACTTTCCGGTTACTTCACCATTGCACGCTTCCACGAAATCACCTACCTCGGACAACCGTCCTTCAATTGTAGTTTTCACGCACCTCCTTTTCCAGAAAAACAAGGAGAGCTATTGGTTTTCGCAGTGCTTTCTCGGAAAGTACCTGAGTTTGTTGTGGAAGTCCTCGAATTTAGTAGGACTAGAGCCTGATTCCCTAAAAAAAGCATCGATTTTTAGTGGAGCGTCAAAGCATGAGAGGCATTCTTCCATACGCAATGACGGAGCCTAGTAGGAATTGAAATAAAAAGTTGAACAACCAAACCTGAGGGCATTTAATAATGCCCTCTGGCTTTAGGTCGTCACGCGATAGAATAAAGTGCCTTGGACAATACTTTTGTCATAATGAAACATTTTCTGATGTGAAATTTGAGAAGGTGGGTCATCAAGAGTCAGTTCATGTTGGTAATGTGATGATTATCGAATTCTTGATTTTCCTATTCCACCAGGTCCAGATTAATCGAGTCTTCAAGACGATCATTTTTAGGGTTAAAAAAAAACAACAACAACATAAGATCAAGTCTTTCCTATAATTTTAATTAGTGGGTCGTCACTCAAAATGCAATGTTTTAAAGATTTTTCACCTTAAAACTCAGGACATCTTCAAAACTAAAGGTACATTGTTTAAGCATAAAACTTCTAATACAGTGGCAATTGGATATAAAGCACGCCTTGTCGGGAAAAGGTTTGATAGCCTTGTCAAGTGAAAGCACTTCGAACTCGAAAAAACAACACCTACCCAAATCAAGCATTAAAAAAAGATACAAGTGTAATAGAAGTTTTAAAACTTGTTATGAGAGTGTAATGAAGTTCTAAAACCTTTAAAAAAATGCAATTAAGTTATAAAATCTATCACGAAAGTACAATCGAATTTTAAAACTTTAAAAAAAGTGCAATTAACAAAATACTTGATTGGACGAATTTGACAAATTTAAAGACTTGATTGTATTTTTTTTAAAATTTTTAGGACTTAATTGTATTTTCTTGATAAATTGTAAGGCTTTTAATATACCTATTCCTTAAAACTAATGTTTTTTCACAATCCTCTAAAATTTTTTGGTAGTACCTGATAAAGTGCAGCCATTCTTGGAGCAATGTCTAATTCGAAGGTATATTAAAAGCCTATAAATTGCTCTAAAATTGCTCCAAGAATGGCTGCACTTTATCAGGTATATTAAAAGCCTATAATTCGAAAAGACTTTTCGATTTAATATACCTATTCCTTAAAACTGAGGTATATTAAAAGCCTATAAACAGCCATTAAGAACGATATATAATTTTTTTTTTTTTAGATTTAGGAAGCTCATTAATTGAAAACCGATGAGATGTTCATGAAAGACAATGCTCCTGGGCAAAGTTAAGGACTTATTAAATAAATCGAAAAGTCAAGGATATCATAACACATAACAAAAAACAATGGTGTATATTTTAAGACTCCTAGTGTCCTTGGACTAGGTTAGCATCTACAACGAGTGAAGAGACCAAACCCCCTCTTTTTATGTATATTTCACAAAAAACTTGTGTTAGAATATATAAATAACAAATCATGTCTTTATCTAATAGTTTAAATTTTTAGAACTGTTGGTTATGATTTTTACAAAGTCTCACATGGTATTAGAGTAGGAGATCCCGAATTTAAATCTTACAGGCTCCTATTTGCCTCCCCAATTACATATTTTCACGCCTAGGCTTAGGCTAAAGACTAATCTACGCATAAAGGGGTGTTAGAATTTATAAATAACAAATTATATTTTCATCTAACAGCTTAAGCTTTAAAAATTGTTAACAGTGATTCTCACAAAATCTCACAACTAGTGAGAATCTAAGGAGCTTTTAAGTAGCTTGCAAATGTACCATTCATGTACCTTTAAATTCCAGTACTCTTTATCTTCCTCGCAACCTTTAATTTTCATACCTACATTTCAATTCCTTTACTTTTATAGTCTATTACACTCTTATCCAAAAAACATTAAAAAAAAAAAAACACCATTTTCCCTTTAAATTCATCAATTTCATTCCTTTCTCGAGACTTTCACTTTTTGATGAGTGGACCCAAGTGCTCTCATCTTTTAATTAGGATTCAACCACTGATTCTCTCTAAGGAAAGATTACTTTACAATTGATTGCATGATTGAAGTAAGTCCCTTTGACAGGGCGCACACTGCCACGTCTCTAACTGCAAAAACTAAGTTGGAATTCCTTTTTTCAAGGGATGGCAAAACAAAGCTTCCTTTTCATGCGCAAAAAGGAGTCAACAGTCGTAAATTGCATTCATTTTTTTTTTTGTCCTCAAATTCAAAATAAACTCAAATGGAGGTTAGATCCAATTAGTTATATTGAGTAAGGAAAACCAAATGCTAAACTTGATTTAGGAATAAAGAAACTTTATTTTTGCAAGGCGAATTCATTGGCACCTCAATCAATTCTCAATTGATGTGCAGATGTATTTAGAAGTGCCCCCTGAGGTAGAGGATCAACGTCCCTGATTTGCTTTTGGAAATTATATGTTAACAAGTATTTGGTCCATAACCATCGCCCGCAGTGGCCCAACTGACTTGGGCTCTCTTCCCCTCACGAAAGAGGAGGAGTTCGAATCCTAGAGGCGTCGTTAGGGATTCTTACCTGGAGTACTGTGGTGGTGGGTCCTACAGTCGCTCCCCCAGGGTTTGCTCACCAGTTGAACTTGCTGAGACGTCATCTCATCCTGTTGTGGGATAACATTTTCAGGTCCCTAGATGGCAGCTCCTCCTGAGCATTTTGGTCAGCCGAAGAAGGTTATAGAGCAGGTAGCCTACATTCAGATTCATGGGCACCTAAGGGGTCTGGTCTATCAGCTTGTGAAGTTCATGGTCTGGGTCGATGAGGCTCTACCCCATAAGGTACCTCATCGATACAAATCATGGTACCGTCGTGAGCGTCATGGACAAAGAGAGGGTCATATACCGGAATCTGAGGGTACTTGTGTATGTGTTGGAGATTGCTTTTGGGAAAGGCACAGCAAATCCTTCCAGGGTACAGTGGTAAACCCGGTAGATTCAAATCTTGAAGAACCAGAATTCCCAGTGTATTCAACTGAAGGCTCCAATGAGGACGAAGATGTGGAGCATGAGGAAGATTAGTAGTTGTTTGCAAACCCCCCTGATTTGTAGACCTGTCATAGATATATATCGGCTTGGTTCGTAAATGACTTATTATGATATGTATATATATAAGTGTGTTATTGGTTTTCAAAATTATGGCCCTATTTTCCTATCCCATCTTGTTGTTGTCTGTGAATTATTTAATTGCTTCCGCATGTGCATTAAAATGAATGGGTCGGTGATGCGTCCTGAGACATTGCTATTTATCGACCGCAGAGGGATAGGCACTCGCTCGGAAGATCGGGGCGTGACATGGAATATCATAATGTGGGTCATTAAAAGTCAGTTCATATTGGGAGTGTGATGATGATCCGATTCTTGCTTTTCATATTCCATTAAGTCCGGATCAATTGAGTTCACAAGACAATCATTATTAGGGTAAAAAGAAATTAGGATCGAGTCTCTCCTATGCTGTTAATAAGTGCCTCTTGAGAAAAATGTAGAAGTCAATCATTCAAAATGCATGATTTTGAGGTATTTTACCTTGAAACTTGATTTGATTTGGATCTTCAAAATTGAATTATACATTACTCAAACATTACAGTTCCAAATCAGAAGTAACTTGATAAAAAATAATTTAAGAATCTCATTAATTTAACACCAATGAAAAAAGTTCATGAGCAGCTATGTTCCTGGGACAAAGTCAAGGACTTACTTAAACAAATTGAAATATTAGGGACATCATAACTTGTAAGCAAATAATGGTGAATTTTTTAAGACTACTATTTAGCATTTGTAGCAAGTGAGGAGACCAAGGGGGCTTGAGATAGACAATGACCAACGAAAATAAATTTGGTCTTCTTGCCAAGGTGGAGATTTGTTGATTATGGCTCAAAATTAATCTCATTTAAATTGGAATCAACATAAGTTTGATGTTTCCAGACACTCGACGACGGAGATAGACGACTGGAGGATGCAAGAAGCTGGCCCCCCTGGTGCTTGGACAAACCAAGCAACTAGGCAAGCACTTGGCTGAGAGGTGGATGGGTTGCCGGACACCCGACAAACCTCCCGAGCCAAAAGTCTTTTCCAACATAGTTCTCGAGTGACGGGCCTATTCTCGTCAGACACCTAACCCCTTATTTTTATGTATATCTAATGAACAACTTGTAAGAAATCTAAAGATAAAGAATTTTTAAGAAGAGATAATGAGAATACTCCTTTCTTGCTCTAATCATTTCGTTTATTTACTCGTGTTGGTAGTGACAATAGTTGATGCAAGATTCAAACCATGCAATTCAGCTGAAAAAAAAATCTCCCAACAATAGTAAGGTCGGTTAAACTAGGAGCGAAATCTCATTCTAAGGTTCTAAACTTAACGGGCGCATCAGATGATAGGTTTATTTTGTATTTACATTGAAATCATGGGAGCAATTCAGTGAAGCTGATAGAAAAGACCAAGCGATATTAGTCTGATACCGTTCCACACGTAATTGATCACTGTACCTGGAAAATGCAGATAATGCCAAACAAGGACTCAAAGAAAAAAGGAAGAAGGACAGACTCCCTAAGTCTTGGTCTTTTCTTTATTATTAAGGAAACTTCTGTAAAATATGAAATGACCCCAAGTGAACCGGGTGTTGAATGAAGTGAGCATGAAAACGCGGAGAGAAACTGTAGATTCACCATTATTTAATCTGCTAAACAATGATGGTGATGGGAGTCGCTTAAAGTTAAGTGAAGAACTAATATAAAAAGACCAAGACTTCTTTTGAGCCTAATAATTTTTTTTTCCTAATTTCAGTTGCATCTTAGTTAGAGGCTTTCCGAGTTCGAATGTCTCTCTGTTCACACTCGCCAATCTGCAACATTTACTCGAAAGCCATTGGCAGGCGCACAGCGAAATTGATGTTGATTACCATTCTCGAGAAAATTATAGTGCTTGCCAATTCTTTTCGCTGAAGCTTTGATCTACTGTAGTTGAACGAACGTGTAATGACCGTGCAGCAACACCGACCAACCGCTCCATCGTTAGCAACTGATTGTATGTGACAATCTGCACTGAGTATAGAAGTTAAAAATAGAAAAAATGGCAATGGTTGATTGATGAACATGCCATCCGAGTAAATTCCTTCTTTACAAACTTTTCTGAACCAATTCCAATTACTGGTGAACCATGACAATGAGGGACGTAATTCATTTGAATGCGACATGGTAGAAAAGCATTAATCCCCTGATTAAAACATCAGAGTACAGCAGTTTTTGCTCCCGTCCAACCATCCTGATGTGCATAAGTAGAAACGCCAAAAGGATTTTTCCAGCTGAATTCGACTACTAAAGGAGCTCATTTATCTTCATCGATTTTGAGGGATTAGACGAGAGAACAGCCGCGGATACACACTGAATCCCCATGCTGTTAGACGTTTACTCAGGGTGTCGACTGACTTTGTTTTGTCCCAAAACAACTGTTTGACTGATTCTGGATGCTTCCACAAAAATACCTCCCCCGCAGAAACGTTCTTCATTTGTAGTTCAGTACGCCTCCATCTTCTTTCGCAGTGTTTTCTACGAACCTACCTGAATTCGAGCCTAGAGCAGGAGAGGTATTCTTCTATATGCAATGATGGACCCCAGCAGGAATTGAATAAAAAGCTGAACGGCAACCTGAGTAAATGTAATAATGCCCTCACTTTTCCTAAAGCCAATTTTTGTTTTTTTGTTTTTTTGTTTTTTACCCTTATTGGTTTGTGGTACGACGGAATAGTGTGTTGGACGATATTTTGCCATGGAAAAACAGATTCTCTGACGTCGAATATGAAAGAGTGGGTCATGAAAAGTCGGTTCATGCAGGGATTGTGATGATGATCTGATTCTTGATTTTCCACATTTCTTTAAGTCAATTAACTTCACTAGACAATCGTTATTAGGACCAATCAATCCCGACAATAATTGAAAAAATTAGGATCAAACCTCTCCTATGCTGTTGATAAGTGCATGTTGAGAAAAAAAGGTGGGATTCAATCACGCAAAATGCATTGTTTTAATGTATTTTACCTTGAAAGTCAATATGGTTTGGTATCTTCAGAACTAAACTGTACATTACTAAAGCATAACAGCTCCAATTAAGTGGCGATCAAATATAAAACATGCCCTATAGCAAAAGGATTCAATAATCTTAACAAGTGAATGCACTTGCCCAAACTCGGAAGAACAGCGGCCACCCAAGTCAAAGCAATAAAAGAAGTAATGCTTTTTCACAATCTTCCGAGGTTTGTGGCGGTACCTGATTCAAGTGCAACTATTTCTGAAGCAGTGTCCAAGACTAATGCTCCATAAATAGCTTCGTCGATTGAAACTGTAGATTAAGCCTCAGCTGCACCAATTGAGAGAGAGAGAGAGAGAGTCTTTGCGTGTGTAATATAATTGTTTATAACGGCATCTGCCAATGTTCTACATACATAAATTTTAGCAATTACATCGTTTCCGCAACTTCACTCGACGTTGAATTATATTTTGGGAGATGTGGCCGCTAATTCCATCCTCCAAGACCTCCGAGTTTATCGAGCTCTGTAGCGGAGAAATAGTTGCGATTTTTCTCTTAATTACCTTCAAATTCACAGACCATCTTGCCTTGTGGATTAAGATGTCAAGATATATCGGTGGGCAATCGATGAATGAGTCAAAAGGACCCCCTGATGGGGTTTCCATGGGCACTAATTTCGTCCAAAATGCTCGTTTTGACAGGAGTTTCCCTCTTCTATTCTTCTCTCTTTCATACTGCTTTTTACCCTTGCTTGTACGGCTTCCTGTGCCCGGTCTTTTCGATTCGCATCTTAGCACGGGAATACGTGGGAAATTTCTGCGAAGCACAAATCTATTCTTCTCTCTTTCACACTGCTTCTACCGTTACTTGTACAGCTGCCTATGCTCACTCTTTTCGATTCGCATCTTAGAGCAGCAATACATGGGAAATTTCTGCGAAGCACAATTCTATTCTTCTCTCTTTCATGCTGCTTTTACCCTTCTTAGCACAGCAATATATGAGAAATTTCTGCAAAGCACAATTCCATCCTTCTCTCTTTCATACTGATTTTGCCCTTACTTGTACGGCTGCCTATGCCCGCTCTTTTTGACTCGCATCTTAGCACGGCAATGCATGGGAAATTTCTGTGAAGCATAATTTTATTCTTCTCTCTTTCATATTGCTTTTACCCTTACTTGTACGGCTGCCTATGCCCGCTCCTTCTGACTCGCATCTTAGCATAGCAATGCATGGGAAAAATCTGGGAAGCCCAAGGAGGACAATGCTTCAATTCTGAAGCACTTCTAGCATTTTCTTTTTACTCATGTCGGAGATAAATGAGGAGGTCCGGAATATTCAAATGAAAAAATCTCTTCTATGAAATTGAGGGCGCATTAGTATTTTCCACTATTTTTGCCCCAACACGCCGAAAATATCTTTAGAAACATGGAAAATGTCCTTTCAGGAGTTGTAATGGGAGGCGTCCTCCGTTTTTTTGCGGGTCATTATTGAGTGGTTGAAGAAGGAATTTCGATCTTATGACTTGCAATTAACATGGCAGCAACTTGATCTAAATGTGTAATGTGCATTGCATTATGTCCTACATTTTTTGACATGGCCACTCAATAAATGGAGTTCGTCACCACATCATTGACTAGTGCTCTAAATGCCCGATAATTGTTATTAAAAGTGCTTGAAATACTCAATAATTAATAGCAATGTGATAGTGATATCTAAATTCTTGCTTAAGGTGCATTATCATAATTGACACTTAAATAGATTTAAGAGCAATGCTTTTCTGAATTTTGAATTGATTCCATTAGAATGCTAAACTTTTGTTTATAGTGTGTGTAATTGATTCATCCCTGGAACTTCTGCTTGTTCTTGTGAAATTATTTTAATATGTTTCATATGGCATACGCCCATTGATTATCCTAAAGGAAATTTCTAAATTGGACAACAATCTGCAAAAGCCAATAAATTGAAAAAAAAAAATTATACAAATAGATTTCCCATGTGTAACAATTATCTGAAATTATAGATAAATGACACACGTTCGGTTTTTATGTGTGATTCATTTTAAACAAACAAATTTGCTTAGTCCCTTTAATCATGCTCATTCATCATATCAGCTAGTGAGAAGTACAGAGGATTTTGCTGTTCTTTTCAAAGCATAGCAAACAAATCCATTCTCCATTTCACATGATTTCCATTGAATCACGAAGAAGGCACAAAAGGTTTATCCTAATCCCAAACCCTTCTCAAACTTAAGACGATACTGAATATTTGAAAATGATTTAGGAACCTCGTTAATTTATAACCAATCGAAAGTTTTGTAGCAACAATGCTCCTCAGCCAAAGCGTAGGACCTACTTGATAAATTGAAAGGCCGGGCATATCATTAGACGTTAACCGACAATGTTGAATTTTAGGACCAAAATTCGAAAACTAGTGGTCTCACCGCCCCTCTATTTGATGGTACATTCGTTGATGAAATCAATTGGATTTGCAATTTTCAAAGAGACTCAATAATTAAATTGAAATTCGTATTGGATGATAAGATTAAAAGAATATGACCATTCCGTTTGCACAGCCACAAGCATTTGCCTTTTATTGATCGAACCTTGTTGCTTCGACGTTGGAAACAGACTAGGTTTTTTTTCTCCTTGTACATCCCTATGCAACAGAAGTTTGAAGGAACTATCAGCTGTCGGCAGATTGAGTAGCTTCATCCGGGGTGCATAAAATTTTTTATTGAAATCGCGGACAATCTGTTGAATACATCAGAAGACTGATTTGCATATAGATGAATCGCACAAAGGGATATCACTTGCTTACTTCAAGCCAACTGAAAAAAGGGTGAAAAGAGTCCTGGCAGTTCTATATCACTTTCCTTAATAGGGCCGTCTATTAAAATATATCTAGAATTTAAGCCCATTGAAAAAAGCCCGACTTATGAGAATGCGTGAACTCGACCATGTGCAATACAAAAGTTGGCATACGAGAATTGGCTGGCCGGGATTTCAAAAAACGTGAAGAAAAATCAATAACACGTGACTTTGTTGCCTTCTCCAAGTCCAATTTATCGTGATCATATTTTACTTTAAATTGATTTACTTAGGTTCAAGAACTTTATTCTAATATGCAGTGTTCATGCGTTCACATGATTTTGTTTAGATGTCCTACACTTTTGTTTAGTATGTGAAATTGGTCCATCTCTAGAACTTTAGTTTGTTCAATTCTGTCTCTTGAAATTATTTTAGTATGTTCATGTGTCTTATGCCCGTTGATTATCGAAAGGAAATGGCCACAATGGACAACAATCAACTGAAGTCGCTGGAAAAAAAAATTATACAAATGGATTTCGTGTGTGTAATATGTATCCTAAACGATGAAAAAAAAAAAATAATACTCATTCATTTCTTATGTGTAATCATTTGAAACAAAAGATTTGCTCGGTCACTTTAAATGGTGATTCTTATTCATCATCCCAAAACGTCAGCTAAGTATGGATTTTACTGTTCTTGTCAAAGCATCGCCAACATTCCGTTCTCCTTTAACATATTACGCTTGGATATGGGAGAAAGCACATTATTTTGTTAAGTGAGGTTTATCTGGAAACCTTTTTTGAACTTAAGAATGATATTTGAATATTTGCAAATAATTTAGAAACCTCATTAATTAAAAACTGATAACAAGTTCAAGAGGGACAATGCTCCTTGTGTTTCATAAATGGGGGTGACACGGCCGTCCTTCCACTCGAAGGACGCAGCCTCAAAACTCTCAAAATTCAATCCCTAAAAGTCCGCTCATTGATATCGCTCTCGTACTACTCATCATTAATTGAGGAACCTAAAAAAGATTAGCAAATAGAGAGGTGAGCAACTACAGCTCAGCAAGTAATGCATCTCTTTTAAGCGGATTGAGCACCTACCATGCATATTTACAAAATCAAACTACAACTCTTTTAACCCAAATCCAGAATATAACAAATAAATAATAAGAGAATAAGTTACGTACACTTAAGAATAGCTACATTCATTTCACAATAACATCAAAACGAATGTCGATGGTCAAATCCATTGATCAATCTCATTAAGTCACATACCAATGGTTCATTCCATTAGTTAATCTCATATCATACATCAATGGCCTATTCCATTGATCCATCTTATAGGAAACCACATGTCAATAGTCTATTCCAACAACTAAACTCAAATCACATGTCAATGGTACACTCCATTGACCAATCCGTTGCCCAATATCAAACTATGGTCACGATACAACGCCTGGTGATAACGCGATCAAGATTTCCTCCTTGGCAATGTCTCCACCTATTATTAGCCTGGGCTCGGCCCACAAGGATATCTTACACCAATATACGCATACACACAAGCCTTTCGCTGGGCTCACAGCAATATTGAGCATCAATATCAATCCAGAACAACACCATCCATAATTTACAAACCAAATTCATAAATCATTTCATATATCACCAAAAGATTTCACACCTATTTTTTATGCTAGGTTAGGCAGACAGTGATGGAGCGGGGGGGCACTAGCTTTGCAAGAACACCGGATGGATACTAAAAATGAAGCAAGTGCATCATGAACTGGAATTCCTTATGTTCTGAGATTCTTACACAAAGTGCCGAAGAGAAAATGAAACAAGAAGAGAGGAGAGAGCAAGCACATATATAGAGGCTTTCCGGGTTTGAATGTCTCTCTTTGTGTTCATCTGTTTGAGCTACTCTGCACCCTCCAATCTGCCACCTTTAGTTGACTAGCCCATCGGGGTGGGCAGAGGGAAGACGATGCCGATTACATTCTCGAGAGAATTCTAGTGTTCGCCAATTCTTCTCACCAAAGCCTCAGTCTACGACTGTAGTTGGATGAATGTGTCACAACTGAGTAGGAACACTGACCAGACGCTCAATCATTTACAACTGATCATATGGAGCAATCTGCACAAAGGAGAGGAATTAAAACAGAGAAAAAGGATAACGGTTGATCGATGAAGGTATCATCTGATTAAAGTGCTTCACAAACTGTTCGGAACTAACTCCAATTACTGGTCAACCATGACGAAGACTGACATTATTCGTCCGAGTGAGACAGTAGAAAAGCGTTGGTCACCTGATTAAATCCGTCTGGCCAAACTATGGACACGGCATAGTTTCCCATTGGCTGAATCTCTTCTGGTTCAATGTCTTCTGGAACACCGGAATACTGCAGTTTTTGCTCCCCTGTCCACTCATCCTGATGTGCAGATAAGTGGCATAAGAAAGAATCTCTTCACCAGTCCAAGTCACAATATCTAAGCAAGCACAGGACAAGTAGAAACTTCGGAAGGAATAATTTAAGCTAAATTCCACCCCTAATCTTCATCGATTTTGAAGGATTAGACTGGAGAATAACCGCTGTTATACTCTGAATCCCTATGCTGTTTGGCATTTATCAGCATGACAAAGGATGCCAAAGGAGGGGAAATCAGAGTAAAAACTTTTGAGGCAAGAAGTATTTTTAGTCGACTGAATAGATTTAAATGAAGAAGTTCAATGCTCTAAATCCTACCATGCCAAATCACTAATACTCAAGAATTCAGTTGATAGAACACTCAGATTACTGAGATTCGGTATGGTTAGTTTAAACCATCACGTGAAGATAAGAGGTAAGGTTCGAGTGAAAACATGCTCAACCTTCATGTACGGGTGCTTGAATTATGGGTAATGGCATGAAAGCTGCTCAAATCCACTTATCTACATTTTCAAAATGCGAGCTTAGACCTCTGATTTAATTTAAAAGAAGGGTCATAAATTAGCTTGGAGGTCCATTTGTAGATTTAAACTTAATGCTTGTCTGGTGAAATGCAGCAACCGGCCTGAACATTCTAACTATAGGATTAGTATCTATCTATTTCCCAAGGTTATGCATGATTGTGTTGACACTGCTGCAATAAAAACCTACATATATACTTTCCATTTGCAAAGATAAAAACAATCAGAGGATTTTTCCAGGTCAAAGGAAAGTCCTTATACCATACTTTGAGCTGATTGGTCGATTCTTCTCACGGTCGCGGGGTGTAGAAAGAACTCCTCATCTGAATCCGGAACCTTCACTTTGATTGCCTTGATAACTTTATCATGAATTACGGCTGTTGACACTGGAAAGGATGATGACATTTTGAATCATTCGATTATGAAAGCCAAAAATAAAAAAGATATACAATTTCTGAAGGTATTCCTTTAGTTCAATCGTCGGAGGGGAGATGAGCCTAAAATTTTAGTGGCAAATGACGAACTGGGAAAGTTCTCATCTTAGGATCCTAGTTAGACACTGGCACTGGATTCTCGAAACACAGATATCTCTCTCAACCTTTATCAAGAAATTGTTTTAACCTAATAAATATAAACTACCTTGTTGACGAATCTTGGCACACTGTTGCACAACACACACTCTGAGGTCCTGGAATGTCTTGGCAACTTCTATAGGATCTGCCACAACTTCTGGCATTCCACTATCTCCAGAGGCTGATAACTAATATCAATGGAAGAAATCATTATTATCCATCATGCTTCACCAGGAGTAAGAATGGACATTAAGAGAACAAAGGCACGACAACGAGAGATAAGATCAAAGAACTAGTCAGAGGATATACTTTTGCTCTAATGGGAAGATCGAATAAATGAGGAATTCCGAACTGCTGGACAACCTGTAAATAAATCCAGCACACTCTGAGGAAACAGAGAATATGCTTCATCCTTTTAACACCAGGGTGTAACCCTAGGATTAGTGCTCTGGCATTCCATTGTAACAAGTAAACCAAACAATAGGTAATCAGAGAAACATGCCGAGAGCCTGATCCTCTACCAAACGGGTAATAGCGCTTTCCATTGGCATCAAAGTGGCACATATTTTCCACAACAGCAACACAGGGTACCTGTGTGCATGAACAGTGGATTGTCAAAAGATGACTCTTTCATAGAGAAAAAAAGATCAACTATAGGGCACCGGGAGGGGAAGGGAGGGTTGCAAATCCTATACGAAAAGAGCCCAAAACTAAAGACATACACAGAACAGCTCACAAAAATGAAAAAAGGAGCTCAAATTAAGGATAAATCACTGATGATATCAACTAGAGCTATACATCCATATACAAGTTTCCACTGTACCAAAAATGTATAACTTTAAGCCAATTTTCAATAACATTCTGTCCAATAATTGTCACGGGGAATTTGTATCTTTTAAATTACATTTCCATGTTTCATCATATTTCCAGAATTTTTGACAAATTATCCAAAGGATACTTAATCAAAGGATAGTGTTGAATGGGGATTGTCAATAGTACAAAGGCACAAACCTTAAGTTTTGAGAACATGCGAATTCCCTTCGCTACATTTATAAATGCAAGCTTTTGAGGGGTGGTAACAATGACGGCAGCTGTTAAGGGTACAACCTGAAAAGTTAATATCATTACATTAAGATTGAAAACTGCAGCAACAAACAAAACTTGCAAGAGTATTATCTGATGCAAAATGCCTGCAACTAGCAGCTTCTAATTGTAAAGATGTGCTTTGTTCGTAAAAGGATAGAGGGATAAACATTAAACCGTTCATAATTACTGATCTAAGATGAAGAGGCACAAAATGCGAACCTGGCATAATGTAAGCCGAATGTTGCCAGTCCCCGGTGGCATGTCAATAACAAGGTAATCCAACTCACCCAGCAAGGAGAGTTTAGTAATGCTTAGATGCAGAAGCCCAACCCAGAAGCCAAAAAAAGGGGAATGATGAGAGAAAATCATTGTTTTTGATTAACTGTAGTTTACTTTGAATCATGCACTTCTCTTATAGGAAAAAAACACGCTTTGACAACAATGACAGTGAACAGAATTTGAATATAATAATCACAGCATGCAAGGATGACAAACATTCCCCTGCAATCAGCCAATGTCATAGAGTTCCAATGATTTTTCATACCACTCGGTAGTAGTCAAGAGTTGGTTGATGACACCAGAAACCATTGGACCTCGCATAATCGCATGGCCTTGTCCAGCAAATCCAAAAGATACCAGCTTCACTCCTAGGTATTCTGTGGGAATTATGCTTCTTTTTTCTGGGTTCTAGAAAAGGTAGGTGGAAATAATAAATGCATTACTTCACTAAACTAGAAATTAATTTCGTTGTAGTGGAAGTGGAACTATAAGCTTAATTACCATTTCCAGAAGTCGGTTATCAGGGGAAACCATTGTTGGTAAACTTGGACCATACACATCGGCATCGAAAATACCAACTCGAGCTCCCATTCCAGCCAAAGTATATGCAAGATTTACAGCTACAGTTGATTTTCCCATGCCTCCCTGAACAGTTCTGACAGACAGCATTCATGATAGAAGAAATTAAAGAATAGTACTTTTTAATATTAGTAACCTAACAACATGTCAAACCACAATTTGGAAATACTCAAAGAAAAATCTTTTCTGTTATAAACTTTGCTAATCAGGGAAGTCATCACGATGGAACGAAACTACAGCTCATCCTTATGTCATAGTCAACCTTCTCAAAGCAACCCCAAAAACGTCTTGTAGCCAAATGTCATGCAACGGAATAGCTACTTTGTCACAACCTGGAAAATGAAGTGGAACAAAAGGTTAAGTAACCCTACCTTGCAGCTTGAAACTGCTATAATGTTTGAGATCGTCTGTAACCCTGGAGGAAGTTCACCTGTGAAAACAGGTTTTTCTGGTTGTGCCGACATGGTTACTTTAACATTCTTGACCCAATGAAGATTAGCCACCACCTCATTTGCCTGCTGCTCAAACTGTCAAGGGATACTCATGCTGTTAAACTATTAAGGTTCAGTAACCTGATAAATCAGGCAAAGACTCTGAGGAAACCATTACGAAGCAGAAAAAAAAATGGTAGATTAGTTCCGAAAATACTTCGAAATTGTACATGCACAAAGAGATTTATGGAAGAGCAGGTGTCAATGGTTTCTAAAAGTAATTAATACACAAGACAGAACATCTAGTGCACTGAGCAAGTATTTGGTTACTGAGCAAGCAACATAGGTTGTGTTATTTACCATGTCCTTGATTGGACATGCAGGTGTAGTGAGCTCTAACCGGAACGAAAGCTGAGAATCAAAGCCAAGACATTGTAGGGTAAAGGTGTCATTCCTTACAGATGTATAAAGAATAAATCCCAGACTAATTCTTTAATCACCTCTCCAAGATCTTCATCTATGAGGAGGTCCTTAACAAAACCACATGAAACAATGTCCATTCCAAAGTCAGGATCAATAATTTGAGACAAGGCTTTCAGCACATCACTTTCAGCTGTCTGAGCTGAAACTGCAGAAGCACTCTCTACAATTACAAGAGCAGAAAAGGTACACGGAATGATTTCAAGCTTATGAGATGAACGAGAAAAAATCAGAGGTGAACAATCGGTGAAAACTAAGCAACAAAGTCCAGTCAATTTTGCTCAGGACATACAGGATCGGCAATTATTTTTGGCCCTTAATCCCTCAAGATTATAAGCTGTAATAATCTTCTGTATCTACTCAGGGCCATTCAAATTTGGTTTTGACAAGGGGTAGCCAAGAGTAATTGGTTTGGATGGGTTCTCAATAGTACAATGCATGCTCATGTGCACAAACACAAGACTGCTTTAATTGTTTTCTGTTCGTGTATAGTTTATTTGCAATTCCAAGAAAATAGTTTGACAGAGCTAGCCCCTTTTATTTGGCCTACCAAATAATCCTCCAAAATTTTCTTCAAGGCAGAACATGTAAATATGTCTTCACAGAGAGTATGATATGTATTAGTGGAAGCAGATTGATCTGATGGCACTAGCCAACGGTTTCACCATAAACATACTCATTTCTAGAAACTCACAACTTTATAAGTAGCAGATTATTAGCACCAAAAAATAAATTGCAGAAAGTTACCAAGAATCGAACATGGACGCCTCAGTAAAGTTAATTAGATTTACTTACTATGATACGATTAATTAAATCAGGCTATAGGCGTACCAGAAACAATCTTAACTGTATCACTTGCACTCGCTCCACAAGATCACTCTGTCAAATTCTCAACATTTTCATGAAAATAGCTACTGGGTTCTCATAGCTCAGATAGATAAATACTCGAACATTAAAAATAAAAATAAAAGAAGAATCCCATTTAGGTATTTACCAAATATTACAGGCACCAGATAATCAGCGAATTCAAATTATTCATAGAAAGAACAAGGAAAAAGAAAAAGAAAGTACCTTTCACTGAAGCAGCCTTAGCTGCAGAGGAATTCGAAACGGGCGGTTTGCGAGATACCCATCTGGAGCTTCGAAGCCATTGTTGCTTGACATAAGAGCTGGTTGTCGATGGTGCGAGAGAATTCGCCAAGAGACAGTCCTACAACAGAAAGGCCCAGGCGATGAGACAGTGGCAGTGACAGTGTCGGTTCAAAGATCATTGCATGAATTAGCGCAAAAGTTACCACTGCAGTAGGTTCATTTTCTTGAGAGAGAGAGAGAGAGAGCAGAGAGCTGAGAGAGCTCTTGCAGGAAAAAATGAGAGGTAGCAAATGCTTCTGAGCCTCGCGCTCTCTGTTATTAGTGATAAAAAGCGCCAGCCTCATGTTAACAAAAGAGGAGTTCGTTAATTTTAAAAGAGAAAATGGAAGACCTTTTTTCCATCTAAAGAAACTATCTTCCTTTGGACTAAAATAAGAGCAAAAAAATGTGCATATGTTTTACTTTTCCGTTCAAAATTAAGAATATCATTTAAATTTTAAAAAAGTCAGAAAAAATGTATGTGAATCTAAGCTATTTGAGTATAGGATAAATTTCAAGAATATCGAAGTTGATTAAAATCCAAATTCATAAGCCCTGAGATTTAGATTAAATAAAAATTAAAAGGTAAAAATAAATCTAGACAAATCTTTTGGGTATTGAACGATTATATCTACATTTATATCTTATCTATACAATAATAGCAATTGGCAGACATAATTCTTCTAATAACTTATGTTAATTACGACCATCATTTCAACATTTAAATACAAAAAAGGACTCGCTAATTTTTTCTTTTTATAAAATTGTATAAAGTGATATATGATTCAACCGATGCTATTATTCCACATTAATTTTTTTGACGGAATATTCCACATTAAATTTATATGGACCTTTTTATTGCCATACTTTGTACATGTGTATTATCATATAGGTAAATCTTAAATCAAATTGAAGATAAGAATGATTTAATTAAAAAATAAAGTTAAATTAATTACGTAAAATATTCATTTGTATGGCTCGTTATAAAGTTTTTCATGCACAACTTCTCACCATCATCTATCATTTTTCTTTTTCGTCTAGATCATCATCTATCAGTTTAATTGCCATTTATCTCGATCAGGTTAATCCTCTTAGATTCCTTATCTCGATCAGCCTAATCCTCTTAATTTCCTTTACGCTCTAGGCATACTAATGAGACGAATGGTGTATCGAAGAGGTACTAATTCTCCAACTCGGATCTTGAGCGCACTAGACCTTAGCCCAAATCCATGGCCAATGGTGTGCAATCGCAAGAGCCGTATATTCACAGTTGGTGCATTCGGAGCTCCACCCAGACCTTCAAAGCGAGATCTTTGAGGAAATCGCATCAAACTTGACAACCGAACTTTCGAGTCCGACTCCAAATTGACGATTGGGTCATTGAAGAGGACTACAAGTAGCCCGGGCCATTTTTATACTTGGAAAGTAGTTCGCTCCAGATACAGTGCTAAACTAAGATACCACATAACACACAGCCTATTTATCGTCGAAATTCATGACCGCAATAACTATCCTGATGGTAAAGCAAACATATCGTTGAAGTTCCCAACGCCTGAAAAGAATTTCAGAATAGAAGGGTCTTAGTCATCACATAAGTTTTGCCAAACTGAACCTACTGAAACACAACGGTTATACTAAAGTGAGCAAATATGCATCCGATTGTATTGCAGGTTACTTCTGGAAATTAATTGGCTGAAATTACATAGCATATTTCTTAAGGTGGTGTAGTTTTCCCGTGAGAAAGAAAAATCACTATGAAGTTCGTTTTCGTTTCCTCCTCTTTTCTTTAGCAAATCTACTTCGATAGCTAAGTGAATTATATGTAAGAATAGAATATTTTTGCTTTCTACCTTGAAGGTTATGCCACAATTTGAATTCCCAAAGGTAAGGACATTTTGAGTTACCCTCCATATCACATGTATATTCCCCAAAACCTTAAGAACAAAAAAATAAAACTGGTTAGATGAATTGCCTTTCAAGTTTTCATTTATTAGTTTTGGGAGTTCAAAATAAAGTAACAGAAAATCAAATATAAAAATAGAGCATATAAAGTAAGATCAAGAGCTGTAGCAAATTACACCAAGAGAAAGCAATATTATCCTCTCACACAACCTCTTGACTTGCACCATACATAGTATCATAGTCTAAAGAATGACTACTTGCATGGCTTGATGTTTCTGAAAAAAGCTTAAAAGGACAAAATGATAAAACCATCACACCCTAGCTCTACAAACATAGAAAAAAACGGCAAGATTGTCATCCTATTCAAAGGACAAGTCTCATACACATTACCAACACTGACCTGTTATCAAAATATATATTCATTAATATCTCATGAGAATAATAGACTAGTTACATGACTAGAGTTCTAAAATCCACAAATATATATTTCCAGTTACTAACAAACTACACCCTAAAGTACCATTATAGATTATACGTATAACTATCTCAAGTCATACCCAAAATCCAAATTCCTAAGATTCCTCCAGTAATGCAGCTTTCCTCAGTAGAAAAAGAATTGAGATGAATGGTATAAACAAACTACTTCTCAATAAATAGTACATATCTCTTCTCAACAAATAGAGTATCAATTATTCACAGTACAAATAGTAACAGAAACACAACCAAATCTAGTATATAATATATGTAAAAGTCTAAATATGAGCTAAATCACTTCAACAACGTTTTCAACATATTAGAAGAATGCTCATTCGATCAACAGTATTTAAGCAAATATCTACAGTCTAGTCTATTGATCACTCTAGTACTTCATATCAAACTATAGGCATGTTTAACGCCCCATGACAAGGGTTACCAAGATATCCTCCTAGGTGTAGGTCTCCACTAATGTCAATCAGTAGCTTGGGCCATACAAGACATCCTGAGAACATACACGCTTACTCACAGCCCTTCAATGATTTCAAATCATAGCCACAAGAGGATAAAACCATCAACATAATCCTGTCAACATCAAACCCATTTCAAAACTCTATGATAAACTGGCGTCAAAAATTGATACAACCCTTCGCAATTCCATTCACAAGAAGAATACATTCATGAAAAATTTCTCAAACCATTTCATAAATAATCAACTCTCCAACTATTTCAGGAGATATCTTACTATGCTAATTCAAATAACCAAATAAGGCAGTAAACGCAAGATCCATCTTTATACATAACAGATGTTCTAAACACCATTTTTAAAAAATAAATAAATATCATAACGTGCAATGTCTCATTTGTAACTTACATAGCATATCTAATCCCTGAGATTTTCAAGCCATGAGTTTACAAATCAGATGAGACAAGCATCACTCCTCGCTAACCAGAAGCCAAATTAAAAGCTTTACTGCCCAAAAAGCTTAAAAATTATAACAAAGAAAGCATTAACCAAATGTCAAACTTACATGTCACTCACCTCAACTAAGATCCTACTAGGCGATGCTAGTTTTTGGAGTCAAAATGTCTAGTATGAGTTGACAAAAAGGCCACCAAGCATCAAACTCGCTACAGCAAACAGAGCAGCAATCTCGTTTTACGTTGCGAATTTTGGTAGGTCATACATCTCTATTTAACTCCATTTTAAGTGAATTTACACTCGAAAGAGAGCTCATTCAAACTACTAGAAGACCCAAAACTCCTTCGAACCAAAATTGGCTAACAACTGATGAAATCTGGGATGAAACCCTGCTAACGATTCCTAAAACAGAACAAATCTCTTTTATTTGATTAGATGTATCAAGGTTTGGAATTTCTTACCGAGTGGTTGAAAACGGTATCAATCTAACTTGTTATGGCCCCCGAACCGAATCGCACCAAAAGCCCCCCTTCTGCTCACTCTCGAATTCACCTCTTCTTTATTTTCTCTTTCTTTTGCCGACTGCCTCCTTTCTCTCTTTTCTCTGCTCTTGATTTTTCTTATGAACCAGCTTCGGAAGGGAACAAGAAGATGGGCTAACGGCTCTTGGGCCTAAATTTTCTCTTTCTAGATAGGCCCATAGTCGAGGAGGCTCGATTCTGGCCAAGGATCCCAAGAACCATCTAACCTTGGGCATTTCGAAACATTCGTGCGAAGTGCATTTGGGATCTTTTGCAATGATTCACAATCTCTGACCATCAGCCACCCTAGGTTCTCTAGCTTCGGAGTATCAGGGATGGGCCTTTCTGTGGAATTGCAATCTCCAGTTGAAGACGGTTGGCATTCAATCACAATTAGTTGCGGGCAGTGCTGCACCATCAGCATTTGGTGCTCCTTTAAGCTTGATACATTGGATATCCTCACAAGTGACTTGCACTCACCCACAGCCAGATCCTGGAGATTCTTTAGCTGTCCAAGCATATTGTCAAACTCGATCTCTCTTAATGGACAATCGAATAGCCATAATTTAGACAAATTGCCCAAGTTGGAGAACGGTGACCATTCTATTGAGGTCTTCACATCTCGTAAGGCCAACTCTTCTAAATTGGATGGAAGCCCAGTCAGAGACCGAAGGTCAACACAAGTTATTATAAGACATTGAAGCCGGGAAAGGGCGCTCAAGCCAATCGGATGCATGCTGGAATCGGAAAAAACCATGCTCAATGCCTTTAATTTATGAAGCCTTCCGAGCCACTCTAGGTTTGGATGTAGAATTCGTCCTCGTTCAACTATAGACACACTATAATTACAATCACTTATTGTTAGATAATCTAAATTAGTGAGGTTTGAGAGGTTGGGTACTACCTGCAACGATGAAGACGTTATATCTAGGTATTTTAAACCTACGGGGAGATTTGGTAGTAACTGAAGCCTCCTACAATCACTTAAATCAAGTTGTCTGAGGTTAAAGAGCTGATTGATTGTCATTGGCAATCTACTAATCTTTGTCCAAGACAATTCCA
This sequence comes from Eucalyptus dawsonii, assembly GCA_016097615.1. Lineage (NCBI taxonomy): Eukaryota > Viridiplantae > Streptophyta > Magnoliopsida > Myrtales > Myrtaceae > Eucalyptus > Eucalyptus dawsonii. The sequence goes on along the minus strand of CM027873.1, from coordinate 84,286,819 downwards.
AAGTCTCCAATTTGGATAGTCTTGTGATTTCATTTGGAATTTTGCCTTGGAGATTTTTACAATTGTTGGCAATTAGCTTCTCAAGATTCTCCAGAGTCCATATGCTCTTTGGTAGCTTTCTTATCTTAGTATAAGACAAACACATGAGCTTCAACTTTCTAAGGTTGCCAATAGAATGGGGTAATTTTGCAATTTTTGTACAAGATAGAATCAATTCGAGCAATGATTCTAGTCTTCCAATGGAATCTGGTAATGCACTTATACCAGTGAATTCTAAATCCAAAAGGAGGAGTGATCTCAACTCTCCAATGGAATTTGGAAGCTCTCTAAGGTTGCGACACTCATATAGAGATAGATGCTTCAAACCTAATAATTCTCCCATTGAGTGCGGAAGTTTTCTAATCCCACAGTGAAATTCCACCTTGAGCACCGACAAGGATTTCAGACCACCAATTGAGTCTAGTGATAGAGGAATGGTTAGAAATTTTTTTCTCTGCAGTAGATGATTTAGCCCATTGATATCCAAATACTTTAGGTGGCCTAGCTGATTAATAGAGCTGTTGATTTCTTCCAATCTTGTACAATCTTTGAGAACTAGCTTTTTCAATTTCAGGCACTTGGAGAAGTCAGGTGTGCTCTTTAAATAATTGCAGCTTGCCAAATATATGACTTTCAAGTTATCATTTACCTATAAAACAACCAATTATTGAGAAAAATAATGGCATAGGTGAAGGTCAACTCAATGCAACAAATGCAAATGCACATAAAGGAAAAAGAATGCATTATATTGTACCATGCATGCTCCCCATCCATTCCAGTCTTCAGTAATATTGCTCTCTAAAAGCTTGAGAACGGCCAAGTTTCGTAGACATAAACTAGTGGTATGTAGGTTTGAGGGGCAACGATGCCAAGAGAGCCATGTTAGCTTAGAGAGAAGATTTTTGAAGTCTCCTACAAAGTTTCCCCCATCCAATTCAAGGAACCTTAAACTAGGCAACCTTGAAAATTCATCACTCGTAAAATTATGCCCGTTACCAAGTCTTGGGAGTTTTAGTGCTACAATGTTGTCCGTTCCCTGATCTTTCCATAGCAGCAAATAGCAACATGAGTGAACGATTTAGAATAAGTACTAAATATCAAAATAGGGAGCATATATCTAAATTCAACTAATAGTAAACATGAGTGAACCGGCAAAAAAATGAGGCACACAGATATTATCATATACAAAAAGGGGCGAATTCCATGAATTCTTAACTCTCCCTTTTTCATGGGAGTCGTAATGGTAAAAATTAGTTCATTTGGAATGTTTTTTATTTTTCTCAAATTATGCAAAATCATCAGTATCCTATGTACAAAAATGAGGGAACATTTTAGGTGAAAATGAATTCTAAATACACACAATTACATGTTTAGTTTTTTCATAAGCAATTTACTTCTTATTAAGACATACCAGATTATTCTGAACCACTTCTAAGGCGATCATCGGACACCACAACCTGCTACGCTTTCGAGGAACTAGAAAGCATTCTTGCCGGACAATCTCTCTTCCAAGATCTCTGAGTTGGTCGTGCATCCATAATCTATCATTGATGACTTTTATCAAAGATAAATGAATGAGGATATTGAGTCCAATTTTTGGGAAAAACTCACAAGCTTTCCACATGTAATATAAAGGCAATCTTTCTTCACCAATGCAGTGACATGCAATGTCGAGAAAAATCTGTCGTTGCTCGTACTCCAATTCTTCATAACTTATCAACAACTTTTTCTGGACATCTTGATTGGGTACTTTCTTCAACTTATTCAATGTGCCTTTCCATGTTCTCATGCTTTTTGAATGGAGTAATGAACCTATGACCTCGATAGCCAATGGTAGTCCTCCAATAGTTCTGACAATTTCACCTGAAATACTAATGTAATTTTGTGGAGGTGAGTCGCTTTCGAAGGAGTGCTTGCTGAATAGTTGAAGAGCATGGTGAAACTGCATCTCCTTCATTTCGTAAAAAGAGAAATCTTGGTGATTAAGTGGGCTGATATTGTCACATGGGTTGTCACCCATATTGTCATCAGGGGCGTAGGTTTTGGAAGGTAAGAAATAGGTGTTCCTAGTTGTGATAATAATTCTGCTTCCCAGCCCAAACCAACTAGACTTACCAGCTAGTTTCATGAGTTGGTCCCTCTTGTCCATATCATCAAGAACGAGCATGACTTTCTTATCACGGAGTCTTTCTTTGATCATGTCCGTCCCCTCATTAGCATCAATAACTTCAAGATGTCTAATATGAAGAATGTCACATAATAATTTTATTTGTAGACTCAAAATATTGTTTGCACGGATATTTGAAAGAAAGATGGAATATTGAAATTGGGAAGAAATACGCTTGAAGATAGCCCTAGCAGGACTTGTTTTCCCGATACCGCCCATACCGTGAATCACAACAAATCGTACATCAAAAGTGCCTAAGCCTAACAGCTCCATAACGGCTTCCATTTGATCGTGAATTCCTACCAAGCCGTCACACCAGTTTCCTTGTGTAGACCTCAGCTTATTTAAAACTTCTTCCAGAACAAGTGCTATTAGTTTATCTTGGCTGCCATATACATAATGCAACTATCTTAGTTTGAAAAACCACAAACCCAATATATCGCGTAGAAGCACAAATATGTAAAATCAGAAACATTAATTGTTAAAACTAAGCATGGATTATCAGTTTATTTCATATTTAGTCCTTTCCAAGCCGAGAAGATTGATCTCAGTTACAGATAACGATGGTTGGGATTTGATTTTTTTGGGGGAGGGGGGGCGCTCTGAAGAGTTTTTAGATGGTCAAAATCAGCGAAGTTCTAACATGTGATCGGGCCAAGAAAACTAGCTCCACAGCCAAGCGCGCGAACCGGACCAATTTTTTCAGTTTGTGCCACGCTTCTAGTATGACAAAAGGGTGAAAACGAAGCAAATTGCACATTAAGTAGGGAGAGTATTCTCGAGTAGGGCCAACACCGAGGAGGACGTCAATACTTTTAAGTGCGGAGTTTGTGGCACCACAGTCCCACGCCAAATGGGACACACCTTTTTCAACTGTTCATGGGTAAGGTTCATCCTTAAGTGATCACTCTAAAATTATACTGTAATAGGAATTACCACAAGGAAGAATGGCATGAGATGTGATAAAAACTGCATGCAAAAGTGCAGTCAATGGATCAGTTGAGATTTAATCATATGCTGATGAAATAGACTTTATAAAACGAAAATGGTAATTTGCACAACCATTTCAACTTCCTTTTGACTTTAGAATATTTGTTTTGTGGGTTGGGGGGGGGTTGATCTCTATATTGAGTTATCGTGATTAAGAAACTATGATTTGAATATAGAAATGAAAGCACAGAAGTTGTCATTAATTACCCGTGATCTCTTAAGTTCCATCCCTTGATTCTAGTGACCTCTCTAAGGGCCCCCTCCCACTGTTTTGTTGTGTCTTCACCAGACCATCTCTGATGCTTTCGTAGGGCCTTACCATACAATCCAGTTTTAAGCTTAAGATCAGATACATCCACCCCATAGAAGATGGGCAAGATCACTTTCTTGTCTCTCTTCCTACACTCCACCATGTATGTGAGCTCGCGGAGACACCATTTACTGGAACCATAATTTTCAGAGAAGATTGGTATGTAGATTTTCGAATTGGAGATTGCTCTCAAAAGCTCGTCTTCGATCTCTTCCCCAACACGGAGCTCTTCGTCGTCTTTGAATACGCAAATCCTGGCCCGGATCATGGCCGCATAGAGAGAGTCTGTGATGGTGAAGCGAGTGTCGGGTCCTCTGAAGCTCAAGAACACCTCATAATCCCTCCTCGATGATGATGAGGATTCACCACCGAGGGAGAGAGACTTTCCTCCGAGGCGTTCCATTTCCTGCGATCTTTCGCTTCGGAAGCGATATCAAACTTTTTTGCTTGTTCAGATTTGCAAGCTTCCAGTTACCTTGCGCCTGTCGACAAATATGCGAGAATCGGTGGACTGACTTTTGGTTCCAAAGCAAGTACCATTGACTGATTCCCACAGCTCCCATCCATCGGATGAGTCGTGGCACGATCCAACGGGCCTCTTCGGGTGTCTTTTCCCCCTGATGATGCAAAGACTGATCATTCTGCCCGCCTCCATGGAAATTACCTGCTTACTTCGCGGGCCGGCTAACAGAAAAAGTCTTCGAATATATTAGAATTCGTCATGGGAAAGCTCTTCCTCTAACTTGTGAAAACAACAGCTGCCCAAGTCAAAGCTCTTCCTCTAACTCGGATGAGTCGTCGCACGATCCAACGGGCCTCTTCGGGTGTCTTTTCCCCCTGATGAGCAGGGCGCAGAGACCGACCGACAGAAGATGCCAAGACAGATCATTCTGCACGCGTCCATGGAAATTACCTGCTTACTTCGCGGGCCGGCTAACAGAAAAAGTCCTCGAATATATTAGAACTCGTCATGCGAAAGCTCTTCCTCCAACTTGGGAAAACAACAGCTGCCCAAGTCAAAGCATTATACGCAGTAATGCTTTTCAACAATCCTCCAAGGTTTGTGGTACTACCTGGTTTTTACTGCAGCCCATTTTGTAGCAGTGTCCAAGACTGACGCTCTATAAATAGCTTAGCTGAGGAAATTAGAAACCCTTGGCTTCACCAGTTGACAAAAAAGAATTAGTTGGCTCAAGTCTGCCCAAGGACAATAAGCAGCTTATTCCGTCAAATTATAATAGTCCAATGAGGTCTTGTACAATTTAGAAAAAATTGTATGTGTAATATAATTTGTGAGATGATAGCTTATTTGAATTTTATCCATGTGATGCATCTTGATTCAAATGTGTAATGTGCATTGCATTATTTACCACACTTTTCTTATTCTAGACATTCGCGATGACCACTCAATCAATAACAGAGCTCGTTACCACACATTGATTAGTGTGCTAAATGCCCAACAATTGTTATTAAAACTGCACAAAATACCCAATAATTGGTACCTGAACCATATTAATAACCAAACTTTTGCCAAACGTATCATATCATAATTGAACTTTCAATTGACTTACTTAGGTTCCACTCGTTTCACGAAAAACATGACGCTTTAAGGAAGCCATTTTCCAGGACAATAACCATATTTTCCACTAATCAATTGAAATAAGAAAATGTACTAAAAAATATTTTTTGCCGTTCGGTGAGGAAATTTTCTTCCTCCATGCACCCATTTTAATGATTTTTTATTATTATATTATTAAAAATCGATTTTTTAATTAATTTTATTCTTTTCTTTTCATTTTCATTTTCATTTTTTTCCCCTTTTCTTCTTCTTCTTCATTGGCTGATCACCGCCCACAGTGGTGGCCGGTGACCGGCCACGGGCGAGTTGGAGCCTCACCACAAGTTGGCAAGGCTTGAGCTCGCCAAATTTTGGCAAGGTCAAGCCTCATCGGTCTATGGCAAGGTTGAGCTCGCCGTCGAGTCTCGCCAGATCCAGCCACCTAGGCAAGGCTCCAGCCTTGCCAGAGGTTGCCGAGCCTCGCCGACGTTTGGCGAGGCTTGAGCCCCGCCTAGGTGGTCGGATCTGATGAGGCATGAGCTCGCTTGAGGCTGATCGGGTGAGCTCAGGCTTCGCCAGATCCAGTGACTTGGGAGGGGGCTCAAGCTTGCCCACATCGGGCGAGCTTGGACTCGTCACAAGCTAGCAAGGCTCAAGCTTGCCGGAATCTTGCGAGCTCAAGCCTTGCCAACTCATGTTGAGGCTCCACCTCGCTTGAGTCTGGTTGCCTGCCGCCGTGGTGGTCAGTGACCGACTAATGAAGAAGAAGAAGAAGAAGAAGTAGAAGAAAAGGAAAAAAAAAAAAAGGGAAAATAAAAAGAAAAAGAAAGAAAAGGAAAAAAGAGAAAAGAATAAAAAAAATTAAAAAAAAAATTAAAAGCTATTTGACGAAGGAAAGTGAGGTAAAAGAAGGTACAAAAAATGTTTTCCTCTTTCTCAAAAGTGGAAAACATTTTCCCCAATCTCAGAAGACTTTTTTCCCCACGTGGAAAATGTTTTCCCTAACTAATTCATTTTCTGTGAAACAAATATCGGAAAATCCAGAAAATATTTTCCTGGAAGTTATTTTCCGTGAAATAAATGGAGCCTTAGATCCAAGAACTTTCTTCAAACGTGCAATGCATTCCCGAACTTTCAATTGATTCAACTAAATTCATAAACTTTTGTTTGATATGTGTAATTCCTCTCTAGAACTGAGTTTGTTCGATTATTTCTCTCAAAGTCATTTTAGTGTGCTTGGCCATTGATAAAATAGACAACAATCTACTAAAACTGTTGGATAAAAAATTCTCAGCTAATGCGAAGTACGAAGGATTTTGCTGCTCTTGTAGCAAACTACCCATCCTCCATTTCTTAGGAAGAAGGCATATTGTTAATTTTTGTCTCATAGAAAATCTTGACTCTATACTTGTGGCACATTTATCCCAAACTAATTTTCATCTCAAAAAAATCTCAAACGAATTCCTTGACCTAAATCTACTATTTGCTAAATTGTGCACATGGTCTATCATTCTCCACGTCAACTCAAGGTAACAAATGCTTACACACATAAAAGGAAAAAATGAATGCATTATATGAAATTGTACCATGCATGCTCCCCATCCATTCCAATCTTCAGTAACATCGCTCTCTAAAAGCTTGAGAACGGCCAATTTCCTTAGACATAAACCAGTGGCATGTAGTTTTGAAGGGCAATGACGCCATGAGAGCCATGTTAGATTAGAGAGAAGATTTTTGAAGTATCCTACAAAGTTTCCCCCATCCAATTCAAGGAACCTTAAACTTGGCAGCCTTGAAAATTCATCGCTCGTAAAATTATGCCCGTCGGCAAGTCCCGTGAGTTTGAGTGCTTCAATGTTGGCGAGTCCCGTGAGTTTGAGTGCTTCAATGTTTTCTGTTCCCTGATATTTCTAGAGCAACAAGTTAGCAACATGATTGAACCATTCAAAGTAAGTACTAAATATCAAAATAGGGATCATATATCTAAATTCAACTAATAGCAAATAAGGGTGAACCAACAAAGAAAAGGGGCACATAGATGTTATCTCATACCAAAAGGGGCAAATTCCACGAATCCTTATCTCTCCCATTTACATGGGAATCGTAATTGTAAAAATTAGTTCATTTGGCATGTTGTTCATTTCTCTCAAATTATGCAAAATCATCAGTGTCCTATGTACAGAAATGAGTGAATGTTCTAGGTGAAAAAGAACTCTAAATACACACAACTACATGTTCAGTTTTTTCATAAGCAATTTACTTCTTTACTAAGACATACCAAGTTATTGTGAACCACTTCTAAGGCAAATGTCAGACACCACAACCTACTACGCTTTCCAGGAACTGTAAAGGATTCTTGCCGAACAATCGCCCTTCCAAGATCTTTGAGTTGGTCGTGCATCCACAGTCTATCATCTTTGAGTTTTATCAAAGATAAATGAATAAGAACATGGAGTCCAATACATGGAAAAAAAATCACAAGCTTTCCACATGTAATATGCAGGGATTCTTTCTTCACCAATGCAGTGACATGCGATATTAAGAAAAATTTGTTGTTGCTTCTACTCTAATTCTTCGTAACTTATAGACAACTTTTTTCTGGACATCCTGATCGAGCACTTCCTTCAACTTCTTCAATGTGTCTTTCCATGTTTTCTTGCCTTTTGAATGGAGTAAAGAACCTATGACCTTGAGAGCCAATGGTAGTCCTCCAGTAGTTTTGACAATTTCACAGAAATACTGATGTAGTCACGTTGAGGTAAGACATTTTCAAAGGAGTGCTTGCTGAATAGTTGAAGAGCATGGTGAAATTGCATTTCCTTCATTTCATAAAAAGAGAAATCTTGGTAATTAAGTGGGATGATAATGTCATCTTGGGTGTCGGTTTGGGTAGCTAAGAAATAGGTGTTTTTAGTTGTACTAATAATTCTACTTCCTAGCCCAAACCAACTAGACTTACCAGCTAGCTTCGTGAGTTGGTCCTTCTTGTCCATATCACCAAGAACAATGATGACTTTCTTATCACTGAGTCTTTCTTTGATCATGTCCCTCCCCTCATCAGCATCAATAAGTTTAGGATGTTGAATACCAAGAATTTCACATAATAAGTTCTTTTGTAGACTTAAAATATTTTTATCCCAGATATTTGAAAGAAATTTGCAACTTTGGAACTAGGAAGAGGTACGCTTGAAGATTACCTTAGCAAGAGTTGTTTTCTCGTTAATGTGACATCCTCAATTTCAACCTCTATTTTGACCCCGACCAGTAAGCCAAAGCCCGATACGTCAAGGGCAAGACTTGGCCATGAGCCAGCCCGAAGGCTGGTCATGAGTCAATTGGCCATTCATGGATTGGTAACCCAAGGTCTAGTTATAGAGTATTCAACCATGGAAAGGTTATTCGATCATAAGGATCGATCATGGATGATCATGTACTATCATGGATTGATGGACGGTCATGGCTTGATTTCGTTCGGTTATCGCACTGTTCGAGGGTGATTCCGCCTGGTTGTTATGTCGATCATGGACGACCATGCACCGATCCCATGTGACCTTGAGTTGATATGAATGGATCGATTCCACATGATTACATGACAACCGATAATCGACCATGGATTGAACAAACTCAATGTGGTTCAATTTTGGACTAACTAGGACTTGTGTAGAATCTTGGACTAGTCACAGGATCGGCCACAAGATTAGTTGATTGGCCCAAGGATTGACCATAGGACTAGCCAAGTAGAACTGACCCATGGGCTAGCTCATAAACGGTTAGAGGACCGATCGATTGGGCTAGGACCTAGCCAACAAACCCAACTGTGACCCCTTTTCTTAATAAAGGGGAGCTCAAGCTTGGTTTGGCCAATCGAGTTGGGTTGCATCTGGCTTTGTTTGGGCATGGCTTAAGCGTGAACCTCAGGCCAAATAAAGTTGTCGGTCGCGATCAAACTCGATTAATCCCTACCCAATGATAAGGCCTTCAAAACTTAGATTTTTTCTTAAGGTGCATTCAATGTCTTTGGCTTGTAGTTAATTAGTGCACATTGACTAAGGGTGGACATTTGGCATGAAAGTCTCTAGCCTTGGAAGATAAGTTTAAAACTTGAACTTTGACTCATTAATGAGGAGGACACCTAAGCCTAATTAGGAGATCTTGGAGACCAAGAAAAGGACTACACAACCATTGGAAGAAGGAGCAAGCAAGTCAAGCCTTCTTGGACAAGATAAGAGTGAATTAAATACATTTAGCTTCTAGTTATTAAATGCCGAGATGAAGTGTCCAAGCTAACCTAGGACCTAGTTGGAAACTTGGGAGATAAGGAGGCCCAACAATTAATGCCTCTTGACCAAGTGGGATGCCTTTTTTTCCCAACTAAAATTGCCACCTTTGATTTTCGAAATTACTGGACCTCCACTATTTGCCAATTTTACACAGATTTTTGTGGTGCGAATTTAAAGAAAATTCCTTCATAAAAGTTATTCTAAAAATCTTGATATAAAACATACTTAAATTTCATATTTTTATGAGGTGAAATGATAAAGATGAAGGCCCAATCATTCACAGTTTGGAACTTGTCCCGAGTAGTAAAAACGTGACTAGGTTGTCTTCTCGAATTTTTATAAAATTTAACCATAATTTCTTCATGAAAGTTTTAAAGGATATCTATTTACACAACATATAAACATTTCAAAGAGTTTTGTGAAGATTTGGATTTCAAAATAAGTCTCTATCTCCGACTATTGAATCTGCTCGACGGACGAATATTTGGGTTGTGTTCAATGATTTTCTGCTCTTTGCATAGCACGAATTTGACTTGACTTTCTTCATGAAAAATATTATTTAAGGTCTTCTCTACAACATATTAAAATATCATAATATTTTGATTTTATTTGATAAGTTAAAGACACTCATTTCAGAAATTGTTTAAAACTATTTTTCTCACTTAAGAGGTGTGAATCACGCCCAAGCTTGGACTCAAGTCCTTAAATGCCAAGTTGAGGTGTCCCTCAAAAGAATAGGCCATAATGCCTCATAACCTAAAAACTTGGAGAGCAAGTTTGTAGTATAAACATATCTAACCTAATGATTAGTCAAAATCCAAATATTAAATGAAAGAGGCTTAGTCATTTGCTTAGGTGTCCACATAATAATTACATGTAATTAGATGGACCAATGGAAAGATGAGCAAGTGTCGCCCCTTAGAACTGGACTTGCCACCCATCTCTTTAGTTTGCCACCTCCTTAACCTAGATGGTCCACCTACATGAAGATGATTGGTCCATTTGAAAAGATCATCATAGGGGTTTGCTTATAAATAGATTCCACACCACCCCCTCTTCCTTCTTCACTCTCTCAACCTCACCCTCACCCTCACTATCACCCTCTCTCTCTTTCTCATGGCCACGCCCCTCTTGCTTGTTTGCTCGCCTGCATGTTGCTCGGTCACCTAGGCCATTCCTTGAAGTGTAGTAAGTAGAACTTACTAATATTTGGCTAGGACATTGTGCTATGCTATTCCGAGCGTGTGATGAGTCCATGACTGAAGTTGATTGACTTCTTGTTGTTTGAAGTTCGGTTGTATTTGCTTGGATTAGTGTAGACCTTGTTCCTTGATTGAGTTAGATCCTTGTTTGATGAGCTTTGGCTCGTGCTTTGGCTTGAGTTGCTTGGAAGAAGCTTGGTTTGTGTGTTTATTTGATATGTTTTGGTTTTTGCTTTGATACAAACCTACTTTAAAAGCATTTTGTGAAAGCTTGCTATTTCCTCACAAAACTATTTCAAACCATTTTCACAAGTGTACATTTTAGTTCACGCCCCGAGCTCCGAAAAAAGGGCTTTGGTGGCCTTGACGTATGTGAGATCATGACGAATTAGTTCTCTCTTAGTCTTGGTGTGATATTAAGGCATATCGTTCCTAAGTCAACTTTGGTATTAGGTCGATGAATATGTCAAAACGGGCCAGCCCTTTCATGGCCTCGGTGTGATATTGAGGCATATCGTTCCCGAGCCAAATCTGATACTAGGTCGGTGAACATGTCACGACGGGCTGGTCCTACCATGGTCTTGGTGCGATATTGAGATATGTCGTTCCTGAGCTAAGTTAGGTACTAGATCGGTGTTCAAACGTGTCAAATCAAGTCGCAATCCTTGATTCATGCTTGGTATGCTTAACGTCTCGGTTTTGGTAAGTCATTTCACACACTTATGCATGGCACGCCTTCGGGCCCTTGAACTAAAAGTAAAGATAATAATCGGATTGTGATCCTTGATACATGGTCACATGATGGACTAATTTCTAGCTGTCGATCGATGGATTTCGGCAACGTTGCCTAACGGACTTATCGTCAGAGGACTGCCATCACCCTTGGATTAGGGGATGTTGCCCGATTAAGTTCAGATGCCTGACGGATACATAGTCGGAGGATTGCCATCACCTTTGGATTAGGGGACGTTGCCCGATTAAGTTCGGATGCCTAACGGATACATAGTCGGAGGACTGCCATCACCTTTGGATTGAGGGACGTTACCTGATGGATTTCGGATGCCCAGTGGATTCTGGAAAAGTTGATGGATTTCGGCTATTAATAAATGAATCTCGTGTGCATGAGTTCCTCACTTTATGAAATAAATTTTGGTTATAATGCATATTATTAAGTGAGGTGTAAGTTCCTCGTATTATGGAATGGATTTTGTTTATGTTTGCATGATATTGAGTGAGACGTGAGTTCCTCATGGTGTGGGTGAATATTGGGTTATGCTTACATATCGTTGATTAATAATTTCTCATGTTTCATCCAAGACAAAACTTTTATTTTCCTATTGATTTGTCATCGACTAATGTTTTGGATGAGTTATATGCTTGTTGATAGGTGAGGCATCCTCCTACCCAGAAATGAGTGGGTTTTACTTACTGAGTCCATAACTCACCCTGTTGTTTTTCAAAAGTGTAGGTACGGAGGAGTTGCAATCTCAATAGGGAAGCTAAGATTTACCCCGGCCTTTTTAAGCATAGAGCATGTGATCGTTGTAAATATAACGGTCCATGACAAAAAGGACTTGTAAATGTAAATAATGTAATTGTATGCTTTTAAATATTTGTTTTCCTAGCTAGTTGTTGTCCGGGTATTGTTTGTACATTTTCGCATGTACTTAATGAAAAGATAAAGAGAACGAGATGACTACGTGCCTGGGACGTCGTGAAAATAACCCCCGTTGCTCGTGATCCTGAGGATGGGGTTGGGGTCCTGATAGATAACGTCCATACCATGAATCACCACAAATCGTACATTAGAAGTACCTAGGCCTAACAACTCCATAACGGCTTACATCCGATCATGAATTCCCACCAAGCCATTACACTAGTTTCTTTTTGTAGGCGTCAGCTTACCCAAAACTTCTTCCAGAACAAGAGCTATAAGTTTATCTTGGCTACCATATACATAATGCAACTGTCTCAATTTGAGAATCACAAACACATGCAGAAGCATAAATATGTAAAACCGGAAACTTTAATTGTTAAAACCAAGTTCATACCTAGTCCTACCCAAATTGAGAAGATTGATCTCAGTTACAAATAACAATGGTTGGAATTTGATGTGGGGGGCAGTTCTGAAGAGTTTTTAGATGGTCAAATCAGCGAAGTTCTAACATTTGATGTGGCCATCAAAACTAGCTCCATAGCCAAGCGGGTGAACCGGGTTCGTGCCATGCTTCTGGTATGACAAAGGGTGAAAATGGACCAAATGACACATTAAGTAGGGAGAGTATTCTTAAGTGGGGCCAACATTGAGGAGAACGTTAATACTTTTAAGTGCGGAGTTTATGGCACCACAGTCCTACATCGAATGGGACACAACTTTTTGAACTATTCATGGGTAAGGTTCATCCTTAAATGATTACTCTAAAATTCGATTGTAATAGGAATTACTACAAAGAAGGATGGCATAAGATGAGATAAAAACTGCATGCAAAAGTGCAGTCAATGGATTGGTTACGAGTTTTGAAAAATTATGTCTGATGAGATGGACTTTATAAAAGGAACATGTTTATTTGCACAACCATTTCAACTTCCATTTGACTTTAGAATATTTGTTAGAGGGAGGGAAGGTGGTGTTGATCTATATATTGAGTTTTCATGATTAAGAAAGAATTATCTAAATTTAGAAATGAAAGTACATAAGTTGTCATTAATTACCCGTGATCTATTAAGTTCCATCCCTTGATTCTAGGGACTTCTCTAACGGCCTCCTCCCACTGCTTCGCCGTTTCTTCACCAGATTGTCTCTTATGCTTTCGTAGGGCCTTGCTGTACAATCTAGTTATGAGCTTAAGATTGAATGCATCCACCCCATAGAAGATGGGCAAGATCACTTTCTCACCTCTCTTCCTACACTCCATCATGTAAGCGAGTTCACGGAGACACCATTTACCGGAAGCATAGTCTTTAGAGAAGATTGGTATGCATATTTTCGAATTGGAGTGTGACATCCCGAAATTTGGCCCCAGATTTGGATATATGAAATAGTTATCTCATCGATATGCTTATGATTAATTTACTCGGAATTGATCACTCACGAGTTAATTAATCTATTAGATAAGGCTCGTTAAGGGATATAAACACAACAGATTAAAGAATTCAATTAGAAACCGACCGCTCAACTATAATAATCGGCAAGGGTCAATATGACACCGTTATAAATTGATTAGTGAACAAATATGAGTCGATTCGACGGAAGTATGTAGTCGAATTGCGGATGGTTCCGCACGATTGCGATATTTGCGTCGAACGACAATAAACCGATTTTCTATCGATATTATACTCGGAACACGTAATTGAAACATTGCAATTATATGACAACCGAGGGTTGTCTACGATTTGAAAATGCACAAATGTGGATCGAAAATTATCGACCATGGGTCAAACGCGCTAAAATCCCTAAAAGCTACCCAATAGATTAGGTCGCACTGAAATTGTGTGTTCAACGATTTTAACCACAAAATCGAATTTGGTTTCCGGAATCGGATGTTCATGTGTGTCACTTATCATTTTTAGGACGCTGCCTCATCTTTCGCAAATTTTCGCTGAGTCCGAACTTTGCGGAAAAAACAGTTTTCGGACAAAAAGGGGAAATTAAAGGAAATTCGGATCAAGAGGGAAAATAGGGTTTTTCTACCCTATGTTGGCTTTGTTTGTGAGAATTAAGAGGAAAATGGGCATTGGTTGAGCTAAGGACTTTGGGGGCAAAGTGATGAGGGCTTGAATATTTTTGCTAAGCCTCTCATTGGCCATTCCCTTGACTTCTTTCCTTCTCTCTTTTCCTTCTCTCTCTCTTTCCCTCCTTCTCTTTCTCTCTTACGTGAGTATTTCCCCAGCTGCAGCCGCCCAACTTTTTCCTTTTTCTTGCTTTATTTCCCTTCACTCATATTCTTCATTTTCCTCTCCTCATCATCTTCACCATCCCTCACGTCCCCAATTACCCTCCCCTCCATTCTCTTTCCCACGTCCAGCTTCTCACCACCAATGATTTCATCACCATACCACCATTCATCGTTGGGGTTTCATGAATCATGTATAAGAAAAATTAACAAAAGGAACGTAGCGGAAACAAAAATATATTTTATACAAGATTCTCCGAATGCGTTGTTCATGCATTTTAATAAAAAATCTGAAAATAAAATAGAGTTAAGCAAATTACCTCTCGAAGCGCGCGTTATATGAGTCGGTTCAGATGTTCTACAGTTCGAGTCCCACAAGCGTCAGACCTCTAGTTTAGACACACCAACAATGGACGTCGAACGGAAGAGAGAACTTTCGGATAATCACCACTTTGATTGTGCTAGCAATCTCGTGCAGATGATCCGCCATATCCTTGATGTATTATAGTCACGGGCCGAACGAAAAAACACTCTTCTTTCTCGCGTCTCTCAAAAACACAAGAACATACACACTTTGCTCTCTTTTTAGCAACTAGCAGAACTTCATGTTTTTGACGGTGAAAGAACCGATGCGGAACAAGAAGAAAACCACCACCCTTTTTGCCGCTCAAGCAGAATGGGGGTTTTCTTCTTCACGAATCAGCAACGGTTGCTAAACCGTTGCTGATCGTGCACAATCATGCACAAAGCAAACGTGCAAACGTGCATGATGGTTTGCTGACCATTTGCTTCGTGCATGCGCACGATTATTGTGCAAAATGGTCAGCAAGAATTGCTGACCATTTCAACTTTAATTAATTAATTAATTAATTAAATGAATGAATAAATTATTAATCAATCCCCTTAAAATAAAAAGAACATAATCTTTATATGTACAATTGAAATACATTTATATATATATATATATATATATATATATATATATATATATATTCACTTTGGACATGCATGTGCATCATATGCAAGTAGGTTCGTGACTTTAATACAAATTAAATTAAATCTTATTTAATTTAATTTCAAATCGACTCAATTCAATTGTAGTAATTGCAAACACATTTGCATCAATATTTCTCTCTTGTTCCACGTTATCCTAATTGTTTATGGTGTGTGATATCTCTAGGTTCATTATTAAGCTGGTAATAAGACTTGTACTAACACATTAGTACTCCCAAAAGAATTAATTGTCCCGATAGCCAAGCGAATCTTACTTAGATTAGAACACCTTTGCTTTCTACCATCTACACAAAGTTTATACCCCAATTTGTATTCCTAAGGGTATGTACATGTCCATTTACGCTCCTCATCATATAAATTCTCGAAAAATTAGAACACGAAAGTAAAAAACCATTCAATGAAAATGCCTTTAAAAAAAATTCATTTGTTTATTTGTTTTGGGTGTTCGAAATACAGTACGGGAGAATCAAATGTAAATGTAGAGCATACAGGAGAAGAACAAAAGCTGCAGCAAATTACCATCCGAGAGCTCATTTTTTCTGTTTTGTCTCTCGAGCGTGTTCAGGTCCAGCGGATTTGGCCGAGCCTCGGGCTTGGCGACAGCAACTGGTGGATTCGGCTGTGGCGGCTGCAGAGTCTCGGGCTTCGGCAATTTCTGGAGGCCCTCCTAGAATTACTTCTTTCTACAACAACATGCGAGTAATCAATAACTGTAAGACTTGGAGCACCAATGCGAACGCAAAACCAGTGTTAACACAAGCAAACTCGCAAAAAGAAATAATTTTGACCACTTGGCAGGCTCACTTGAGGGGCTTATACTTGCGGGAACATCGTTTATCTCGGAGTGTGGCCGGAACTTCCCTCCAACTTCCTAAATTGCAACCAGAAATCAAGCTTAGTCATCTCGCCTCTTTCGATTCAACCATTTAATCATTTGAATGATGCGAATCAATTATCGAATGAACTCGGGTTTTCGATTTCGGGGGCTTACCATTTCGTTGCTTTTAGCACCGGCGTTGGGCTTCCACGCGTAGCGGTTCCAGTGCTTGGGCGGGCCTCGCCTATTGCCCTTCTTTTATATGTCTTCTTCTTCTTCATCTTCAACGTGCTTTATTACAGAGCACGCATCTGCGAGAACCGACCTATTCCAAACCTTTCTGCAATTTTCCAAGGGATAACGTCGACACCACACGCATTTGGTATAGCAGGCAACTTTCGCAACGATTCACAGTAGTAGACTCTCGAAGACCGGAGCTTCTCTAGCTTCAGGGCATCAGGAATGGGCCTTTCCGTGGAACTGCAGTCTCCAACTGGAGATAATTGGGATTTGATCTCAGTTAGTTGCGGGCAGTACTCCACGCTCAGCAGTCGGAGCTCCTTTAAGCTCGCTAAATTGGATAGCCTCACGAGTGGCTCGCACTTGCGCACTTGCAGTCGCTGGAGATTCTCTAGCTGTCCAAGCACATCGCTGAACTCGATCTCTCTTAACAGACAACGAGAGAGCTTAAATTCAGACAAATTTCCCAGGTTGGAGAACATTGGCCATTCTATTGGGTCTTCACATCTTTTAACCTCAAGATTTCTAAACTGGACAGAAGCGCTGTCAGAGACCGCGGGTCTGCACAAGTAATTTTAAGTGACCAGAGCTGAGAAAGGGAGCTCAAGTCAATCGGAGGCAAGTTGGAATCGGAAAGAACCAGTCTCAACATCTGCAATTTATGAAGGCTTCCAAGCCTCTAGGTTCGGATGGGAAATTCGTCCTTGTGCAATTTTGAAAGACTCAAGGTCAAAAGAGCAATCACTTATGTCCAGACTAAGTAGATTAGTGAGATTCGAGAGGTTGGGTACTGTCCGCAATAATGAAGAGGACAATTTTAGACTTGTCAATCTTTTCGGGAATTCTGACAGTGACTGGAACCAGTTACAATCCGATAAAATAAGTTCTCAGAGACTAGAAAGCTGATTGATTGTCATTGGCAATCTACAAACCTTGCTTCGAGACAAGTCCAAAATCTTCAATTGGAGCAATCCAGCAATTTCACTGGGAATTTCGCCCACGAGATTTGCACAACTTACAGTCAACTCCTCAAGATTCTCCAAAGTCCATATGCTCTTCGGTAGCTCTCTTATCTTGGTCCCATCCAAACTCATGAACTTCAACTGTCTAAGATTGCCAATAGAATCGGGTAATTCTGTAATAAGTGTTTGAGATAAATCCAATTTGAGTAGTGATTCTAGTCTTCCAATAGAATATGGTAATCCCCTTATATTAGTGCAAGATAAATCCAGATAGAGGAGCAATCTCAACTCTCCGATGGAATTCGAAAGTTGTTCAAGCCTGGTACATCCATGTAAAGAAAGATGCTTTAAACACAATAGCTCTCCTATTGAGTGTGAAAGTCCTTCAACACCACCCTCATTTTCAACCTTTAGCATTGACAAGGATTTCAGATTGCCAATTGAGACTAATAATTGAGGAATAGTCACTACCCTACGGTCATGCCATGTGATATGACGACGCTTAAGAGACTGCCTTGACACATGGATCTCCTTATTGATTTCCAAGTACTTTAGGCAGCCTAGTTGATTGATAGAGCTATTGATTTCTTCCAAACTTATGCAATCTTTGAGAACCAATTTTTTCAAATTCATGCACTTGGAGAAGTTAGGTGTCCTCTTTAAATAATCGCATGTTGTCAAATATATAACTTTTAGGTTACCATTCTCCTGCGGAACAACCAATTCAAAAAAAAAGAAAAAACATTGGAATAAGTGAAGGCTTGAGAATGTAAAAAGAATGTACTATCTAAATTGTACCATGCATGAATCCCATCCATTCACTAATCTTGCTCTCTGAAAGCTTGAGAACAGCCAAGTTCCTTAGACATAAATCCATGGCATCTAGTTGTGAAGGGCAATGATGCCAAAAGAGCCATGTTAAGTTTGAGAGAAGACCTTTAAAGTTTCCTACAAAGTTTCCCCCATCCAATTCAAGGAACCTTAAATGAGGCACACCACTCATAAAATTATGCTCATTGGCAAGTCTCGTGAGTTTGAGTGCCACAATGTTTTTTGTTCCCTGAAAATTTGAAGCAATAGATACCAACACGAGTGAGCAATTTAGGGTAAATTCTAAATACTAGAATAGGGAGCATATATCTTAATTTGACCAATAGAAAACCTAAGTGAACAAGCAAAAACATGGCACATAGATCTTATCTTATACCAAAAAGCGCAAATTCCACGAATTATTATCTCTCCAACTTGTTGGAGAAATCTTTCTGGAATATTTTGAAGCTAACAAAACATTTCTATCAGTCTAGTTTGAAGGTTTGCAAGACTGGCCGTTTAAAGTCCAAGACCTCCGATCGCGTGACTCAAGACTTAAAGTCTATTCTCAGTGACAATCTCTAATCCGTTGAAGTAAGGCTTTCCAGATCTGAGTGATTCATTGAGGATTTAGCCTTATCAACTGGAGAAGATCTCTTAGCTGGATTTGGCATAACGGATTCTTTTGTTCAAATCCAGATTGATTAAGGATCCGATGATTGGCGAAGTATTCTTGGAAGGTTTTACTTATGGAAACCTAGATTCTGATTGTATGGGTGAGTAGGATTAATAGGCTATCGACATATTCCTTTAATAGCTCGGATGATCTTCCTAATTGATTATGTCCAACGGAAGATTGGAAGAATTCCTTTGGTAAGTGTCAACGGGTATGATGGCATAAAGGAGTATAAAAGGAAGACGTTCCAGTTGTTCGAGAGGGTGCACGATAGAAGAATTCCAAAGTCTGAAGCTCCTTAATTTGTAGTCAATTCATTTGCTGAGCGAAAACCTTGTTTACTAAAGAGAGCTTATAGTGTGAGATACCTTGAGGAAGTGTGGTAGAGTATCCATACTATGGAATCAAGGAAGAGCATTGCCTGTAACATCTCTTTGATCATAGTGAAATCCAGCCAGTGAGCTGTCAGTGCAGAACAGTGGACATAGGTTTGAAACAAGCCGAACCACTATAAACCTCGTGTTGAGTTTTCTCTTCCCTACTCTTTGTTTTTACTTTGATAGTAGTTCATTCTATTAACTAAAGAGGAGTCTTCTTTCTATTCACTACCTAATATTGCTTTCATATCTCGAGGAATTATTTTTATACCTATTCACCCCCCTCTAGGTACTCATACTAGCTATATCACAACTTAGATGAGAGTTGTGATGGGAAGAATTATCTATTTTTGGAAAATTGTTTATCTTTGTCCCGGGTACAAAAATGAGCGGATATTTTGGGTGAAAATGAAATCTATACGCATTATTGTATGTTTAGTTTTTTCATAAGTAGATAACTTTAAGTAACACATACCAGATTATTCCGAATCACATCTAAGGCGATTGTAGGACACCACAACTTGCTACGCTCTCCAGGAAATTGAAAGCATTCTTGCCAAACAATCTCTCTTCCAAGATCTCTGAGTTGGTCATGCATCCATAATCTATCATCCTCGATGAACTTTATCAAAGACAAATGAATAAGGACACAAAGTCCAATTTTTGGAAAAAAATCACAAGCTTTCCACATGTAATATGTGGGGATTCTTTCTTCACCAATGCAGTAACATGCGATATCAAGAAAAATTTGTTATTGCTCACACTCTAACTCTTCATAACTTATCAACAACTTTTTCTGGACATCCCGATTCGGCACTTTCTTCAACTTCTTCAATGTGTCTTTCCATGTTGTTGACACCTAAATTTTGGCTTCACATTAAGTCATTTATTGCATAAGAAAATTAGGGATCCAAACCAATCTCTAAAAAAATATATAAATATAAATTTTTACTTTGCATGTTTAGTTCTTGTAAAGCATGTCCGCATCCAATAAAATTCATATGAGCTGGCGTTATTATGCTTGAACTCAAGAAGCCATGAACATGCTCCAAGTTGGCACACTGATTAACAAATCCTCAGAACATGCTCGATTATCAATTGCGCACTTTAGAATCTGAAACTTGGGGGTCACAATTTCCGCAAAGATGAGGGAGGCCAATCAATTAGAGAAATGTTCTCTCCAGTAAATCTTCCCTCTAGTAAATTTTGGCCAGATAAGTGGAGGGACTCGTGGGATCTTTTTCCAAGGATACCGGAATGCACAAGAGGAAACAAATATGGTGGCTGCGAAATCATGGGCAACGTTGTCAGACTGTAAGTTGAGGGAAAATAATTAGAAAAAGGAAAAAAAGAAAGAATTTTCATGGAATATTTATCCACGACTTTGGCCGAGGTATCCCGCGTCCAAAAGCTCAACCTCACCAGGTCTCACGAATCATCTTTCGCATAATAAGAGGAGTTGATCTTGGCAAATCATGCAATCTCAAGTTTTCAGCTACTGATCATGGAAAGATTGGGAGCTCGGAGTGATGAGGACGGACTAAATTCTCAGGCACCTCCGGATTGCTTGGGATTTCTTTCGGAAAAATTGAAATCAATGGGATTTGTCCAGCAATATGGAAAGAATGGACGCTCACTTGAATATTGGGCGTTCATGCGCAAGTGAGTGAATTTGGACACGTTCACGGCAATATAAGTGAATCAGAAAAGGAAAAGATTGCGAAAGAAGATGAGGGACGCATACTTGAGAGATTTATGGTGACAAATCGGGGTTAAGATTTGGCAATCCCCACGATCAAAGGAGCATGGGTTCTGACTTCCCAATGTTAAGTGGAAGTCTTACGCTATAAAAAGGGACCTGTCGAGTCATTTAAAAAGAGGAGACACACCCTCAAACATCTCATGTCCACTATCCCGAGAATTCGCCGATTGGACTATGGCATTGGCAGTCCTCTTGACATCCCGCGTTCATCTCGCTTTGTGGATATTGACGACAAGCATAAAGCTAAGTCAAGCATTTTTTAGTTTGATCATGTGAAATTCCATTTCGCTATTTAAATTTTTTAATTCACTCATTTTCGTGTTTTCACTTGCTGTCTAGGTTCAATTTCTCGGTCACCATGGGCTTTCACGCCTAATCTACATCAACATCTCGCTGCCATTCTTTTTTACTCTGCGAGAATTTATGCACAAGTCCACACTTGGGACACCACAGAGAGGGGGATGAAGAGAACTGAGTTTGCAATAGAGACATTCTCAATATTTTTTTGTCATTCCAGCAAGCAACCAGTAACTGCTGCAGCAACTTCGACGATCTCGACAGTGATTCAGATCCTCCCGACGTCCTGCATGCATCCTGTTTCATGAATGCTAAAATCATTAAGCTAAGTCGAACATATTTAGCCTGATTGTGCGCTATTCTATTTGGCTATTCGAACTATTCCATCTGTGTTTACGTTTCTTGTCGAGATTGAGCTCTGGAAGAAGACTTCTCGAGGATTCATATCTCCGTCACACACTTTCACAATCTCTCCTCTCGATAATGCTCAGCATATTCACAAAAGTCATCGCAATATGGAGGCCACAAGATCACAAAAGGAACGTCGAGCGAAAGTGAATTTCCTGGCAGCCGCCGTTTGCATTTTTTTGGCACTTAGCGTTCGCCACCTCTGTTGCGCCTTGCCGTCATCGCAACCTGTTTCTTGGAGTCTAGTAGTTGTTGCCGTCGCAGCCACATCATCACGTCCAGGAGACTCCATCAATTGCAATCGCTCTTTCTTGCCTTGTTTGCTATGGTCCACTCTCTCCAGCGCTAGCACCCTCGGCAATCTATACAACCCGAGCGATGCCAATTCAATCATCACCGTGTCGGATTTGCCTCTGTGTTGACTTCAGTTGAGATCCTAAATCTCATCGTGACGGACAGAGATACACACGCTTGGCCAGGATTTTAAAATATTCTGCAATCTATTTATTGTTTTGATTATGGAGTGTTACATTTTCTGATTGTGCACTCGTATGATCAGTCCTTACCTATGAAGCACGGACACGTTGTCCGTGCTTCCGTGTCGTGTCCGACACGTGTCGGAGCGTGTCGGACACGTCGACACGCTCGGACACGGTCGGACACGCGTTGACCGTGTGTCCGACTTTTTGACACGCGGTCAACATTTCTCGACACGCGTCGACACGCGTGTCCGGAAGCCTGACAGAGGGTGGAGGCCAAGGAGGGCGAGGGAGAAGACGCCGCGAGCGACGGCGAGAGACGGCTAGAGAAAGAGCCGAACAGAGAGAAAGTAAACTCCCGCCGGCGAGAGAGAGCAGCCGCCACTGTTGCGATGGATCGGCGACGAGGAGGAGGAGGAGGAGGAGAAGGATCAAGAGGAAGGGGGTCGTGCGGAGAGGAAGGTGGTCGTGCGGCGAGGAGGAGGAGGAGAAAGATCGAGAGGAAGAAGAGAGGAAGGGGGTCGTGCGGCGGGTGGTGTGCGGCGAGCGGCGAGAAGGAGGAGGAAAAGTTCGCCGAGAAAGAGGAGGAAAAGTTTGCTAGGGTTTTTATGAGGGAATAAAAAGTAATAAAAAAAAAAGGGGGGACGATGGAGGGAAATGGACGAAGGAAGTGGCGTGGCTTTTGAGTTTTGGGGGAGGGGAAGTGACAGGTTGACAACCTGTCTGTCATTGGTGGGGGAGGGAAAAATGTAAAATAAATTTGGGGTGGAGGGAAATGGACGGAGGAAAAAAGTGGTGGATTTTGGGGATTTGTTTTTTTTAATGGGAAAATCAAATAAATGAGATTAACAAATAATTTCGAAAAATAAAAGTATTGAATTTTGAATAATGATAAATTTTGATTATTATAGAAAATTATGGATTTATTTAAATAAATTGATTCTAATTTTTTATTAATTATTAGTTTCATCAATAATTTTTGTTAAAGGTAAAAACATGTTTCGCATTAACTATAAATATATTTTTCAAATTTTTAATGAATTGATTTATTAATATTATTACTGTATTTATTATAGGCTCTTTTTTTAATTAATTAATTATTTATGAATTTGAATTAAATTAATTAAAAATAAAAATATTTATTTAATATACAACGTGTTTAAACGCATTTGGAATTCTCTATTTTTTAAATAACGTGTCGACGTGTCGTGTGGTGACACTCGTGTCGGTGTCCCGTGTTGGTGCTACATAGGTCCTTACATGTTAGTGGCATTAGGTAAAATGGATAAATATCGCCTGCAAAAACATTTTTTTAAATAAAAAGAAATGGTACCGAAGGGTATTAGAGAAGTTTGTAACAAGAACGCCCCCCGTATTTTATTCTTATTTGTAAAATAAAATAATTCTCTCATTATTTTACTTAAGTGTCTAATCGACATACCATAAACCGATTAGTGGCATAAACTGATTAGTGGCGACTCCTAGATAATAATCATTTGCATGTTAAATATTTGAACTTTAAGTCGCGAATTGGTATGGGCTTGGGAGAGCCCGAGCTAAATTTAAAGACTTAGTAGTCCATTAACCTAATTTTAGGTGGTGCACCCGAAAATTAGGTCGCGACACATGTTATCTTGCTTTTTGAATGGAGTAATGACCTATAACCTCAAGAGCCAAAGGTAGTCCTCTAGTAGTTTTGACAATTTCACTTGAAATACTTTTGTACTCATGTAGAGGTGAGTCTCTTTTGAAGGAGTGCTTGCTAAAAATTTGAAGAGCATGGTCAAACTACATTTACTTCATTTCATAGAAAAAGACATCTTGATGATGCATTGGGATGACATTGTCATCTAAGGAATTGGTTTCGGGAGCCAAAAAATAGGTGTTCCTAGTTGTGATAATAATTCGACTTCCTGAACCAAACCAACTAGATTTACCAGCTAATTTGATGAGCTGCTCTCTCTTGTCCATGTCATCAAGGACAATGATGACTTTCTTGTCCTGGAGTCTTTCTTTAATCACGTCCATCCCCTTATCAAAATAAAAAATTATGACATATTCGATATCGAGGATATCAGATAACAATTTCTTTTGTAGATCAATAATTTCTTTTGCACGGACATCTGAAAGAAAACTGGAATGTTGAAATTGGGAAGAGATACGTTTGAAGATAGCCTTAGCAAGAGTTGTTTTCCCGATACCACCCATACCATGAATCACAACAAATCGTACACCAGAAGTGCCTTGGCCTAACAAGTCCATAACAGCTTCCATTTGATCGTGAATTCCCACGAGGTCATTGTGCCAGTTTCTTTGTGTGGACCTTAGTTTATTGAAAACTTCTTCCACAACAAGTGCTATAAGTTTAGTTTGGCTGCCATTTACATAATGCAACTGTTTAAATTTGAGAAAGACAAATAGAATATGTCGCGCAGTAGCATAAATGCATAAAACTAGAAACTTCAATTGCTAAAATCGAGCATGAATTATCAACTTGTTTCATACTTGGTCAATCCGAAACCGAGATGATTGATCTTAGTTAAAACAATGATTGGAGATTGAGGTGGAAGGGACAATTCTGAAGAGTTTTTCAATGATCAAATCAGCATAATTCTAACAGGTGACGCGGTCATGCAAACTGGTGCACTAGCCTAAGAGCTCGAATTGGCTCAATAGTTTTGGTTCGTGCTAAGCTTCTAGGATGGTGAAAATGATTTGTGCTAAGATGTTGATGCTTTCGATGGGGAGTTTGTGACTGTCTAGGTCCCCATCAAATGGGACAGATCTACTTGAATGATTCAAGGGTAGGATTCATCCTCAAATGATTACTCTTAAAAATTATATGTCGACGTGAAAGGGCAATCAATGCATCAATTAAGAGTTCTGAAAAATTATGTCATTGCAATGAAGTACGTTCAAAATCGAACATGGTAATTCGCACAAGTTGGTCTAATTTGATTATATTGAGTTTTCATGATTAAGAAATAATGATCTAATTTTTGAAATAAAAGTGCAGAATTTGTCATTAATTACCCATGATCTTTTAAGTTCCATCCTTTGATTTGGGCTACCTCTCTCAGGGCCTGCTCCATTGCTTTGCTGCATCTTCTCCAGAATCTCTCTCATGTTTTTGTAGGGCTTTCCCATATGATCCAGTTTTGAGCTTAACATCGGATGCTTCCACCTTGTAGAAGATGGGCAAGATGGCTTTCTCATCTTTCTTCCTACACCCCACCATGTATGCGAGCTCCCAGAGGCACCATTTACTAGAAGCATAGTCTTTAGACAAGATTGGTATGTAAATTTTTGAATTGGCGATTGCTCTTAGAAGCTCGCCTCCGATCTCTTCCCCGACACGGAGCTCTTCATCATCTTTAAACACGCGTATCCCGGCCCGGATCATGGCTGCGTAGAGAGAGTCGGTGATGGTTAAGCGAGTGTCGGGTCCTCTGAAGCTTAAGAACACTTCGTAATCCTTTCTAGACAATGATGAGGATCCACCGTCGGGGGAGAGAGACTTTCCTCCGTGATGTTCCATTTCCTACGATCTTTGGCTTCAGAAGCGGTATCAAACTTTTTTGCTTGTTCAGATTCGCAAGTTTCCAGTTACCTTGCGCCTGTTGACAAATTTGAGAGAATAAGGGTGCGCATGGTAACCATCCCCAGCCAACAATTTCTATTCTTTGTTCCCCGGAACAAAAAAGAATAAAAACTTGTTTGATAACGGCAAGTTAGTTTTTGTTCCCTTTTAACAAAAAGTTAGCCAGGAATGGTTTTTGG
Source organism: Eucalyptus dawsonii (assembly GCA_016097615.1). Classification (NCBI taxonomy): domain Eukaryota; kingdom Viridiplantae; phylum Streptophyta; class Magnoliopsida; order Myrtales; family Myrtaceae; genus Eucalyptus; species Eucalyptus dawsonii. Next base: position 84,260,758 of record CM027873.1, on the reverse strand, counting down.
AATAGAAATGAGAAGTAAAAAAAAGTTTTGTTGTTGAACAAGTTTAAGAAATAAGTGAATTTATTTTTTCTTTTATTCTTCTCTTGTTGACCGCCATTGACCGCCATTGACCGCCATTGACCGCCATTGACCGCCATTGACCGCCCTTTGACCTTCGCCCGCTGCTGCCCGCGCCGCCCGGCGACCGACCGCCGGCCGACCGACTGTCGCTGGACGACCCGCGCCGCCCGAGTCGACCGACCGCCGCCGATCCGTTGTCGCCGGATTTACCGCCGCCGCCGGCCACCGGAGGTCGACCGACCGTCACGTTGCCGACATGCGCCGCCCGGCCGACCGATCGACGCCGTCACGATGTCGCAAGGCCATCACATCACGGGATTTACGACGTGCCGCCAAGGGTCGCGGAGGTCGACCGACCGTCGCTGTCCCGACGGCCGCTTATGCATGTCAGCGGTTTGCGGCGGTCAATCGGCGCAATGGGCCGTGGCGACGGCCATCGGATAGAGCGGCAGTTGGCGGTGGAGGTCGGCCGCGCGGCGGCGTCCGCCGACGGCGCCTACCGCAAAAAAATAAAAAACAAATAAATATAAAAAGAAACTGTTTTTTACCAAATGCATTTCTATTCTTTTTCTATTTCTAGAGTAAAAATTTTGTGTAGTTACCAAACGGGTTTTTTTACATAGAAATTGTTCCCAATAATAGAAATAGAAAAGAACTATTTCTCGAAATTGTTCCCCAGCCAAGAATGGTTACCATGCGCAGCCTAAGTGGACTGAATTTTTGGTGCCAAAACAAGAGCCGTTGACTGATTCTGACAGCTCCCATCCGTCGGATGAGTCGTCGCACGATCCAACGGGCCTCTTCGGGTGTCTTTTGCCCCTAATGACCAGGGCGCAGAGACCGACCGACAGGAAATGCGAAGACAGATCACTTCTGCACGCGTCCATTAAATTACCTGCTTACTTCGCGGGCCGGCTATTAGAATTAGTCTTCAAATATATTAGAACTTGTCAAGCGAAAGCTCTTCCTCTAACTCGGGAAAACAACACCTACCCAAGTCAAAGCATAATATGCAGTAATGCTTTTCAACAATCCTCCAAGGTTTTGGAGCGGCGTCCAAGACTAATGCTCTATAAATAGCTTAGCTGAGGAAATTGGAACGCCTGGGCTTCACCAATTGACGGAAAAGAAAAAGTTGGCTCGGCTCTGCCCAAGGACAATAAGCAGCTCGGTCCGTCAAATTATAATAGTGCAATGAGGTCTTTTACAGTTTAGAAATAGTATTTGTGACATAATTTGTGAGATGATAGCTTATTTAAATTTTATCCGTGTGGTGCATCTTGATTTAAATGTGTAATGTGCATTGCATTATTTACCACGCTTTTCTTATACTAGGCATTCGACATAACCACACAATCAATAATAGAGCTCGTTATCATGCATTGATTGGTGCGCTAAATGCCCAACAATTGTTATTAAAACTACACGAAATACCCAATAATTTGTAGTGGAGCCATACTACTAACCAAGCTTTTGCCTAACGTGCCTTATCATAACTGAACTTTAAATTGCCTTACTCAACTAGATTCATAAACCTTTGTTTAATTTGTGTAATTCCTCTCTGGAACTGAGTTTGTTCAATTATTTCTCTTAAAGTTAATTTAGTATGCTTCATACGTCAAACGGCCATCGATAAAATGGACAACAATCTACTAAAACTGTTGGATAAAAAATCTCAGCTAGTGAGAAGTATAGAGGATTTTGCTGCTCTTGTCAAAGCATTGCAAACGATCCATCCTCCATTTCTCAAGAAGAAGGCATATTGCTAATTTTTTTCTCACAAAAAATCTCGACTCTATACCTACGGCACATTTATCCCAAAATTATTTTCATCTCACAAAAAATCTCAAACGAATATCCTAAACTAAATCTACCATTCGCTAAGATGCGCACATGTTAACACGTGAAATTTCCGTGTTGGTCTATCATTCTCCACGTCAACTTCATCTTGCAGTCATCTGGCAGTGTTTAGACATTTATGAATTTTAATGATATACTGGACGAAATACTAGTGGAGGATAGAGTTGGCATCGGATTACTAGTTTGGGTTTTCTTGTAAGACGAAAATTACTGTGCAAAAAGTGCGTCACATATTTGAGTACCAATCTGAGGTTTTTAGTGAGAAGAAAGTTAGTTTCAGGTAAATGCATCATAAATGTACAAATTTTGAATTTTCTGTAAGATAAAAATTAATTTGGGGTAAATATTTTACAAGAATAACCATTAGGAACTGCTAATAATATTAACCCTTTCATTAAAGAAAACTACTATACCTCCGAATGAACCATTTACCTAATGTGGCCATTGAATATCGACCTATTGTAGCTAAAATTTCCTGCAAAAAGTTCACAGTTTCCCCAAAAGCATCGTTTTAAATATAGCCAACTCTACTGTACACTTACGCCAGTTTGAGCCCGAAGATTAAAAAGCACATGACTTATACATTTGAACAGCCACAAGCATTTGCCTTTTCTTGATTGAATCTTGTTGCTTCTATTTTGGAAACAAATTACGTTTGTTTTCCTTACTATATCACATTGCAACATAGTTTCAAGGGAACTATCAGTCGTCGGCAAATTGAGTTAGCATTAAGCAGAGCACACAAGATTTTCCGTTATAATCATAGACAAATTGTCACATACATTAAAAGATGAAACTTCAAATTGATGTAATGCAAGAAGGTATATGTTGGAATAATTAAATATAAAACCACATATTCATCTAAGAGCTTAAGCTTTTAGGATAGTAGGCAGTGATCTCACAAAATCTCATATGATATCAGAGTTGGAGGTCCTAAGTTCAAATTTTTCGAGACCCCATTTGCCTTCCCAATTAAATATTTTCACGTCTTATTACTAGGCAAACAGACTAGACTAAGCATGAGGGGGAGCGTTGGAATAATTCAATATCAAAAACATGCCTTCATCTAACATATTAAGCTTTTGGAATAGTTGACAGTGGTCTCACAAAATCTCATAATATGAGTTCTTGTCAAATTGATTGATCTTTTATCTAACAGTTTAAGGTTTTAGAACAGTTAATAATGATCCCACAAAATCTTATAAATGAATCATTGCTGAATTGATTGATCTTTATCTAATAGCTTGAACTTTTATAACATATGTCATTGATCTCACAAAATCTTACAATATGAGTCCTTGCACGCAATATCAATTTCCTGAAATAGGACCATTGACAAATTGATTGATGGTAGAGTTCAATGTGCAAGAATAGTACTTCAAATTTTTCAATAACCAAAGCATAGTGGTTTAAACTTTAACAACCAAGAGATTGATGGAAGCAACCAATTCCTCAATGGTTTCAAAATATATGTGCAGTGTCGATTGTGAAGGGGGTGGTCGGAGTGAACTCCATAAATCTAACATTACTACTCTATCATTTCAGAATGAATACGCACAATATAAGATCGTCTATCAAATATTCAGTACGGGAAGACAAAGATTCCAAGCGTTATAAGAATTTGGGGCCAAAAGAATAGGCAAGCAAAATGAAATGCACGGATAGGGTTAAGCTACACAAAATCAATATTTGTTCCGTGCTTATAATTAAGGCCCATTAAACCTATAGAGTTGTCAATGCCTAAATTTTGATTAAAGCACAATAAACATAAGACAATATGGTTATACTATGAAGTTCATTTTCGTTTCCTCCTCTTTTGTCTAGCAAAACTATTTCGATAGCCATAGTGAAACGGTCCACTGACTTTTTTGTTCCTAACCAAGAACTGTTGACTGATTCAGCCAGCTCCCATCTGTCGGATGAGTCCTCATTCGATCCCCAGCAGGGGTCTTTAGTTCTTTTTCCTTTTGTTCCCATGCCGGCTCTCGACAGGAGATGCAAAGAAAGACCACTTCTGCACGCGTCCATGAAATTTCCCACCTCGGACGGCCGTTTTTCATTTGTAGATCGTCGCGCCTGCATTTCCAGATCTGGTCGACCATTCTTCCCCTGACTCGCAGAAACAAACCTACCCATGTCAATCAAGTTTTGATTAATTCTCATTCAAATTTAAAATTAACAAGTCTATAGTTTCAATATCTATAAACTACTTCAGTGTACCCTGTTTTGTTGCTTGAAAGTGGCGTATTGGGTCTTATAGATAACACCTATAATACCAGGAAACCTGCAAGGTTTGGAATTGTTGACCATCGGGGTTAATCCTGATAATCTTGACTTGAAATAATCCATTAGGAAGGTTGAATGGCCGGGGATCGTCTGATCAGTTACTTTTGAGGACAATACAAATATGAAAAACACATAAGAATTAGCATTTCATATGCAATGTGTCACGCCCTGATCCTCCGAACACGTGCCCATCCCTTCTTGGTCGACTAATAGCGACGTCTCAAGGCGCATCGCCAACCCATTCATTCTTAAATACTCATGCGGAAGCAAATAGATAATGGGATAGAAAAGTAATGCCACAATTTTTCAAACCTAAATAATCCTTTTAAAAATAAACAGGTTTATTCACAATACCATGCTGGTTACAAAACATCAGCTCAACAGAAAGGGAATTGTCCTATGACCCACTAGTCAGACACGTTCGCCGATTCCTTGGTCTCCACCTTCCCAGACTCCGGGGCTTCTGGTCCTTCACCAACACTATCTAAGGACCTGAAAATAGTTATACAATAAGCAGTGAGACAACGTCACAACAAGTTCTACCCCCTAAGACTCGATTAGGAAGCTAATACGCCATAAGGGCTATCTACGCACAACATGGGTTAGAGAACTTACCTTGGCATCAGTTCCATCCTGCAAATCAGCATCATTTACAGATGCCTCAAATCACATCAACCAATCAATTCATACAATCATTGAATCATGTCACTACATCAATTCAAAACTCAGATTGAATCATTGATCAATCGACCTAGTCGATTACATGTCATCATGAGCCTTTCTTGGTCGGCTCATCTTATACTATCTATAAGTCCGTTCATATCAGGACCGCTCACTTCTAAGCTGATAAATAGATAGTATAGTTCACTTCTAAGATGATTGGATATACTACTCTCTGCTAAACTGCCATATCGCTTGTAGGCTGATATAATATACCGACAATGCTCAATCTAAGCTGATAAGGTATACTGCTTTCTGTTAAACTGTCATATCGCCCGTGAGCTAATATAATATAATGACATATTTCGTCAAAACTAACAAAGTATACTGCTCTCTGCTAAGCTGACATATCGCTCATAGGTCGATATAGTATACCATCCCAATCATACAACCAATTCCATCTTTTATCATTCTTGATAAAATAGCGTATGTGAGTACATGGTTGGCCTTAGTCAAAATATAATAATTTCACATTTTTAAACATCTTACTAGTTTCAACAGCCTATTACATATTTTTGGCTCTATAAACCAACGCCCAATAATTTTCCCATTAATTACCAAAATTAGTTAATTTAGGAATAAAATCCTAAAACATCATTAATTCAATTCAGCACATTTTAAGGTTCAAATAAATAAACAGATCACATCATCACAATCAGCATAAAATTCCGCTCGTTGGCTATCCCCACCTAATTTTTGGAAAATAAATAAATAATTAAATAATTACGGAAATTATTAAATAAATGCAATAAATCCAATTTAGACCCGTAATGCCTAATTGGAAGCCAAACAGATCTGAAAATTTCTGAGATTCATTCAATAAATACTATAGACTATTCACTAGCTAATAGCATTAACCAATTGCCTAACATGCATTGATAAGGTATTAAATTATTTAATCTACTCTAATATATCCACTTAATCACACTTAATTAAATCTAATCAACCCCTAAGCATCATTAACCTACTAAGTAGGAATTTGTGAGTAAAACTCACTTGTTAAATGCGAAGACCAGATCCCCGCGATGGTGGCACGACGGCAACTAAACTTGAGCTTGCGATGACACCAACAGGCTTGGACCGGGCCTTAAACTAGCCCAACACAACTCAGCAAGGCTGAACTTCGGCCTTTGGCTTCTGTAGGGCTGCTGCTCGTGAGCTTGGGCCTGCTTCGTGGGCCCAAGATGGGCTGAAGATATGCTGAACTTACTTGGGCCTCGCTGAATTTGGGCTTCAACGTTGAAGGAGCTAGGCTGAGCAGTTGCTGTGGAGATGCGCTTCACTGGACTTGATGGGCTGAACAAGAAAATATTGTGGGCTGCTAATGGGCTTTGCTGGGCCCGAAAGAAATTTGATGGGCTTCAAAGGCTAAAGAAAAGAACCGCATGGACTGCTGATTCGGTGGATCTCATGGGCGTGGAAGCTGGGCTGCTTCAGCTTCGCTGGAATCACATGGACTGAATGAGAGAGAGAGAAGCAGCTTCGGTCAACCTGCTGGCGTGAGATGAGGGTGAGCTTCACTAGCATTGAAGACCTACTAGAACTAAAGAAACCGAAGAGGACAAACGTGGGTGGAGCAGGGGCGAGCTGTCAGGAGGAGTCAATGATAGTGGGGAGCTCGATCGTTTGTTGACTCGGTGGGGAAAGATGGGCCGACGCAAAGCAACCAAATTGAAGAAGAACGTGGAGAAGCACGAGCACGAGCTGCAGATGCGAAGACCAAAGCTGCTGATGTCTTTGGTGCTGGGTGGGGTTGACCAAATGCCAGAGGACTCGAACGTGTGAGGCAAAATGGAGAGGAACTCGGTGGATGATAGAGCTCGGTGGTTTTGCTGAGGAAGGAGCAGAGAATGAAAACAAAACTAAAACATAAAGGGAGTCAGGTTCGAAGAAGGGAAGACAGAGGGGAACGTGCAATGGAAGTTTTGGGGGGAGAGAGAGAGAGAGAGAGAGAGAGAGAGTAGTCAAAGAAACTAATCCATCTAATTTAACGTTTGTCTCCCAAAGGTCTTCAATCATATCCTATATGTTCCCTTAATGCTTTCCAATAATAATTTCCCATCAATTAACTAAATGGAGGCCAATTTTGCTACCTCAAAATCCAACTCCGAATTTCCTTAAATTTTGGCTCCAATTTCTTCATGAAATTTCCCAAATTAAGGTCCAATTCCGGTGAAGAAAAATCTCTTACAATTTTCTGCAAGTCCCAAACACCCAAAGGCTCGACTTGGAAGTCCAAATTTTACTTCAATTTGGCCCGTTCGAATTTCCATTAATTTCCGCAACGTTTGGAACGATTTTCCGTAAAAATCCTGGAATCTCTAAAAAAATTTCGGAGAATGAGTTGACGTTCCTAAAATAGATCGTGACATGATAGAATTTTCAATCTCTAAAATCGGGTTCAAATTCATAGTTAATTTCAATCTGATACGATTTTAGCATGACCTAACGTACCGGGTAGCTTTTTGGAATTTTTGGTACAATTAACCCGTGGTCGATTTTCTTCGAATCACACGTACCTCTTCGACACATTGACGATTCTCGATTGTCGTAAAAACCTAAAGGTTTTAAATACAGACACAGGGCGCTAAAACAACAGAAAAATCAGTTTAGTATTGATTGACGGAGATTTTACAAATTAGTGGAATCACCCACGTTTAGTCACACTTCTCAGTCGAACCGACCTATATCTAGTCTCTGATCAATTTTTAACTGTGCCGTAATAACCTTTGTAGACTAGCACAATCGAGCAGTCGATTCGTAGTCGAATTCTCAAGTCTATTGCGTTTATATTTCTTAACGGCTTCACTTGATAAACTAGTTATCTTATGAGTGGCCATCTCAGAGAAAAGCACTATAGTCGCGTCGATGAAAAGCCCAATTTATCCAATTGAAATCAGAACCTGAAATTCAGAATGTCACAACTCTTCCCCTCTTATAAAAATTTCGTTCTTGAAATTTAAATCTTTACTAATCCTTAAACAAAAAGGTGAGGGTATCGTCGTCTCATCAAGTCTCACTTTCCTTGATTGCTCCTTCAGTTCCATGGTGTTGTCAGACCACTTTAACCAAGGGGACCATCTTGGTACATAGAATCTGTTCTTTCTATCTCACAATTTGAACCGAGCTTTCTACGTACGATATTCTGTCGTCCACATCTAATTCTTTAAGATTTAGCATGTGAATTGGGTTAGGTTCATATGTCCTCAACCTCGACACGTGAAAGACATCATGCACTTGCGCCAACTTCAGCGACAATGCAAGACGATACGCTAAGATCCCATTCTTTTCAGAATCTCAAAGGGACCTACGTAAGGGACCTACGTACCTCGTTTGCAGCTTTCCTTTCTTGCCAAAGCGTAAGGTATCCTTCATTGGTAACACTTTCAAAAAGATACAATCACCAACTTCGAAATTCCGGCCTTCGACGCTCAACAAGACAACTTTTTTGGCGACTTTGAGCAGTTTTTAATCTATTTTTGATCATAGTAATTGAAATCACTGATTACTGAACTGGCTCTAGGCCCGTGACCTTTCTTTCCCCAACTTCATTTCAACAGACGAAGTTCTGCACACTCTGCTATGTAATGCTTCAGAATGAACCATTTAACTGTTCTGCTGAAACTGTGAATCCTCAGAGCTTGATCTGATATAGATCCATCATTGGCACTCCATGGAGATGAACTATTTGACACACATACAACTCTGCATATCTGTCTAAATCCATATCCTTTCGTACTGTAATGAAGTGAGCCAACTTTATCAATTTGTCGACTACTATCCAAATGGAATCATTGTCTCTTTGATTCTTTTAACAAGCTCGTCACGAGGTCCATCACAATATACCTCTGTTCCCACTCGGAACTCTCGAGTAATTGTAAAAGTCCTCCCGACTGGCATTACTGAACTTTCACTTATTAGCACACCTGACACTTATACCATGTCCGGCAATATCTATCTTTATATCGATCTACCAATCAAACTGACGCCGATTCTGACCTACTTTGTACTGCCTAGTCGAATACTGCAATTATTATAGTGACTTTCTGACAAGGTCTCTTACCTGAGTGTTACATCATCAGGTACACCCAATCACTCTCAGAACTTGAGTGTTTCATCCCTAGAAATCTGAAAGTCAGTCTCTTTCTTATTAGTATCCTCTTACAGGATTTCTTGAATATCTGGTTCAATTTTGAGGGTGGCTATAAAATTCAAAAGGTGGCCAATCTTAAATTTGAAAATCGAATTTCAAACTTTTTCAAGTACGATCCATACCTTAACCAACATATGCGCCAATGAAGACTCTCGACTCAATGCATCAGTGACTTCTTTTGCCCTTCCAAGGTGATACCGGATATCACCATCCTAATCCTTCAAAAATTCTGGTTCATAGCTCAATCTCACATTCAATTCCTTCTAAGAAAATAAATACTGGAGACTTTGTTGGTCAGTGATGATCCAAAATCTTTCTCCACACAACTAACATTTCTAAATCTTCAGTGCAAAAATTAATGCTGCGAGTCGCAAGTCATGCGTCGGTAATTCAACCCATGAGGTCTTAACTGGCGGGATGCGTATGCAACAATCCTACCATATTGCATTAGCACGCAACCTAGTCTTCTGAACGACCTATCACTATAGATCTCGTATCTTCCAGGACCAGATGAAATGGTCAGCACAGGTGTGGTATTCAGTTTCTAATTAAGCTCTTGGAAATTACGCTCGCACTTGTCTGTCTACACTAATTATTCTTTCTCTCCTCAGGAGTCGAGTCAATGGTGACATCGATGTTGAAAATCCTTCCACAAATTCTCGACAGTAATACGTCAAATCCATACGGCTTCTAATCTCTAATACCATTATTGGTCTTAGTCACTGATAACTGCTTCGATCTTAATCGGGTCCACGGAAGTTCTTTCACCATTCTTAGATATCTCTCGTGCTCTGTTAACACCTAAATTTTGGCAATCCACTTAGTCATTTATTGCATAAAAAATTATGGGTTAATTTTATCCCTAAAAAAAAAAAATCATATTTTGCATTTTATTTATTGGGACTGACGATGGGTTTGAATAATGGTGTTTTTGAGTTTTAAATTAAGCAAAGCAGCAGCCATTTAAAAGAAAGACAAATCAATCGGCCCTGCTTTTCAAATCGCACTTGAAATGCGATTTTTGAAATTTAAGAAAATCGCTTTTGATCTTATCTTTAAAAAATCAATAAAAATATTTAGGAGATAAGAAAAATAAGAGAATTTTGTGATTTGGAGGTTATAGGAAAATCTTCGTGTATATTGAAAAGTGGATGAAATATTTCACGAAGATCACGTCTTATTTGCATATAAAGGGAGCCGTGTACGATGAGAGAAGGGGGCTTTTTCTAGGTTTTCTCTTCGTCAAAAAGCAAGAAGAAAAGTCAAAAAGAGAAAGAGAGAAAGAAAAGGAGAGATTTTGACCGGTCTTTTGCAGGAGAAAAAACAGAACAGGAGAGTGACGTGAGAGGGTGGCAGAAGAGAAAGAGGTGCAGAGAGAAAAGAGGTGTGTGGGGACAGGTGAGTGTGAAAGAAAAAAGAATAAAAGGAAAAAAAACAGGGTGCTATTCATCTTCTTCTTCAGACAGCCAACCACCGCTCCCTCCGCCCGAGATCCAGCCACGACGCCACGCCGCCGCACCCCTGTGCCGTCGCCACCCCGTCGCCCACGCCGCGTCTCCGCCTCTCCGCGACACCACCGCTATCCCGATTTGCCCACTCGAGAGCCCTGATGACCGCATATCCGAGCTAATCGTCGCTCCACCGCCGAGCGAGCCCCCGCACCGGCCCGCATCTCCTCTGTTGCTTGTGCCGCGCCACCACCAGGGTTCCCCTCGCCCGCGAGCAGCTACGCCGACTGCCACGCAGGCCTCGCCCTACCTTCGACGCATCCACCCGATGACCCGCGAAGCACACCTCCACGGCCCGACGCCATCTCAACCGCGAAGCCGTCGCTTCACTCGCGATCCGGAGCCCTGGTCCCTACCATCGTCGATTAGCATCTCGCAACCTCAGTGGACCTTCCCCGACGCCATCAAATCCGGCGGCCTGCACAGCCTCGTCGCCCCCAGCAGCACGAGTAGCGCATCTCACACCCGAGCGACACCCGACCACCTCCATTCCGAGTCTCCTCGCCGGAGCTCCTCACCATGCACCTGCTGTGCCCTCGCCGGAGCTCTGATGCCGGCCATCCTCCACCCGGCGCCGTCCACCATTGTTGCTTTTTTTTAATTTCCTTTTTAGGTGATTTACTTATTATCCTTTTTATTTTTATTTATTTATCTAGTTATTTTAAGTGCTGTCATTTTTGCTTAAGTTAGAACATGGGATGTCAATTTTAATTATTTGTATAGTTTAGGCATTATCCTTAAGGTTTTGCCAAAAATATATAATTATTAATTTGATCCCATAAGACGCATCGATCATTTTTTTTTTTTAATTATATTGATTTTTGGGCATTTTGTTGATATTATTTTAATTGTTGAATCAATATAACTATTAATTTGATCCGTAAAAATTTGGATCGGATTTTTAGTTATTTTGATCTCTCATGTCATGATAATTAGGGTTAAAGATAATCGCTTAATTTGACATGGTATAAATTCGCTATTTTTTCAATTATTTTAATCCTTTATTTGATCAATATATTGATCAAGTTAGATTTAATGTTTAGTTGATAATCGCTTATTTTTTGAAAACCACTAAAAAATCTAAAAGATATTTGAATTAGGATTCAGTTTGTTTTGAAATATTTCTTGTTATCTTGCATATCTAGAATAGGGATTTTATTCCAAATTTAGGAAAATATAACAAAATACAAAAAAAATCATCATGCATATATCATGTTGAATTAAGGCATTTTTTGCACGCTCATTGCATATTAGATAAATTGCATATTAGATTAAGATAATATCTTAGTTTAAATTATGATTTAATGTGACTTGATCCTTAGTTTAAATTAGATAGAATTTTAATCTAGTTAGATCATTTTTGCATAGAAATATCAAATGCACATTATTTAGTTTTTATTAGGTTCATTTAATTAGAACTTCATCGTCATTAGACTAAGTCATTTAATAAATGTTGCAAGACATATAACCCGCATACTAAATTGTATTTTGCGTGTCATTTTAGTATGTCATTGCATCGCATTGCATGTCATTAGAATTAGGTCATTTAGATTGCATTTAATTATTGCATTTCTTCATGTCATATAGTTTAGGTCATGCTGCCATGTCATATTAGATTATTAGCATGCATCGCATGATTTTCATTAAGAAAAGTGAAAACAAAATTAGGTAATCGCGTGTTAATTGTAAATCATATCTAAGGTCATTGATATGATTTTAATTTAACACCTAAACGTCTTTCATTACCGCTTTCGGCGTAAAGTCCTTTAAATTAAAATCAATTCAATTGCCAAACATTTTTTTGAAAAACGAAATAAAATGTACCGAAAGCGCACTAGATACTTCCACAGAATCAAGTCCCCCCGAACTCATTTAATCTCTCTGGTTCGTAGGAAAGAAAGAAATCTCCCGTTACTTTACTTGGGTTTTAATCGACCCACCAAAAATATATTAGCGGCGACTCCCGATCAAAATCATTTGTACGTTAAGAATTCAAACATAAGTCGCGACCCAGATGCCGAGAAAATGTGAGAAATGCCTTAAAGCAAAGACTTAGGTGCGTTGACAAAATTTCTCAAAACGTAAAATTGATTTAAAGCCAAAAATCGATTTCTCAATTTCTATTTCGTAAACCGGTGTTTAAAATTTTAAATACGATTTCTTTCTTCAAATCTATTTCAATGTAAATCTATTTCGTAAATGTAGAAATCAAATCATTACCAAACTGATTGCTTCAAACTCGTTCTAACGTTAAAAAAACAGAGAAATCAAAAATGTAAATTTTATCACGCACAACCTTAGCTTCATTAACCTAGTTTTAGGTGGTGAACCCGAAAAATCAAGTCGCGACATGCTCCTTAGCATTCATCGAACACACTAGAATATCATTGAAAGACACGATCACAGTTGATATAGATATTATTCGAATACTCGGTTTGCTAAATCCATGACAGCAGTTGGAGCGTTCGCCAAGCCCAATGGCATTACAGTACTCTCGTAAAGAATATCTCGAATACTAAACACAAATTTCAATATGCCCTTCTCGACTCAATAGACGCGACACTTCACATGTTAATGGACTAACTTGGTTTACCCCATAATAACAAACTATCCTTACACGATGCTCCACATGTTAATGGACCAATTCTTTCCACACTTGACGACCAAGTTGTACACAATAGGGGTGAGCATGGTCCAGGTTGGGCCGGTTCGCCCCCTAACCCTAGGACCAACTCGCACAGTGCTGGTTCTCAATTTTTGGGACCAAGGACCGACCTTATTGAGCTTGAGACTGAGGACCGGACCAACCCAATGGGTTCAGTTTAGTTTTAGGGTCAACTCGGGACCAATCAAAATTTTTTATTTCATTTTTTGTACTCATTAAAAAATCAATTGAGGATCGAACTAACCTAATGGGTTCGGTCCAATTTCATGATTAATCCAAAACCAACAAATAATTTTTTATTTCATTTTTTGTACTTCTTAAAAGGGCAATCAAGAACCATACCGACCCAATGGGTTCAATGATGAGCGAGGTCAGTTAAGAAAGGCAAGTGATGTGAGTCGAGTGGGGTGAGCATCGAATAGAATGAGCATCGAATGTCGAACAAGAAGCAACAAGTCAAGCGAGCATCAAGCGGCGAGCGGCACGAGTGACCTAAAAGCGAGTGAGATGAGTGTCAAGTGGTGAGCGGAGAAATTGTTTCTTTCGATTGTGGCAAATAGAAAACTAATAGGACAAATAAGACAAAAGAGACCGAATACTAGAGGATGATGCTATAAGGAGCTATTTATATTTTTTTGGACGCTGTGAGGACTTCTCACAAGAGCATTTTTCTCTTTCGTAAATTATGACTATTAACGTTGTAAAAGACATTAAAAATCTAAGTTATTAAAGAACAATGTAAAATTACTTGAATTCATCATTAAAGAGCTGTTTAATATTATTGACATTATTTATTTTAAAGTTTTCTCTATATAAAAAAATTATAAGTAATATATTAAATATATATAGTTAGGGTTGGTCTGGTTGGACCGACTGCTAACTCTTGACCAAGAACCAACTCCGCATAAGGTTTGCCCAGAATTCTGCAGACCAATGACCGACCCAATCTCCCTAGAACCGGATCAAGACTGGTAGGGTTGGGCCGGTCTAGGGTTAGTCTAGGGTTGACCCTAGACCGATGCTCACCCCTAGTACACAAATATCTACTCAAGTACAACTCTAGTCAATGGTTCTTCTCCTACAACCTTAACACATGAACTGAAATTCCACAACTTAACCCTCAAAACTCTAAGGCACTACTCTGATAAAAATCACCTCAAAACATTTTTCCATTGAATGGTGCATGGTCGGTTCAACTCCTACCCCTTTCGCCATCCCAAAGGCGTCCTATCTATGGTAGCAGTTTTGGTGTTCTTCCTAAACTCCAATTGACAGTCCCTCACCTAATGGCCGTGCTGACTACCATGAAAGCACACTCTAGTTATACCGAGACACTAGATTGACCCATGGTTCCTTCTATAATTTTGGCACCAATCTGGTGAGTCTTCTATCTCCTCTCAAGTGACAGCATGCACTCTTTCTGGTACCGGAAGTCCATTCCAAAAACCCCATGGTGTGTTCTATCACGCACTTCTTCTGATCTATCCCATCGACGGTGACAATAGTAACCATTGCCAAGGTTCCATCGGCTTGCGCGGACAATCCATAAACCAATGTTCGTGCTGGCAACACCTGCCACAAATTCTTGTCCTCGAAAGACACGAGACTGATCCATATCATCTTCCATGGGAACAACATGTTTCATTTTGTCTTGGTGCTGACTTGACTATCCCACCCTTCCTATTGGGCGGAATAGAATACTTTTTTCTCGATGTCGGCCTTTTCCCTGACCGACTTCCATTTCTGCCTGAACTGAATCTTGACTCAAATTCTGAAGTTTGTTCCCTGGTCACAATTTCAAGTTGGACCTTAGCAAATGCGGCAACAATGGCGGCTCGATCCTGAGCTCTCAGGCTCAACCAATTCCAAGGAACACTAGTGCCTGAACGATCCCATCCAAGCTAGGATTGCTCGGTGTTGCTACACTCTCAGTACTGACCCGCAACGGTACTTTTACGCTCACACTGGCCTAAGCCGATGCTCTGCCACAACCACATTTTAATTCCTTTGCTTTTATAGTCAATTACTCTTGTCCAAAATTAACGAAAAAAAAAAAAAAACCCATTTTTTCCTTAAAATTCATCAATTCCATCCCTTTCTCGAGACCTTCACTTTTCGATGACTGGTCCAAGGGCTCTCATCTTTTAAATTGGATTCGACCACAGATTCTATTTAAGGAAAAATTACTTTACATATTGATCGCATGATTGAAGCAAGTCCAATCGACAAGGCACACAGTGCCATATCTTTAACTGCAAAACTAAGTCGGAATTCCTTTTTTTAAGGGAGGTGCAAAACTAAGTTGGAATTCCATTTTTTAAGGGAGGGCAAAACAAAGCTTCCGTTCAAGTGCAAAAATGACCGTCCATATATGGTCAATAGTCGTAAATTGCATTCATCCTTCTGCTTTTTTGTCTTCAAATCCAAAATAAACTCAGATGGAGGTTACAAATACTGGATCCAATCGGCTATGTTGAATAAGGAAAGCCAAATGCTAAACTTGATTTAGGAATGGAGAATCTCTATTTGTGCAAGGCGAATTCATTGGTGCCTCAATCAATTCTCAACTCTAAATCCTCAATTTGGCTTTGTTTTTCAGTATTCGTGCTCTGTTTCAATTTACTTTTTATGAAAATTATATACTTCTATATCATTTTGAGTAATTAATATACTTTTTTTTGACAAAAAAAATCAATTCTCAATTGATGCGTAGATGCATTTAAATGACATGCCCCTAGGAGCACCCTCTCAGGTAGAGGATCAACGTACCTGATTTGCAATTGGAAATTATCTGTTAACAAGCATTTGGTCCATAAAGATTAAAGTCCATCCTAAAGTCGGCCAAAGAAAAGCTAAAAAAAAAAAAACAAGAAGAAACAGGCCAATTTTGCCTGATCAAAACTGCACTAAAAAATCCTTCTCATCGAACTCGTATCTATAGTTTTCGCGAAACTACATATAAAAAATTTGTTGGCTTGACATGTCTCTAGTTTTTTTTGCCGATTTTCCATGAGAAGGTTTGTTTAGCATGCAGTCTTGTTGGTACCTATCCATTTTTTTTCCAAAGATTATTATCACGAAAAGCCCCAAACTCTTATACATGTGATTACGAAAACTCTGAACTGATATATGTGTGTGTATGACAAATTTACCCCAAACTAACATTTTGATCACAAAAAAATTTCAAAGTGATATATTTATGACAAATTTATCCAAAACTAATTTTTTGACCACTAAATATCCCAAATTGATGTATTTATGACAAATTTACCATTTGTTATTTTTCATTAAATTTTACTATCAAATTATTGAGTTAGATAACACGTAGTAGTTGACGAAAGTACTAATTTGGGGTTTTGCCTTCTATTTGTCATAAAATGTACCGGTTTTGTGATTTGTTTGTCTTATTAATTTAATTTAAGGGAAGATATATTTATTATAAATATAAAAGTTTGGAATTTTTATCGATAAAATAATTAATTTAGCATAAACTTATTATACATATATCAGTTTAACATGTTTAGTAGTAAAAAATTAATTAAGTATAAATTTATCAACTATATATCCATTTGAATTTATCGCAATATTAATTTTTTTTTATTGCATTCCCATTCAAGGACAGCATTCTCACATCAAATAGGATTTTAGGTGAGATCGAGAACCTTCTATGATCTGGCCAAATGTACTAGCTGCCCTTGTCCAAAAAAAAAAAAATGTACTAGCTGCCACGGAACTTCCCCTTCTCCCTCTCTCAGTCAAACTCTCTTGGTTACAGATCACACCCGAAGGAAAATGACTGAATCCTCTTGTCGGCCACTGGCCCCAATACTTTACTTGCTCCTTCACAGAGCGTGAGAGGCACGCCCACTTTGTCTTGACTCTCGACTGCAGAATTACTCTCTACAACTACAAGAGCAGATTCACAGAATGATGTCAAGCTTATAAGATGAACAACTATAATAATAAAAGAGAAAAAATCAGAGGAGAAAAAGGGTGAAAACTTAGAAACAACTAACCATTCATTGGCGGCACACCCAGCCCTTCATCAATTAAGATTTTTAGCACTAATATCCTTCTGTATCTCAGTCAGGGCCATTCAAATTCTGTGTTGGCAAGGGGTAGCCAAGAGTTGTTGGTTTGGGTGGGCTTCTCAATAGTACAACACACGGGCGCAAAAGCATGTGCATCGAACACAACATTGCTCTAATTTTTTCTGTTCATGTATAGTTTCTTGGCAATTCCAAGAACATAGTTGGACAGAGCAAGTCCCTTTTATTTGGCCTACCAAATAAACCTCCAAAATTATCTTCATTGCAGAACATGTGGGCCATCTTCGCAGGTAGGCTGATATCTATTAGTTGAAGCAGATTGATATGATGGCACAAGCCAACGATTTTACCATAAAACCTGACCCATTTTTAGGAAGTCAAAACTCAAAAATTAGCAGATTATTAGCTCCAAACAACAAATTGCAGAGAAATACTAAGAATTGAACGCGGAAAGCTTTGCAGAAAAATTTAATGTGATACGTTTAACTGAAAAAAATTCGAGATATTTGGCTTAATAAAAAACTCTTGACCGCACCAATTGTGCTCACTCGAAAAGATCACCCTGTCAAATTTTCAACATTTCATTGTATGTTCTTGTAAATAGTTATGAGTTACTGTGTTCTCATACCTCAGATGGATAAGTATCCAAACATAAAATAAAGGAGTGCCATATGGGTATATCCCTAATAAAACAGGGACCTAATAATCAATGGATCGGAATTATCTAATCCTCTCACATTCCTTATGCTCCAGGCATACTAGCGAGACGAATGGTGGATCGAATAGGGGGTACTAATTCACCAACATCCATGGCCGATAGTGTGTGATTGCAAGAGTATGTCCACAGCTGGTGCGACTAGACCTTCAAAGCGGGAACATTGAGGAAATTGTGTCAAACTTGACAACTGAGGCAACTTTCAAGTCTGAGTAGACATTTGATGTCGCAAATGGGTAGACAGTCGCTAGCACACCTTGCAAGCACGTCAATCTTCCACAAAGATTTGCATCATCCATTTTTGTGATGCCATAGAATCATAACATTCATATAGCAGTCATTCCATAGGAAAGAGCGGTTCCAAGGACTTACAATCTAAAAATTCCAGAAGCACAAATTCCTTCACTAACTGCTTGGAACAAATATCAGATGGATTAGATATAAGGACAGTGAGCGACATACTGCTCTCCAGAGATGTTTCATCATGTCCTGAAGGAAATCATATGAAGACCGCCGTAGATATCAAAGAGGTCGAGCAAGGATCACAGCCATGAGGACCCTCTTGATGGTAAGCAAACACATCATTGAAGTTCCCAAAACCTGAAAAGAATATCGGAACAGAAGGGCCTTGTTAATTACAAAAATTCGCTAAACTCGACCTCCTTACACCTTTTACTCTGTATCAAGTATTGCCAAACAGTTAGGTTTTCCTGACTTTTTACATAGGGTCAACTCTTCTGTACACTTGTGCCAGTTTTTGCCCCAAGATTATACCACAAGCATTTGCATTTTATGGATTGAATCTTGTTACTTTTATATCCAAAACAGATTAAGTCCATTTTCCTCACTACATCCCTACCCAACAGAGTTTCAAACAAACTATCAGCTGTCGGCAAACTAAGTAGCTTTAAGCCAAGTGCATAAGGTTTTCGAATAAAATTGTGGACAATCTGCTGTATACATTAAAAGACGAAATTGGAAATAGATTAATTGCATGATGAGATAATGAAGAAGCGCACGAGAGTCCTAGCCGTGCAATGTCGCTTTCTAAACTAGGGCTGCCATGAATTGATTAGAAGCTTAGAAGCAGACAATACTTGTCAAGCAGAGTTACATGTGCAAGAAACGTAGTTTAGATTTCTCAACAACCAAGGCACAGTGGTTTAAACTTTAACTACCAGGAGATTAATGGAAGCAACCAATCCCTCAGTTGTTTCAAATTTAGGCTCAGTGCTGGTGTGAAGGGGGTATTGGAAGAGAATTCACGCAACTGTATTTGGCAATACTTGTCTATCCTTTTAGAATATATATGCATGCATTAAGATTGTATATCAGGTATTTCTGATAGGGAGACAACACTTTCCAAGCACTATAAAGAGTTGGGGCAAAAGAGGTAGCAAGCAAAATGAAATTCACAGAGAGTGGATGAAGGTACATGCAATCAATGTCTGTCCTGTGCTTATTATTGAAGCACATTGAACCCCTATATCTGTCAATACCACTGAAGTGACCATATATAAATTGAATTGTAATGTGGGTTGCTTCTGGAAATGACACCATACTCCTGCAGGTGGTGAAGTTTTCCTGTGAGGAAAAAGGAAAAATCAATATAAAGCTCATTTTCATTTCCTCCTTTTGTCTTTAGCAGATCTACTTTGATAGCCAAGCGAATCTTACTTAGATTAGAACACCTTGCTTTCTACTGTGACATCCCGAATTTCGACCCCGTCCCGAACATATGAAATGTGCATATCGTCGATTGGGCGTGCTTTATTGTCTTTTTCTCTCGAACATCACTCACGAGCTTAACTAACTTTTTGTAGGTGAAGCTGATATATCCGCTAAAATCCCTAAAAGCTACCTAATTTGTTGGACGACTAAAATTACGTTCGGTCGATTTTAATCAGCGAAATTTAATTCGGTTTTAATCGAGTATCCGGAAATAAACACAATTCATTTTTGCGACCTCGTTCTTCATCGATCGTCCAAATTATCGACGAATCAAATTTCAAGAAAGATATTATAAAAGGGAAAATCAAAAGAAAAATGAAAATAGAAAGGAAAAGAAAGAAAATAAGACCATGGGGTGTTATATTTTATATTATTTCTTTTCTCTCCCTCTCTCTTCCTTTTTCCTCTCTCTCTCTCTCTCTCTCCCTTTCTTTTTCTCTCTCCTCTCCCCCTCCCCTCCCTTTCGTGCGGACACCCCTTCCCCACGCCTACTCTCTCTTTCTTTTCTCTCTTGACTAGTCAAAAGCTTATCCTCCCTCTCTCTCTCTCTTCTCTCTCTTGTCCCTCATCCCACGTGACCGAACCCACCCCCTTCTTTCTTCTTCTCCTGCCTTCTTCTTCGTGGAATGGCCGAACCAGAAGCTGCAGCTCACCATCTGCTCCGTCGCCGCCCGTCCAGCCGCCGCACCGCACGCCTCACGTCCGCCGCTCGCCGCCGTGCACCACCCGCCCGTGCGCTCGCGCCGTCCTGCCGTCCGCCGCTCGCCGTCCGCTCCTCCCTCCGTGCGATCCAGCCGACCCAGCCCCTGTTCCACACCGACCAACCCCCGTCCGGCCACCTCCGGCCACCGCCTAGCCTCGCCGGACCACCCCCGCGTCCCCCTCGCCTTCCGCCGGCTTCCCCTCGCCGCCCTAGCCGCCGGAGCGGCTCCGTTCAGCCCCGACCAGCAAGCCCACGGAGTGGGTTTCAGCATCTTCGGGCCCGCTTTTGGGCCGTTTCCCGGCCCCGAACCCGAGCCGTGCTTTGGGAACAATCGTTCCTCGCGTCGCCGCCGTCGGATTGATCCGATTTGCGCGCGATTTGGCGAGTAATCTCACTAATCCAGGATTAGTGGCTAATTATGATTAAAGCTGGTTTAGATTTAATTAATTATATTTAGGTTGTTAGATTAGAATAAATTAGCAATTATTAGTCAATTGTGATGTGATTTAATTAAATTGATTGCGCAATTACAAAGTAGACGTGGTCTACTATTTATCGAAGTATCTCTTAATTTTCCGAACCCTAATCGGGCTTCAATTTGGCGATTCGGGCCTAAAAATTTTTGGCATTTTAATATTAATTTTTGGAATTAAATTAAATAATTATTTATTTTCCGAAAATTCAAGAGAGATGGTCCGGAACCGGAAAATTTTGCTGATGACCAGTAGTTCCGTTTATTTAATCTAGCTTTAATTTGAGCTAAATTGAATTTTAATGTTAATTGTTTAATTCTCGAAATTTATTATTTAATTATTTATTTTTCGGAAATTAAG